>LNAC01000044.1:537828-595901 GCA_002007465.1 Ailurus styani | reverse complement strand
ATCTCTCTCTCTCTGTGTCATATAAATAAATAAAATCTTTAAAAAATAAAAAATAAAAAATAAAAAAATAAAAATAAAAAGTATCCTAAGTGATCTTTGGGAAGAATATTTAGTCACATGGAAAGACAGCACTCATATCAACTGACAAGTCAGAACACAAATATATATATAAACAATACATATATATATAAACAAATACATATATAAACACATTATATACCCATACAGACTTACATCTACAATATAACTTAGTAATTGTTTATATTTCTCTTTGAAGCTTTCTGTATTTTCCAGATTTTTTAGAATGCATGTGTGTATGTAAAACAATTGTGTTTTAAATGTTTTCTTTTTTTCTATATTCAAAGAGGTTTGTCCTAGAGAACTCAGCAATACAGAAAAATGAAAGCAATAATCCTCAAAATGCCACCACTTATGGTAAAGTGCTACCAAAATTTTAGCAGACAACCTCCCAGCTAACTCTGTTTGCATGTACAAATCTCTGAATAAATTTGCACATGTGTGCAAATTCTTCTTCAGGTGTGATATATGGGCATATGCAATTATATGTATATATATATTTTTAAAGATTTTATGTATTTATTTGACAGAGAGAGAGAGAGATCACAAGTAGGCAGAGAGACAGGCAGAGGGAAGGGGGAAACAGGCTCCCTGCTGAGCAGAGAGCCCGATGTGGGGCTCCATCCCAATACCCAGAGATCATGACCTGAGCCAAAGGCAGAGGCTTAACCCACTGAGCCACCCAGGTGCCCCTATGCAATTGTATATAAATGGAACTGCTTTTTCACTCAATAATATGTTGTGCATATGATTCCCAGTCATAAATATACACCGAAGCGTCCTCCAGGGATGCAGGCTCCACACACTCTCGATTTAAAGTGACCCCTATTGATAGGCATTTAGTTTGCTTCCAAAGTTTTGCTATTTTAAGTAGTGCCGCAGTAAACATCCTTGTATGTATATTTTGGGCACTTGTTCAGTGATCTCCATAGGAAAAAAAAAGTGTACTATTTTTAAGGTATAAACAATATACTTCAATTTTCTGTCCCTAAGTGGGGAGGAGCACATCGAGGACCCGTTGTGAATGTTTGCTAGCTTTTTTGCACACCTCTACTTTCTAGGGATTAAAACTTAACTCTGCTGAAACAGAAAAAACAGACCCAAACCTGAGCCAGGTGGAGTTTCAGGAACCCCCATGGATCCTTGAGCGGGAAGAAATGTTTTCCGTCGGGATCGAAGAAGTAAGTAACACCCCATGGGCCCTGAAGTCGCGTGAGACTGACTCTTCTTACCGAGCACCTGCCCCAAGTTGGAAATGTAAATCTTGGGAGGCCACTAAGCCCCTGACTGTCATCATTTGTGTGCAGGGTGCTGGGGGAGTCACCTTTCATGGAGTCAAACAAGTTAAGGTCAGGAATTAACCTGTAAATTGACTAAAGCCTAACCTGCCCTTGGTAGGCCCTTCATCCCAACTGATGCGCTCCCACAGAGCGACTTACAGGTGTTTGACAGTACAAGTGTTGGATCTTACAGGTGTTTGACATTCTGCCCCTCTACGGAGTGCTGCGGCCGCATAGTAGCCACCAGATATCCTTCACCTTCTATGGACACTGTGACATCATTGCGCAGGCTAAAGCCCTGTGCGAAGTGGAAGGAGGGCCCACCTATGAGATAATGCTGAGGGGAGAGGCATCCCTGGTCAACTATTCCTTTGACACCAAGGATATTAACTACGGCTTACAGGTATTGCCAACTACAGGGAGGAGACTTCCCGGTTTCACCTTAAACATCACACACAGTTCTGTGCTCCGACCTCTCCGGGAACCTCGGATCATCACAGTCTCACCACCACCCCTAACCTTGATCCCAGATCTGCCTCCCTAAACCTGATCATCCCATCACCAGCTGCGTGCCGGGCATTTTCACTTGCTTCTCTGTCTCCTGAAATTCATGTCAGATGCCTTCCCTCGAAATCCAGAAGCCCATACCGACCTCTGCTCTTCTTTCACCAGCACTGCCACCTTCTCGGTCCCTTAAGTTTACAATCTCCAAGGCATTTGCCACTGCACTCTCTCTACCGTCTCCCCGTCCTTACCAGCAGCCAGGCTTGCTGACTCATCCAGCAGGATCCGTCGGCGTCGGTTTGCCCTTCCCATGGCCACTGAGGTTCTCAGAGCTCTCGGGCTTCTCAAGCCAGGCCTGAGATAGGACAGCGGTCCTTCTCAACCCATAACGTGCATACGAGTCCCCCAGGAATCTGGTTTCGCTGCAGATTCTGATTCAGTAGGTCTGGGGTGGCTTCTGCCACTAACCCGTCTAGACAGCACTGCTACGTAGACTTTCCCAAAACTGCATTTTCATCTTCTCAAGTCCCACGACACGTAACCCCAGCAGCATATGGGAAAGCAACATAGTATCGAGAAAGGACTGTGGTTTTGTAGTCAGAACTGGGATGTCACCCCAGTGTGACTTCCTGCTCGGAACCTTGAGCATATCACCTGACCCTCTCCAAGCCGCGGTACCCCTCATCCATAAAGTAAGACTGGGGTGGCAGTGCCGGTCTGCCAGGTGCTTGTGGTCGTGTAAGTAAAGTGTCTGGTCAGTACTGTGCATGGGCCAGGGGAGCCTCCAATCCTGAGTGCCTTTCTCCGTCACCCATGGGGTCAGAGCCCAGCTCCTCCACCTGGTGAGGGCCTCCTAAGCCCCTCTGTTAACTGATGCTCCTAACACAGTAAATTTCATTTCCTACAGTTTCCCCTTAGAGCCCATTCATCCATTTGTGGCCAAGCTGGCTGGCTTACCCACCGACCCTACTACTTCCCAGCCCTTCCTGCCTCAATACTATCCCTCTTCTCTACTCTGCCAACCCCAAATCTCACATACGATAAGACTCTGCTCAGCTCCATCCTCTAGTTATTTTCCTCTTACTTTGCATTCTCTTGGCATTTAAGTATGTTCTTTGCCATCAAATAATGTCCACTCTAATTTTTGTTTTAGAATGATTTGTTTATTCTATGTCTGTGCTTCTTTTCCCAATTAGATTTGTGTTATGTACTCAGAAACCGTATCTCCTACCAGATTATAATGGGATTAGAAAACCCCCCATTATATACCTACTACATGTAGAACTACTGAATTCTGGGTGTGCATGTGTGTTTATAGGTTAAAGATTGTGCCTAAAAGCAAATTCACCTGACACCTATTGAGACTTTGTCCATTGATTGACCAAAGAGAATTCTCTCTCATTCCTTATCTCCAGGGTCTTCAGGGCAAGTAATTCTGGCTCAGCTCAGAGTGTAGTCTTTGAAGCAGCCAGGCCTTGCCCTAGCTTATCCTGAGAACCCCCGAAGTGGCCTCAGTCTGTGGTTATTGGACCTGCTGATTAGCTGCTGAGCTGTGTTAGAAAAATCTCAGGAAAAAAAGAGTATGTCTCGCCTGTTACTCCCATGTCTCTCCATATAAATAGAAAAATCCTAATTCTGAATGCAAATCCAAAAAATAAACAAATATTAAGATAGGAAAGTTGACTTTTAAGACCCTCCATTATGAGTCGTCTGTAGTGAAGCTGCTGAGCTGCAGAGGGTTAGACGCCCGGACATGGCCCCGCTACCCTGAACCAGTCATCAGAAGAGCTAACGTGGAGCCAGGCTTCCAGGGTCTGGTGCTCCTCCCGCTCCAGGGCCCACCTTGGGGACAGTGAAACGTGGACTGGCCAGCGTCCAGATCATGAAAAATGAAATGAAATCCGTGTGTGTGAGGCTTATTTGTCCGGGCTGAGAGCAACATCCCACAGCGTGGCTCACGGCCGTCCCTCTTCTCCTCTCCAGCTGTTCGACCACATCTCAGAGAACAAGATCACCCTGAGGAACACTGGGAAAGTTGGCTTCGAGTTCAAGGTTCTGACTGACCACCCGTCTTCACCAGACAACCTTCTGCCTGGAGCGCCCCTAATCCTGCCCCTCTCGGTAAGTAGCCTCCTTGCCCAGGATGGCCTTGGGGCAATGGTAGGAAGGACCCAAGTTCAAACCTGCAAGCCACACCCCTGTGGCATGTGAGATTATGCTAAATATTCACTGCCAGGATGATGGGTGTGATTTTTTTTAAACTAAAAATAAAGAGTTCTCAGAAGCAATCAATCAATCCAAGCACTTTACTCATTTATTAACCAAGGATTTACTGAGTCTTGCATGAGCCAGGCACTGCCCAGGCACCAGGGATTCCCATGTGAACAAGACAGTATAACCCAATGGGTGTTTTTTTCATGATTATGAGCATGGTTCATTTCTACCCACATCCTCACACTTCCCTTATAATCCCTTGAGGCCAAGTGTTCTCCCCACTTGGGCTTATCCTTTCCTTTTTAAACTACAATTTTATTACACATGGATGCATCCTTAAACTGCTTTTAGTTCATGAGTTTTTCCAAATTTTTAAGCACCTGCTATGACCAGGCATTTTCCTGGCACTGGGGATGGTGTAGCACAGTAAACCAGAGAAATATACTTGATCCCAAAACTTGGACATTTTGTTTTATCAGATTTTGCTTTATCTTGAGTTTTATGAAAATGGCACTGGTAATGTCATCTTGAGCGTTTTGCTTTTTTTCATCCAATATTGTGTTTTTCTAAGACTAACGTACATTGTTGCATGTAGCTGTAGTTCATTTATTTTCACCATTAAATAATATCCCTTCTATAACTATATTGAAAGCAGTTTTTCTTTTTCCTGTCAAAGCACATTTGGGATTTTTCGCCCTAAAATTTTGCTGTTAGAAACAATCCTGCTAGAAATACTCTTATCCCTGTCTCCTGGTCTACAGATGGAAGCATTGTCTTGGGGAATTTTCCTAGGAGGGAAATTTCTGGGCTTTGCATATGTTCAATTTTGATAAGATGACAGTAAAACATTTTCACAGTGTTTTTTACTCCCCCCCCCCCAACTGGCATTCCCACCAGACGTATTTAAGTTTCTTTTGCTACATATTCTCACTAAAATTTGGTCCTTTTTGGCAATGTGTGGTTTAAAAAAAAATTCATCATGACCCTGGTTTCATTTCCCTGATTGCTTATGAGGATGAGCCTCTTTTACTGCATTTATTTGCCATTCATATTTCCTCTTTTATGAAATACCTGTTCACATATACTACCTACCGTTCTCTTGCTTGTCATTTTCACATATCTTCAAATGAATGGAGAATAACCAGCACAGTAGGCCTCTGGGACTGTCCTTTAAGTCTCCAGAAGGAGGGTGCATTGTAAATATTAACATTCTCTCTGGTCTTTCTGCTACATAGGGTTTTATCAGTTCACATCAAGAGCAGGTGTTGAAGGTTTGCTACTTACCTGGAGTACCTGAGGTCTTTCAGAGGAGTTTCCAGATACAGATTGCACACCTGGACCCAGAAAACATCACTCTGCGTGGAGAGGGCATCTTTCCCCGAATCTGCCTCGATCTCCCCAGGAAACTCCACGGTATTACTACTCCCGTAGAATTTCCCCACTGGGGGACGAAAGATGCATTCTGCTTTGTTTATTTGAAGGTTGATTGGCACTCACATTATTTGCTTGGCAGTCCTCACTAATTTCTTTCTGTGTGATTCCTCATTGCCAAAAAAAATAAAAATAAAAAAAAAATCAAATTGAAACGGACCCGGTGACCTGAGTTTAATGAGACAGGATATGGTCCATGGCAGTCCCGAAATTAAGACCCCTGGCCAGTTTTGCCATCAGGGAACTGCAGTATAGAGGGATCCGGAAGTTGCAGTTCGAAAGGCCTTTTCCTCCAGGACACGTTCCTTCAGCTACAGTCTCTCCCTGAGTTGTCCTCAGTGTGGCACGCTCACAGATGGCCACTGAGAGGCGAAGGCTGATTTTACTCCGAGGAGTAGAAATCACAAAATAAAAACTGTACAAAAAGGCAACCAAGGTTCTGACCCCTTCTGTGGTTTGGCAATTACACAGTTTAGAAGCTAATTTAGACTTTGATTAGTTGTCTGCCCACATGCTTAGCCAAGGCTTCTCTGGTAACATCTAGCCCCTGGAGCCATCCCTCTGGACCAGAAGACTTCCACTTTGGCAAATCCCAAAGCTCAGCCGAGCAGCTGTCTTAGCCGCGGACTCTCCGGCTCTTTCTTCCTGACATGGGGTACAGGGCGAAGGGTTAAGACAAAGTTCTCATTCTTCTCTATGACTCCTTCAAGCTCCTTGAAATCTTCATTCCACAGACAGCTTCAGACTGAGCCTTCATACTCAGCCTTTCCCCCTCCCCTGTGCCCCAAAGTCACTTGGCTCGCCTGTTGATTGATGATCATCCATTATATCCTGACTGCTCCCTGGAAATACAAACACCAATATTGGTCCATTTAAGACATGTTACACTCTAGGATCTAGAGTTCCCGCCAGCCAGATATTATTAGTCCAACTCCATAGAGAAGTGTCAGGACGGAAAGTCTTTGCCACTTGGTCGAAAACCCGGTTCCCACCCGGCCTCATCGAGGCAGTAGCCGTGTTTGGCCAGCAGAGGGCTTTCAGAGAATGTCGTCTGAATACTGTTCGTTCTGAACGTACTTCTAGTTTGGTCTCCTGAGCTCCAGTTCATTACCAGTCCAATGCTTCCTATTATTCCAGAGTAGGCACTTTAGTTTCTCTGCCTACCTCATCCCTCAAGCATTTGAATTTGCACTGGCTGACTGGTGAACGTGGGTGACTGAAATCTCTCCACTGATTTCCTATATTCCTGATTGGGGGAATTGAAACTTGCTTAGTTGCAGTTATAGCTGCAAATATCGTCCTTTGGTTTACTGAGATTTAATAAATGTGCAAAGTGACCTAAAGGATGACCGGCCATCTGAGCGTGTCCAGAATGGAGGGGGCTCCCAGGTCATGCAGTGTTAGTGCAAGACCCCGAGAAGCACCAAGGAAGTCGGGACCTGCTTGCTCACCTTATGAGTGACTTAGGATGTTACTGCCATCAGGTTCTTGAGAACCAGCTAGGGGTTCACTACAGCATAATCTCCTTAAACCCCGTGGGGTCTCTGATACAAACTGAACTCACTCACAAACTATGTCACCTTCTGAGGCAGAGAAAAAATGGCAGACAAAGTACCAAAATGTTCACTTCCCTTCTCACTCTATGCAGCCTGAGGTGACAGTCTGTTTTTTAGGCATAATTCATATATTTCTAATCATCCTGACTCCCTTCTCCTTCCAATCCCCTAGGAAATGAAAAGTATGAAACCTTTTTGAATCAAGCCAGAATAAACCTAGAAAAAGAACACGGGAAACATGAAACACACTTTCACTCAGAGACTACTGAGGAAATCCCTGAGGATGAATCTTCTGAGGTAAGATTAGCTTCACCATGCACAGAATGATTGTGGCAGAACAGGAGGTGCAAAGGCCCAGGGGCAGGAAGGACATGGTATCTCTAAGGAACAGAAAGGAGAAAAAGATGTAGCTAGAGCAAAGAAGGTAGAGAGGTAAAGGACTCCCTAAGGAACCTATTAAGTGTTTCGGACTTTATTCTGAGGGCAACAGCAAGTCACTGAAGTGGTTCAAGTGGAGCCTTGGGTTATCAGATTTGCATCTTTTAAAAATCTGTCTGGCTGCCCTGTGGAGCTCTGAGAAGTTCTCAGGGGCTTGTGGGGGATGGGAATAAGATGTGCTGAGATGTGCTCAGTTTCTTAAAAGCTGATGGGGTAACTCTAGATGAGAGGTGGTGGTCATGTCAACAAGGGTGATGACACAGGAGGTAGGAAGAATGTGGTAGGTTCAAGAAATACTCTGGAGGTGGAGTGGTCAGTGATTAGGGATTGGCTGCATGTGGGGGTGAGGCAGAGGTGACCCCCCCCAGTGTCTTGCTTGGGTGACAAAATAAGGAGGGGACACTGAGATGGGAAACTCAGAAGGAGAAGCAAGATTAGGTGGGAGGGGAAAAGGGAAATGAGTTCTGATGGTTCATATTGTACACGAGATTTCTGAGCATCATCTGAGTGACGCCCCAGCGGGCAGCTGGACCCACTGCTGTGGACCTGGGGACAGAGACAGGCTGCAGAAAGTGCTTTGAGTCACCAGATGGTCATTGCGATCACTGGATATGGCGAGATTTCCTATGAAGTGTACCGAGTGAGCCGGGGAGAGGGTCACTTCAGAGTAGAGCCCTCTGATCTCCACCAGCTAAGTGGGGGCAGGGGGAGCTGAAGAGGCTCAGCATGGTGCCTCTGAGGTGGGAGCCCAGCCAAGAGTTGGTCTTTTGAGGGAGAGAGTGACCGAGCTTGTAAATAAAGGCCACCCTTGTGGGGGGAAGTGAGAGCAAAATCCCAAAATATGCTCCCTCACTATTCCCTGAAATTCTTCTCTGAACGGTTCATTCCTCACCGTGAAGGCTGCTTTCTCCCTGTGCTCATCTTTGAAAGCACAAGTGTGCATGAGAATATGGTCCCGGGAAAGAATTACTTGTGTAACTAGCTAGAGAGCCCTTAGGCTGGTGAAGAGCAGTGTCACTGGGGAGACTGAGAGCCCCAAAGGCCTCCAGCAATGGCTTGTTTTGCAGAAACTTTCAGTGCACCTTTGCTCCCAGGGCGATCATAATTAATAACACGAGCTGCCCTTTTCTTAATGTTGCCCAGGCCTGTGTCACGCCACGGGCCTGTATTATGAGTCCGCTCACCCGCTCCCACAGTGGGGGGAGCCGTACGGTGCCACTCTTGTCTCAGGGTCACCGCTGGACAGGATTTGTGGAAGCGAAGTGCACGTCCGCAGACAGGCAGCCGAGCTAGGCTCGGAATCCAGGCCCGCCCAACTCCTCCGCCGGTGTCCCTGGCCTCTGTCCTCTCCCCTGAGGCCCCCAGCTGTCCACACGCGGCAGCAGCGCGTCTCCGCTCTGCTCCCCACGTTCCCGGGGCTCCTCAGGGGAGCCTGAGCAAGGCCATCCCTGGCGGCCCCTCCAGACCTGGGGCGGGGCGTCTGAGAGCCCCTGGCACGTTCTGAGAAGGCCCCGGCAGAGCGAGCCCGTCCGGGCGCAAGGCGGCGGGCGCCCTCTCCTGGCCCCGGACAGGCACAGCGTGGGCTTTGCTTGCGTCGGGACGACCGGACACACCTGTGGGTGAGGATGCGCCTCTCCCAGCCGCTCACCACCTCCCGTGCTCTTGGTGCCGGCCCTCCGCACGTTAACCGTCCCGCCTGGCCCCGGACTGAAGGTTTGAGTCTTCGGGAACAGTGTTTCTCGGCCTTTTTTCACTCTCACCTCCCAGGACGTTTTTCCCCCCCTAACACCCTGTGAAATAGTCTTACTATATATATTAAAAACAAAACAAAATTCTCTGAAGAGTTCAATGATAAAATTTTTTAACTTTTTATTTTTTTTAAGATTTTATTTATTTATTTGACACAGAGAGAGAGAGATTACAAGTAGGCAGAGAGGCAGGCAGAGAGAGAGGAGGAAGCAGGCTCCCTGCTGAGCAGAGAGCCCCATGTGGGCCTCGATCCCAGGACTCTGGGATCATGACCTGAGCCGAAAGCAGAGGCTTTAACCAACTGAGCCACCCAGGCACCCTTAACTTTTTATTTTGCAGTAACTATAGATTCACAGGATGTGGCCAAAGAGAAATTGTTTTCCCCAAAGGTAGCATCTTACATAACTTGTAAGACGTGGTATGGTACTGTAACACCAAAACCAGGAAGCCGTCGTGGGTACAGACCACAGAGCATATTCATATTTCAGTTTTATATGTGCTCATTTGTGTGTGTGTGCTTCCACGTAATTTTTTTGTACGCGTAGGTTTGTGTAAATCCCTACCACAATTAAGGTACAGAACTGTTCCACCACCACAAAGATCCCTTGTGCTTGAGGAAATAGAATTAAAAACAAAATCTCCTTCCAACCCAGAAAATCTCTCCGCAAAGGGAGAAGAGAAAGAAAACAATTTTATTGTTGGATAAGCATTAAACCAGGATGTGATCTGCATTATAGGCCATTCACTAAGAGATTGCAAAGACAGAAAGAAATTTCAGCCTTTTATATAGCCAAACATATGACCCCTTACGCACATGTTCTCAAGGTAAACTAACTAGTCCTTAAGTAAGAACTATAACTAACTGTAACTAGTCCTCAAGTAAGAGAACTTGACAGCACCATCTGTCACACATCGTTCACCCTGAATTCACATGGTAATCGGGGTCACCATCTGTGTTGGATAATTGGCTTTATCCAGAGGGAAACCTCTCATGTTTGTAGGATAGGGCCCTCTGAAGTCAGGCTCCTAGCCCCTCAGAGAAACTGGGAGAAGGGGCCTCTATCTTACTTGATGATCGCATTTTTTTTAATTTTTGTTTATTTGACAGAGAGAGAGATCACAAGTAGGCTGAGAGGCAGGCAGAGAAAGAGGAGGAGGCAGGTTCTCTGCTGAGCATGAAGCCTGATGGGGGCTCAATCCCAGGACCCTGAGATCATGACCTGAGCTGAAGGCAGAGGCTTTAACCCACTGAGCTACCCAGGCTCCCTGATGATCGCATTTTGAAGAGAAGCTTCCCGGGGCCTTGAGGAGGACACTGCTGGATTATATAGCTGACCAGAGGCTTATGTAGGCTTTAAGAAGATCTACATGTATTTCAGAAAAACAGAGAAAGAACTCACAAGTTTTTAAAGTAATTGTTCTAAGAAGAGGGAGGAGGGAGAAATCCCTCCTCTTATTTTCAACAAGGAGAATTCAGCCTCTTATTTTTCATTTATATTTGGCCTTATAAGCTTCTTCTTCATAGCCACCCCCAATCTTCTATCCCTTACCCCTGGCAACCACTATAGTTCTCTGTCTCTATACTTTCATTATTTCAAGAATATTGTGTAAACAGAATCATACAGTATGTAACCTTTTTCATTGAGTGAAATGCCCTTGAGCTACATCAATATCAAAAGTTCTTTCTTTTTCGTTGTTGAGTACTATTCCATGATATGGATATACTACCCACCACCCCCATGAAAATTTTAATACCACAAATAAACTGTATATCTGTTTATGTACTGTGGCCCTTTAGAAGGCCACAAATCACTGTAATATCTAGAATGTTTTCATTCCCCCTTCCATGAAGCAATTCTTTCCCTCGTAGAGATGATTTGCCCCCACTGAGAATGCATGTTCTCGAAGAATTTGCTCACTTGCAGTTGTCTCTTACTCCAGTTAAGTCCTCAGCTCCAGATGGAAGTAGAGCGACTTATAGTCCAAGGTTATGCCATAGAACATCAGAAAACAATTATCCCCGATTCTGCAGATGACCTCAGCTATCGGAGTCGTCGCAAACTAGCCAAGTGAGTGTCCTGTTCTGGGCTTGTTTCAGAGAGCATCAGAGCAAATGGTGTCGCCCACCAGAGAGCAGCCTGAGTTAATTAATGGTTGATCATCTAGCAATGAGATGTACTTGCCTCCTGTATCTGTGTATCTGCCATGCTCTAACATCCAGCCAGCCGAGAAGATCTCTGCTTCTCTGGCTTTGCCTACTGGAGACGGTGGGTTTCAGGTTCATGAGGGCTTAGGCTGCACATGTTTTAATATAATGACTGAAACAGCAGTGTGGACTTCTCTTGTTCCTAGCCTCCTCTCTGGAGGGTGGTTCTTCTCTACTCGCAAGGACAGACTTGTGCCAAGAGATAGACGAGAACAGTACAATCTCTGTTTCAGAAAAGTAAAGAGAGACTGGTAAAGAGAGCTTGTAAACTATTTCAGAATCCAGCTGCCAGAGTATATCCTGGACTTTGGCTACATCATCCTTGGTGACGTCCGAACACACATCCTCAAGATCACCAACACCAGTCACTTCCCAGTGTCCTTCCACGCAGAAAAGCGTGTCCTTCATGACACAGGTAGCCGGGCCAGGGAGACCCTTTCCTCTTGCCCTTCTCATTTCTAACAAGGTGTACTGTTCTGTACTGTTCTGCTGGAGTAGTGTTCATGCTTTTTCTGGGATCAGCGGGAAGAATTCTTGGCCCATTAATTGAGACTTGGAATGGTCATCCTGCCCCAGAAGGGCTCTACCTACAGCAGCTCTTGTTTGCTATTTCTCTGTCCCACAAAGAAATTTTGTTTATCTTGGTCCAGGCTTCAGTACTGAGTTAGATCGTGTAAAGAATCTGCCTTACTGTGAAACGGAGACATTTGAAGTGAAATTTGACCCACAAGGGGCCAGTCTTCCTGTTGGAAGCAAAGAGGTCATTTTGCCCATCAAGGTAAGATGCAATGCAGGGCCCAGCTGAGCATCCCCAACTGCCGTTACCCCTAGAATGATCCAGTTTCCATTTCAGAGCCCCGAGTCTTCCCCATCTCCATGCCACGTGGTAACAACAGCTTTGTGCCTCTTCTAGGTGGTTGGAGGGCCAACAGTTCACATCTGTCTCCAAGCCAACGTGACCATTCCCACTATGACACTGTCTTGTGGGAAAGTGGAGTTTGGCACAGTTCAGTGTGGACAGTGCCTCGTGGAAACTGTTCAGTTTTCTAATCCACTCCAAGTCCCTTGTGAATGGTTCATCCATAGTCATATGCCAGTTAACAAGGTAAACGATTTGTGGCCCACCGATACCCTCTTTCCATCTCCATTTTGGCCAGATTCATCATTCTAGGCATTTGCTTTTTTCATTATTTCAGTCTTCGGCTCAAGACCTGTAGTGACAACCGTTGCTTCCTAAATACAATCTAGGCCCTTCGCCCCGCATTCAAGGACTTACCAGGCCGTGCTGTCTGGTGGATGTCTTACTGTAGCCCTGGCATCTGCACATTCCCTGACACCGGCAGGGACTCAGTAAATGTAGGCTGAGTGAGTGGAAGATGGGATAAATCCATTTTCCATAGTAGATTATCTAATTGTCTAATATCTATTAATCAGCTGGAGAAACACATGCCAAAATACTTAAGACGGAAACTCCATGCTGAATTAAAGCCAAAGACACGCATCTTTGAGATCCAGCCTATGTCTGGGATCTTGGCTCCTGGGGAGAGGTCCACTGTGCAAGTGAAATTCATGCCTAAAGAAGAGGTAAGCTTTGAAGAAATGTGGTTCCATTCAGACTCTTTGGGTCTCTTTGAGCTTTCCTCAAAGGCCCACTTGATAGGCAGGTGTCCAGGGTATTTCTGAGTGACCTTGGCCTCACTTTTGTGATAAGGACATCAAGTGCTTGTTTCACGTAAGAGCTACGTGACCTAATAGTTATGAGCACCAGCTCCAGAATCAGATCTATCTAGCACATTGACTTTTATCCGCAGACCTGGATGAGAGGACTTCTCCTTCCATGCTTGGAGGCTGCGTGGCTTTAAGTAAATTGCTTAGCCTCTAAACCTCAGTCTGCTCATAGATAAAATGAAAAATAATATCACATGTCAAAAATCCCCTATTGCAATTCTAAAACCCAATAAGCTCCAGAAACCAGGGGAAAAGATTTCATAAGTTTCAGACCCAAATTCATTTGGTGGAAAAACCTCATCTGAACTGATAGGAGACTACTTAACCTTTATTAATTCCACTTAGTTTGCAGAGTCAAACATTGCAACTGCAGAAATATTAGTGTTTTGGTTTTAGGGGACCTGCCCCAGCCCCTGCTGAGGATGTTATGTAACAGAGGGTCTGTGCAATATGTTTACCTTTTCAAAAATATGAATTTGAAAGCTTCTGGCTCTTAGGGTTTCAGCTAAGACAGTATCAACCAGCCATACCAACTTCCTAGGGTTATTTTAAAGATTAAATGAATTAATGTGAATAAAATGCACAGCAGACTGCTCTATACGTAGTAAGTATCTCAATAGCTATTTACTATTATCACCAGTAGTTGGGATAATAATAAGTACTTCCTGGTAGATGTACTCCCTGGGTCTCACAGACATTTCTTTTTTGAATGCCGTTAGCACAAAGCTACTCCTAGCAAAGAACACAGTAAAAATAAAATCCTACAGTCAGAGAGATCTCAAGAGGTTACCTTGTAAAGACTTGTGCTCAAAGTCTAAGGCATTAGGGAGATGGTTTTCTCTCCTTTGTTCTTTTAAAAGAAAAAAATCAATGTGGGTTTTATAGAATGCCTACAGATAACGCCCATTTTCCTGGTAATGAAAATGCTTTGAAGAAATGCTGAAGAGTCTGCAGTGAGAAAAAAGAAAAGCGAATGACTTCATATCTGATTCTAAAATAAAGCCCCTGTCTCTTTCATTATCAAAATCTCCCCCAAACCTTTCTTTGAAAAGAAAAGAAAATTAACATGTTTGTCATTCTTAGAGTCTTAAGACTGTTAGGGGGTTTATCGTCAGGGTTGCCAAGATTTTTGATACTTTACTAAATGAGGGACGTATCAGTAAATAAATTTAAAAAAAATTGTTCAGATGGTTCCATAATGTTGAGTTGGAATAGGTCAAAGTTAATAAAATGTTTCCACCAACTGAGAGAGCAATTTATTGGAGACATGCAAGGAATTGGTTAGGCTTTTAACCCACACAGTCCATATCTCTGTCTCCTTCAGCATCAGCATCACAGGAGAAATCATTGATGTTATAATAGGTGTTCAGAATACTCTGTTAGAAAACAAGGAAATGAATAAAATGTCTTAGAAATATTTCCATAAAAAGCAATTAAAATATAGAAGTTTGGATCAAAAGGTGCTAAGTCCATAGTTATACAGAAAACTCTTTGAGCCAATAATTCATTCTCTTACTGTCTCCAACAATATTTTCTGAGTGTGTATGTATGTCCCTCCACATTCTATCCACCTGATTTTCCTTCTTGAGCTAAGATAGGAACCCTTCAAATCGTAAAGCACGTCATGCCCTTCAAACCCAAGCCATGAGCCTAGCTATATCAGAATGACCTGGGCATGTGGTTAAAAATACAGACTTCCCAGCCTTTCTCTGTCCCTATCAGGTCAGGATCTCTAGGGATGGGCCTGTGAATCCACATTTTTTAATAGGTTCCCCAGTAAAATCAGATTAGGATAGTTGGTATCCCTATCAATTGGTATTCAGACTGTAATTATATCTGATAAGCTGAATGCGCCAGCTGACTATTCCTGACCCACTGCTTAACTGTATCTTCAAATAAAAGAAATATGTTAATTCAGAATCTACAAGAAACAGACTTGGAGACAAGGATTCAAGTGCAAACAGATTAATTGGGAAGTGTAGGGAGCACTGATGGAGAAGTAAAAGGTGGTCGGGGAAAAGAAGGCAGCTAATGGAGTATGTGAGGGAGCCAGCTGCCTTGGGGACTACAACATAATCCTACTGGGAAACTCTGAGGAAAGAGACAAAATGCGCATTTCAGAAATATCCCTTCCCAGGAGCAAGGGACGTGGGGAATTGATGTGATAGTTCCTGAGTCATTGATTGAGGATTGCTCCCGGAAGATATTAATCCCAGCACTTCTGCCCTGCCCTGCCCACATGTGGCAGGGCCCATGAAACAAGAGCAGAGGTACAGATAGTGGCCCATCTGAGCACACTGGAGGGTCTGAAGGATGAGCGTGGCATCCAAAGGGCCTTCTGTGAGTGATGAAGCACTTGGTACAGTGCCTGACATGCTGGATACCCAGTATTAATGCAGTAATATAAATTGTTCTCATGTAATTTTACATAAAAAATTTTCTCTCTTAATGTCAGTAGCATCAGTTTTGTCCCCACAGTGGTTTCCAGGTTTACATTGCATGTGACAAAAAACAAAGTTAAGATGCTTGTTTGGTTTTTATGTCTCCCAGAAGTTCTACAGCCAAACCCTGGTATTCCAGGTTGTCCAGAGTGCTCAGAAGATTACGCTGCTGGCACAGGGGCAAGGTCTGGAGCCACGCTTGGAATTTAGTCCTTCAGTTCTGGAGCTGGGGCCGCTGCTGCCTTACGCACCTGGAGACGAGGCTGAGGTGGTGGTGAAGAATCCCTGCAGCTTTCCCATTGAGTTTTACTCCTTAGAATTTGACCAGCAGTATCTCTTAGAAGAGAAGGTGAGCAGAAAATTTCATTTTCCTTCCCTGTGCTGGGGCCTGCTGTGTACTGGTGCTCTTCCCTCAGTGTGGACAACTTCCTCCTGACCTTTCCCCCCTTCTGCCCCTTAAACCCGTCCTTGTCAATTTAAAGATCACTTGGTAGCCTTTCCTGACTACCTTCCCTTGCTCTGAGCAGAATTTGTTGCTTCTTTGTGATCTCCTTACACATTTTAAACAACTAATTGAAAAACTAATATATGCTTATGGGTAAAATTCAAACAGTAAAGAATGTAAGCAGCAGTCATTGTATTTGAAGTGAGTTTCTTGTTGACAGCATGTAATTGGGTCTTTTTAAAAAAAAATACACTCTGGTAGTCTCTGTCTTTAATGGTGTATTTAGACCATTTACATTTAATAAAGTTATGTTAGGGCTTAAATCTGCCACTTTTTTGTTTGTTTGTTTGTTCTGGGCTACATATTTTCCAATTGTTCCTCCATGTCCTTTTTAAATAAAATTTTTTAGAGCAGTTATAAGTTCACAGCAAAATTGAGGGGAAGTTACAGAGATTTGCCATATAACCCTGCCCCCTCCACATGTATACTTTCCTGTATTATCAACATCCCCTACTAGCATGGTACATTTGTTATAATTGATGAACCTGCATTGATACATCATAATCACCCAAAATCCACAGTTTACGTTTGAGTTCACTCTTGGTGTTGTACATTCTGTGGGTTTGGACGAATGTATAATGACACATATCCACCATCACAGTATCATACAGAGTATTTTCACTGCCCTAAAGATCCTCTGTGTTCTCCTGTTCATCCCTCCCTCTTCCCAACCCCTGGCAACCATTCGTCTTTTTACTTTCTGCATAGTCTGGCCTTTTCTAGAACGTCATATAACTGCAATCATACAGTATACCTTTTCATATTGGCTTCTTTCATTTAGTAAATATGCACTTAAGTTTCCTCCATGGCTTGATAGCTCTTTTCTTTTTAATACTAAATGATATTCCATGGTCTGAACATAGCAGTTTATCCACTCACCTACTGCAGGACATCTTGGTTGTTTCTCAGTTTGGGCAATTATAAATAAAGCTGTTGTAAACATCCATGAGCAGATTTTCCTGCAGACATAAATTTTTACCTCCTCAGAACAAGTACCAAGTAGCACAATTGCTGGATCATGTGGTACTGTTTAGCTTTGTAAGAAACTGCCAAAGTGTCTTCCAAGGTGGTTGACCATTTTGCTTTCCCACCAGCAATTAGTGAAAGTTCCTGTTGCTCCTCATTCTCATCAGCACTAGATGTTATCAGTGTTTTGGCTTTGGGCCATTCTAATAAGTCTGTAGTTTTATCTTGTTTTGATTAGCATTTCCCCATGACCTCTGAGGTGGAGCATCTATTCATATGCTTATTTGCTACCTGTACATCTCCTTTGGTGAGGTGTCTGTTAAGGTCTTTGGCCCACTTTTTAATCAGGTGGTTTGTTTTCTCATTGTTGAGTTTTAAGATTTCTGTACATACTTTGAATAATACAAGTTTTTCAGATGTATCTTTTGCAAATATTTTCTCCCATTCTGTAACTTGTCTTTTCATTCTCTTGACATTGTCTTTTGCAGAGCAGAGGTTTTTAATTTTAATAAAGCCCAGCTCATCAATTATTATTTTCATGGACTCTGCCTCTGGTGTGTATCTAAAAAGTCATCACCACACCCAAGGTCATCTAGATTTTCTCTTATGGCACCTTCTAGGAGTTTTATAGCCGTATGTTATTCGTTTAGGCCTATGATCCATTTTAAGCTTGGCGAAAGGTGTCAGAGCCATCTAGATTTGGGTTTCTAGCATCTGGATGTCCAGGTCTGGCATTGTTTGTAGGAAAAACTGTCTTTGCTCATTGTATTGCATTTGCTCCTTTGTCAAAGGTCAGTCGACTGTATTCATTTGGGTCTATTTGTGGGATCTCTGTTCTGTTCCACTGATCTCTCCGGGTCTGTTTTTTATTATATCTATCCTGCTCTGCTGCCTTGAGGCTGAGCTGTATAAACTACCCCTTTATCTAATACCCTTAGCACTCTACCTTTTAGAGACTGCCTCTTGGTTCCCTACTGTGAGCAATTATGAAATTACCTGCTAATCTCTTTTTCTCTCTCCTCACCACCCTCTAATTTAAAATGATATACTTTTCAATTAGGTAATTGGGTAATCATCTGCGATGCACTCCCTCCATGTTTTGCTTCTTGTATTGTATCTGTCATGTCAGAGCTAACAATATTAGGATTTCAGAACCTAATTTCTATCACTTAGTCTTAGTTCTATATTTACACGTATTCAGTGTTCAACACCAGTCCTTGTGATGAAACTTGTCCAGTCACTACTGTATGGTTTATAGTGGATTGCTCAGGAGGGGCTCACGGGAACACTATTTCCTGAGTACAAGCATGTTGGTAACTATTTATCTGTGGCTTTTAAGCTTGAAGATAGGTTTGGTTGGATGCAATACCTTTCCCTCATGTTTGCACTTGAGTATCTTAAATGCATTGCTTCATCGTTTTCTCCTATGCTGTTCATGAAGTCTGATGCTTAGTTCTTTATGGTAGTTCTTTATTAATTAGTTATCTAGGGATGCAAAACAAATTGTTCCCAAGCTTATCAACTTAAAACAATAAACATTTGTTATCTCATGTTGTCTGTGGGTCAGGAATTTAGGAATAGCTTAGCTGAAATTGTTCTGCTTTCTCCGGACCTTCCCCCAAATCTACCTTTGAATCTTCTGTCTTCTTTATATCTAGTGTTTATGTTCTTCCCATTTAGATTCTGTATCTAGAAATTTATCTCAGAATGGGAATTCGATCCTCTGGAAGGGAGTCTTTTCATTAGGTATTCATGAAATGCTCAATGGCTTTTATTGGCACCACATCCTCTGCTTTGGGCCTGATTCAATGGAAGGCCGAACCTAAGGCTCTGAGGTGTGCAGCAGGTTTCATAAGGAACACTCTCAGGAGCAACACCAGGAAAGAATAAAGCAAGTAGACCTGGTCAGAGAGATGAGCTGTGATGGGCTTATAGCAGAGACCTCAGCAGACCCCACAGGACGCTCTAGAGTTGACTCGCTCTTCAGAATTGCCCCAGTTGAAACAAGTTGGCCAGGCCTTTGCATGTCTGCATCACCTAGTCTTCGGAATATCCCTTCCTTTCCCCGCCGACCTGCCATGCCAGCTCTGTGCTGTATCAAAGCTCCATATATGAGTGGATCTATTCTAAGCCCTCTTATCTATGTCATCTCACTGGTCAGTTAGTCTACCCCACTATAGTTTCCACACTGTCCGTGACTCCAGTTTCAAAAGTCCTTATATCTAGTAGGGCAGTTCTCTCTCTTTATTCTTCTTCACTAATATTTTAACACACTTTTTTTTTTAAAGATTTTATTTATTTATTTATCTGAAAGAGAGAGAGAGAGAGAGAGAGAGCACAAGCAGAGTGGGGGCAGAGAGAGAGAGAGGGAGAAGCAGACACCCTGCTAAGCAGAGAGCCAAATGCAGGGCTCGATCCCAGGACCCTGAGATCATGACCTGAGCAGAAGGCAGAGGTTTAACCCACTGAGGCACCCAGGCACCCCAACTCTTTTTTTTAACCCTTTTTTACATTCAAGTATAATTAACATACATGATTATATTAATTTCAGGTGTTTCAATTATTCTTAGGTCTTTATTCTTCCATATAAATTTTAGAATGAGCTTTTTAACAGTGGTTTTCACACAACTAAAAATAGTGATCCTGGAGAAAGAAAGGTTACTCAAAAAAACAGATTTTTCACATAAATTAGGCCATATAGGAAGCGAATGCTTTCTAGAACTTTATTGTACTGTGTCTTATAAATATACATACACACTAAGTTTACCAGATTTAGTAGAAAGAAAAACAACTTACACAGTTAAATTTGAATTTCAGATAAAAAGCATAGGACATATTTTACATGGACATTTTTATACTAAAAAATTATTCATTGTTTATCTGTAATTCAGATTAAACTGTGCATCCTGTATTTCATCTGACAACCCTGAAACACATTCCGTCCCTACCCCCCACACCCCCACAAACACACATTCATGCATACACATACTTAATACCAGTTTTTCCCTGGATCATCTATTTATGAGACAACCACCTTCCTTGTATAACATTGCTCACCACAGGATTTTTCAAGAACATGTCACTCAAAGTGGATAATGGAGCTCTGTACTTATGTCAATGGAAAACATCAACAACAACAACAAAACAATATATGTTGTTTACAAAACAAGAGGAAAATTCTCTCCCATATGTGAAATGCCCAGACTCAAATGGGGCAAAGTCTGAGATCCTATTTCCCCAGATTCAGGGCGCAGCCTTACGTTTTAGACCTCTCCGAAGGCCCATGGCACACACCAGAGCCTCAGGCAGGAGCCAAGGTCTTACAAGGTGCGTCAGCAGACCCTCTGAGGCCTGTCAGGGGGAAGCTTCCAGGCAGCCAACAGCAGTTGCCGTCCTCCTCTTGCAGATCTTGCGAACGCTGAAGGGCTACGATTCCTACAACACCCTGCTGCTGCCTCCCCGCCTTCCCGGGGAAAAGCTGCCCGCAGAGCTGTACGAGTACTTTAAGGAGATGAAGCGGTCAAAAGAGGAGCAGATGAAGGCCAAGTACCTGGAGAGTCTGGCCCAGGAAAACGGTGAGAGCTCAGTGCCAAGAGCCCGGCTTCCGCCCCTGCCCCGGTGCCCTGGAGGCGTCCCTCCTGGGAGGCCAGTCAGGCCCGAGCTAGGCGCCTCACAGATTATGTTTCTAGCCCTGACAAAATGGGCCTGTCATCCCTGCGGTGTGGACGCGGAGACAGGGATACGTTCTCCTCTCATAGAGTCTAGTGGGGAGTTAGGACTTAAAAATGACGGTATGGGCATTAGGAGGGCACTCGAAGTAACGAGCACCGGGTGTTATATGCAACTGATAAGCACTGAATTCGATCTCTGAAACGGATAATACAGGATATATTAATTAATTTAAATAAAAAGGTTTTTTAAAAACCCCACAGATATAGGTATAGAAGAACACTTGGTAGACACCAAGCCCTGTGCTGAGGGCTTTACACATACATAGATGAGAAACCAAAGCACTGAGAGGCCAAGTGCGCAGTTTGAAGGGGTAGAATCAGGATTCAAGCCCAGATCCCTCTGGATCTGGAGTCCATGGTGGTAACTGCTGTTTCCACAGCTTCTGTGTGTGGCCAGGTGATGCAGTAACACATCACACAGGGTATAACTCGGTGCCCTAAAAGAGGTAGGGAGTGGGGGTTCACACACGGAAGAGGTTGGCCCTCTATGGTTCTCAAGGCCAAACCCAATTATAAAGCTGGACATGCCCCTTTCTGGCCCGGTGCCCCTGAGTTACCCTGTCATCCACTCATGGGCTCCCTTGTGTGCACTTGACCGTCAAGGTTCCTGGATGACCTGTAGCGTGAGGCTTGCTTCTTCTTCCTGCTTACTGTGCCCTCATCCTGGAAATATGCACTCCCTGCTGTTACTCGCTCTCTTTCTCTGTGTAAGAGTCATCACATGTGTAATTGTTTTCTTCATACCCATCTGCCCCCCAAATGGGAAGTGTCTGTAAAGGCAGTGATCACACATTCCCCATCGTGGTGCCCAATAAACACGTGCTGTGAGAGTGAATGAATGAACTGAATGGGGTCCATTTTCTCCCACCCTTGAGCTTATCTTGCCTCTCAAGGCAGCTAGTCAGAGAATACTAGTTTGTCCTAAAAGGAGACGATGAGAGACGACCACCTCTCCCCGTATTCTCCTGGTCACGTCACTGAGCGCTATTGGTGCTCGGGTTCTAGAAGTGTCATCACGGAGACCGCACACCGGGGGGCTTAACCAACAGAAGTTTATTTTCTCACAGTCCAGGAGGCTCGATGTCTAAGACCAAGGTGTCAGCAGGGTTTTGTTCTTCTGACGCTCCCTCCTTGGCTTGCGGATGGCCGTCTTCCCCCCCGTGTTGGCATGGTCTTCCTTCCGGGTGTCTGTCCAAATCTCTTCTTAAAGACCACCAGTCATACTGGAGTGTGGTTGGAATACGACACCCATATGACCTCATTTTAACTTTATTTGCTTCTTTATCTTCAAATATACTCACCTACTGAAGTACTAGAGAGTTAGGATTTTAACCTACGCATGTTAGGGGAACCAATTAAGCCTGTGACGAGCACTCACTATGTATGTTCCAAGATCGGAGCCGAAGCGTGGTGAACAGATCAGGGAAACAAGGCCCTGTGTTTGAGAGCTCCAGGGTCAGGAAGGAGGTGGAGGGACAGACCCTGAAACTCAAACCCACTCCCTTGTGGCCGGGGGCAGACAGCTGCAGGGGCTGCCGGGTACAAAGGGCGTCATGACCTCAGAGAAGGGTCATGTCGCTCTCGTCCCCATCCTTACAATAGTACAGTGACAGGTTCATTTTTTTCATTTGGCCCATTGAAAGGTGGTGGAGAATGGGGACCCAGGGGTCCAGAGGGGGCCAGGCAGGTGCATACTCTACTTTTCCTCAGGGCTTCTCCAAGCCTCTGCTCCCTCTGCTCTTACGTGTAGACTGTCCTCCCTGCTTCCCACGCCATGGCCAGCAAGGCCAGTCACAGGAGAGCTCCAACCTCTTCACCTCAGATGTCAATGCCCCCATGCCTCCCGGGATCAGTGTCTTGGCTCCTCGGGTAAAGGGGGCCATTTTGTGCAATCTCAGCCCAATACACCCATTGGAATTGTGGGATAGTGGCAGTGGGGAGGGTGATGAGCAGACAAAATGGTAGATGTGCTTAGCAAGGCCATGGACAAATGTTCATGACAACTTAAGGGGGAGAACAGGCTAAAAATGGAATATACACTATGATCCAAAGTTCAGCTTTGCAAAATGAGAAAGGAAGAATCTAAGAAGTTGGAGCTCTCCATTCTGGTATCATGAAATACAGCTGCAATTTCATTATCACCCCATTTCTTTGTCTTTCTGTCCCTTTTGCTGATGAATTTTATAATTCTTACTCTTCTGAATTTTCTAAATTTCCTGGAGCAACTGTATAGTTTTAGTGTTTTGTTTTAATATTAAAATGTAGAAACACTCTGGGCAGGGAGACTTCTTAGCAGCCAACTGACTGCCATTCTTATCTCTTGGGGTTGGCTAGTCCAAGGTGATGGTGACCAGGTCAGTGATTCTCCACTTTGTCTCTTTCATTTTCTGTCCCCATCTCCCCTGTCCCCCTTCCAACTCTTCCCCGTGTGTTTGTGTCCTTGGGCTTCCAGCAGAGGAGGAAGACGGGCGCTTGTCCGATCTGGGAACCTCAGCCAGTACGAAGAGGACCTCACTGAGCCAAGGGATCTCAGTCACGTCCAACCTGGAAGAGCGACACCTTCCCATGGTCGAGTCCAAGACCTACCCAGATGAAGAGGAAGATGACGAGAGCCTGGAAAAAATAATGTTTCAAAGTAAACAAACATTTTAATGTTTTGGTAACAGTTCTCTCTACGCGGTGGTGGGAAGACGGCCCAGCGCCTCTTCACTTGTCTCCCTGAAATGCGCTCTCAAGCCTTCTAGCCCTGCTGGGTGTTAGTTCTGCAGTATGAACACACCATCATTTATTCAGCCATTTCCTGTCATGCTGCACATTCTGCTAGTGTCTAGTATTACTTTTTCAACAGGGCACATTCCCCCCAAATAGAGTTGTAACAGTCAGAGAGTGTCTGTATTTTCAATCCTAGTAGCTGTGGACAAATTATTAGCCAAAAAAAGGCACCCCCATATGCCGCGTGGGGGAGCGATAACATTTGCAGCAGGTGCTTTGTAAAACAACAGTGTCGGAGAAAGGGAAAGTTGTTCCCCTTTCCGCCAGACCGTGTGGATTCCGGGCGCGTCCATGTGCGCTCACTTGCACACATATATTTTTACTTTGCAGCTGACAAGTTACAGAGCATTGACAGCCACTCCACGGAAGAAGTTGGAGAAGTCGAGAACAACCCAGTAAGCAAGGTGATCGCTCGCCACCTGGGCATCGACATTTCTGCAGAAGGCCACATGGCCAAGAACAGGAAGGGCATCGCTGTTATCATCCATGGGACGCCCTTGTCCGGTAGGCACAGCCTGGAAGCATCACCCCTGTGGGGTTTGCGGTGAAGTTTGCACGTGTAATTTTCAGGACAATAAAAGACTCCTGTGTTTGACATTTATGCACCACAGGACTATCCCCAAACTACTCAATTGCCAACGTCCAAGATATGGGGTTACAGAAAGAGCGGGGACCCCTTATTTTTAATTAATACATCTCTGAATCGTTTGAGCTTATATTCTTTCAGTAATTTAAAGATATTACAGTATTAAAGAAAAACCCAAGACATTAAATCATTTAAAAAGAGAGGGGGAAATACATACAAATCTTTTGAACAGGCAATATTACTTCTATAAATTTATCTTGGGAAAATATTTAATGACATGGACAAAGGTGAAGTGCATGACAGTTCACTGCAGCATTGCTTACCACGATGAAAATGAGGGAGCAACTGAAGCATTCAGTGGGGAAGACTGGTTAATGAAGTCTTACTACATTCATAGAGTAGGTTATTTTACCACTAAAAATAGTGTTTCCTGCACCCCTCTTCATAGCACAATAGCCAAAAGCTAGAAACAGCCCAACTGTCCATTGACAGGTGAACAGAAAAACGAAATGTGGTCCAATGGGCTATCTTACTCAACCTCAAAGAGGAGGGAAATCCTGAAACCAGCTACAACATGGATGGACACTAAGACGTTAGACAAAGTGAAGTGATCACCAAAGGACAATTGCTGTATGATTCCACTTATATGAAGTCCTTAGAGGAGTCAGACTCGTAGAAACAGAAAGTAGAATGGTGGTTTCCAGGGACTGGGGAAAGGGAAGGATGGGGGCGTATTGTGTGGTGGCTGCAGAGTTTCCATGTGGGAAGATGAAAAAGTGCTGGAACTCGATGGTGGTGAAGTTCACACCATAGTGTGAATGTACTAACATAACCTACCTGTACACTCAAACATGGTCACCATGGTAAATTTTGTATGTATGTCACCACAAGTTTTTCAAAGTGCCATGGAAGTGTATTCAATGAATAGAAAGATATTCATGATACATCATTTTAAGTGGAAAAAATGTCATACTTAGTATTTGTAATCTATATTAATTTCCTATTGCTACTGTAATAGTCACACACTTAGTAGGTGGAAACAATATAAATTGATGTTCTTTCTGAAAATCAGAAATCTAACATGTGTCGGTAAGGCTGCATTCCTGCTGGAGGCACATAGGGAAAGATCCATATCCTTGCCTTTTTGTAGCTTCTAGAAATGCAGCCTACATTCCCTGGCTCAGGGACCCTACCTCTGTCTTGAAAACCAATATCACAGGAGCGCCTGGGTGGCTCAGTCAGTTAAGCATCTAACTCTCAGATTTTGCTCAGGTCCTGATCTCAGGGTCCTGAGATCATCCTCACCTTGGGCTCAGCGCTCAGCAGGGACTCTGCCTGAGATTTTCTCCCTTTCCCTCCACCTTCCCTGCTCACGTTCTCTCTCTCTCTCCCAAATAAATAAATAAATCTTAAGGGAAAAAAAAAAACAGCATCATAATGTCTTCCACTGTTTCTTCCCTTGTTTCCTCATCACATCCCTGTTCTGACTGACCCTCCTGCTTGTCTCCTGGAAGGGCGCTTGGGATTACACTGGGCTCGCCCAGATAATGGAGGATAGTTTTCCATATCAGGATCCTTAACTTAATTGTAACTGCAGAGCAGCTTTACCGCATAAGATAACATTTTCACGGGTTGCGACATTTGGATGTGGGTGTCTTGGGAGGGGTCTTTGTTCAGCCTACCACAGAACCAGTTTCTTTTTCCCAAGAAATATAAATACATTCATTGTATATGCATAGTTAGCAGCCATATGCTAACTGTAATATCTCTGGATGAGCAAATTGTGGATCTTTTTTTTTCCTCTTCTCCTGTTTGTTATTTGTACTTTCTGCTTTCTTTTTAATGAGCAGACATTTTGAAATGAGAAAAGACCAACACAAGTTACTCTTTAAACCAAAAAAGTCTTCCCATTAGAATCAGAGACCGTAGAACTACCAAAAAAAAATAATTAAGTATTTTATTTATTTATTTGAGAGAGAGAGAGAGAGAGAGAGAGACAGAAAGAGAGAGCTCCCAAGAGCAGGGGAGGGGCAGAGGGAGAAGCAGACTCCCCACTGAGTAGGGAGCCTACTGAGGGGTTCGATTCCAGGACTCGGAGATCATGACCTGAGCTGAAGGCAAATGCTTAACCGACTGAGCCACCCAGGCACCCCTAGAACTACAAAATTTTTAAAGATCATCTGACAGAATCACCTTTTCACTGAGAGCAGAATTCAGAGAGGTTGTGTGTTGCCATCACTGCACACAGCACACTGGTGGTGGAATGAGAACCAGAATCTGTGTGGGTCCGGTCTTGCCTGTTTTCTGCTCCCACCTCTGGCCACATTAGAGACTGAAAGGCAAAGCACTTGGAGAGATCGCTTTATAAGGGTCTCTATTCTAGAAGCTTCTTCTGTCTAGAACACTGAGCTGCTGAGAGGCAGGAAATTCAACCTCCCAACCCTTTTTTGCAGGAAAGTCGGCCACTGCAGTCAGCATGGCCAAATACTACAATGCAGCCTGTTTGAACATTGACTCCATCGTGCTGGAAGCCCTCTCCGACGGCAGCAACGTCCTGGGGATCCGGGCCCGGGAGCTCTGCATTAGGGCTGCCATAGAGCAGTCCATGAAGGAAGGCGAAGAGTCTGGTAAGAGGCATTTCCCCGACTTTCTGCGGTCAAGTGCCCAGCAGCCCTGCGGCTAATTCCCATCTTCCTTGTGTCCCCCACTGAGCTTTTCTCCCCACGCCTGGATGAAGGCTGACGTACAACCTGCTGCCACCTTAGAGGCCGAGGAGGAATTCTCTCTACCAAGCGTCTATAGCTCTCTCTGCTGCCAGTACAGGCACGCACTGGCACTCGAGGGAACAGGACACTGAATAAGATGCAGCCTCCACCTTTGAGGGTGACCCGTGAAAGGGGAGCAGACAGGGGTTTGTTCAGAGCAGAGGGAAGTAATGCAACAGGAGGGCACCTTTGGGATGGCTGCGTTCCAACAGGCGTGATCTCGGGAAGTTTTCGTGGAATGAGCTTCAAAGGAGCAGGAGAATGTTGACAGGCAAAGATGAAGACAAGGACAGTCCAGCCCAAGAAAGCAAGGAAGCCAACAGTCAGTTAGAGGTGGGAAGGGGGGCGGAGGCCCATCACAGTTGACCTTGATGCCTGGATAAGGAATTTGGGTGTTATTTTAAAGGAACAGAGGAGTCAGGTGGTTTTCACCTTCGGGGAGAAATGGCCAGAGAGTCACAGCGGAAAAGCAGCAGCCCTTGTGACGTCTTGTAAAGGGAGCCGCAGAGACGCTGAGGGTGAGCAGCCTTGGGCCAGCTGCCCCAGGGAGGGGCAGGCATTCCAGACGGTCACAGCTGGACGTCTCGTCCTGGAAACCAGGAGGAGAGGGGCCTTGTTTACTGAAATAGGAAACGTGGGAGGCGGAGAAAGCTTGCTGGCAAGGAAAATTGATTGAGTTTTGGAACCCACTATAGTAAGGCCCGGTGTGGCCTGCCTACCAGAGGGCGGGAATCCCGGCTCCGTCGGGTCGTCTCAGGGCCTGGAGGGCAGGGGAATGGCTGCTCAGTGGGAAAATATCCTGAAGTAGAGTGACTGCTCTGAGCGCAACCACTGTTACATAAATATTCATAACAGCATAGCATCATTTCTTTCTTTCTTTCTTTCTTTTTTTCCCCAGAGAGAAAGAGAACAGGGGGAAGGGCAGAGGGAGAGGGAGAGAGAATCACAAGCAGGTTCCACACCCGGCATGGAGCCTAATGCAGGGCTCAAACCCATGACCCGGAGATCATGACCTGAGCCGAACACAGAAGTCAGACGCTTAACCAACTGAGCCACCCACACACCCACATAACAGCATCGCTAATAGTGCACCAGGTCTGCGAGCTGGTTGATAAAGTGCCTGGGGCTTTCAGGCCTGTCCCCTCCTCTTAGTTCCTCTGCATGAGATGCTTAGAGAAATAGAGGAGTCTTTGCTGGGAAGATAAGAGAAACAGCTTTTTAGTAATGTAAGGGAAGAAAAATAGTTTTCTCTCTGTCCTTCTGAGTTCTTGGCTAAGACTCTATAATAAAAGATTCACAAGAAAAAAGCAAGTTTATTGACATGTATCTTTCATGTGTACACGGGAGATACTCAGGAGGAAATGAGGTGGCTTAGAATTTTGAATTAAATACGTCTTCACAGGGAAAGAAGAGGAGGGAGGTAGTCCTCGTGGGGGAGAGCAAATGACTTTTAGGGAAGATGAATGGACCCACAGAAGAACGGGTGAGGATAGATAGCTCGGCACATGGTAGGTGTAACTGCCAGGGTTTGGGACAGTGGAGTTCTGTTTGGATGCCTCTCTTCACGCAGGTAAGGGGAGCACAGAGAAGGCTTCTTCCTGCATTTGTCCACAGCTCAAGAAAGAGCAGCGTATTTAGAGGTGGTGTATCCAGAACTCCTCTAGTCATATTTTGGGGGTGGCCTGGTCTACCTTTAGTGGGAACTCCAAGCTGCATCACAATTCTGGTTCTTTTAGATTTTTGCTTCCTTTCCTCTCAAAGAAACTACTTTTCACAGAGGTCTTTGGAGCTGTGTTGGTGTCCCATGACAAATTGGGGGTTGGGGATTCTTAGAAGGTAATGTCAAGCTAAAGACATAACTGGGGGAGTCTTCCTCAGCAAAGCAAGAAGTGCAACTGCTGGAAGAGAGGAAATCAGCCCAGAAAGTTCCAGAAAGAGGAGAGGGATGGAAAGGGAACACTTACATTTTAGGAGGGGCGGTGGAGGAAAAGCCAGGAAGTCCAAGAAGGCAGAGCGAGGAGGGTCAGAGGGTGGGCAGTCAGGAGAGCAGGGTGCAGGGAAGTCAAGGAGACTGAGGTCCGGGAGGGAGGTCCGGGAGGGAGTGGAGCGAGAAGGGCTTTCCCAGCTCTCCAGAGCCCTGGTGGAGTCTGGGGGACCCTTCCTGCCTTGTCTGTCTCATAGGCCTTATCACTGGCTCATATACCATTTACGTGACTTCCTTATTCTCCTGCCTGCTGACCCCCCCAGAATGTCAGCTGTGTGTTAGTTCTCATCACTGAGGTGTTCCCAGCCCCTAGAATGGTGCCTGGCATGGAGCAGACACGGAGTAAAGACTTCCCAAAATGTATCAGATCAGTAAGTGTAGTCAGAGATTGCTGAAGGTACAGCTAGAATGAGCCCTGAGAGAGGGCCACTGTGGCTTACAGCTCAGAGATCACCAGGCACTTTGGAGGGGTTAACCCCAAAGCTGTACTTGCTGTTGGCTGTGGACCTTTCAAGGGAGGCGTTAACCCCAAAGCTGTACTTGCTGTTGGCTGTGGACGCTCCTGCCCACCCCACGCCACGCCCGCCGCCCTTGACGTGTGGCCAGTCCAAGCTGAAGTGTGCTGCTAGGGTGGTTGGTTTTGTTTTGTTTCTTTGAAGATGTAGTATGAGTTGAAGTCTATAAAATAACAGAGTAACAATTTTTATGTGTTGTTTACATGTCGAAATGATCACATTTTGGATATAGAGGGTTAACAAAAACATACCATGAAAATCCATGTGTACTTTTTTAACACGGCTACTAGAAAATTTTAAATTCCATACATATTGCATGTCTGCTGGACAGATGTGGTCCACAGTACTGCTTTAGAAGTCAGGCGGTGAGGGAGAGAGAGGAGGTGACATGATGATGGCTTGAAAGAAATGAAGAACTGGCTTCTTAAGATAGGGCAGAATGGTGGCATGCAGGGAAGCTGAGAGGCATAGAACAGCCCGGAAGAGACTGCACAGCCATCAGTGAAGACAGCCATGGTGGGACGGCGGGGGGGTGGGGGGGCACGGGTAGCGGGGGTGCGGCGCTGGACTCAGGGCGAAGTGAGCGGGTCCGGGCAGCAGGAGGCTGGAGCAGTCGTTAGCGAGGCAGAGCCTGGAGGGGCTGGGGGTGACGGGGCCTGGATGGACGCAGGACTGGCCTGCAGAACTCTGGTACAGTTGCTCCACTGGTGGCTTCGGGCTCTTTGCCCCTTCCCCACCCCCGCTACCTCCAGGTGCAGCATGGAGTCCTTGTACCTAGAATCAGCTCCCAGGGGGCGGACGGAGGGGGACGCATGAAAAGATAAAGCAGAGTAAGCATAGTGACCCTCCCAAGGGAGTTCTGAGGGCCTATTTGCTGAAATATGATCAACGAGGAATAATGACTCCTCTTACCCAGTCTGCCCATGCGCTGGAGAAATGTGGAAGCTGCTTGGGCACACAGCCGCATCACCCCGTCTTTGTGTTGGGGTCCCGGGGCAGGGCCCTAGTGTCCCAGCGGTTGGAAGAGAGCAGGGCTGGAAGAGGATATGGGGCCGACCAACACAGGATCCCCTGGGAGGATGGGCAGCAGAGAAACCTGGACTCCAGCCTTGGGGCCTGGAGCGTCTTCTCCCAGCCCCTCCCAGCCAGCTGCGTTAATATAAATCTACTCTCTCTGCGTAGCCCAGGAGGCTGCTTCGGCCCAAACTGCTGTGGGACAAATACGTCTGAGCAGTGAGACCCTGGGCAAGCTGACCTCCGAATCTACCCTGGTAACCCCTGAACTTAAACCTGCGAAGCCGGTGCGCGGAAGCATGATGATCGCCAAAAGCAAGACGGAGAGCCATGGCTCCGGGTCCCAGAAGCAGCATCACCAGCACGCATCTGAAACGCCGCAGGTACGGATCAGGGCTCCCCAGATGGAGGGTTGGGGTCCTTCCCCCTGCCCTTCTCCCTCAGCGTCCTGCAGCCTTGGCAGGCCGACTTCGTGGCTGGGGGTGCCCTCCCCAGGCTCACGGAGCAGGTCCTGGAAGGAGTGTTCATCCGACAGGTGTCCAGCAATAACTTTCACGCGAGGCACTGGCTTGAGTGCTCGCAAAGCGGAGATAAACGAAGCAAAAATGCCTGTGCTCAAGCTGCACCAAGAGTCCGATGAAGGAGAGGAGCACACATTCACAAATTTGCAGGAAAATGAGATTGGTGACAAAAGGTGTTTGTGAAAAAGAATTGGGTTGAACCATGTGAAATGGCCTTCAACAGCAATTGCACACGGCTCAGCCTAACACTGAAGGAATGCGAAGGACGGAGCCCCTTGTATAAACCGCGGGGTGGGGGAGGCTGCTCGGGAGTCTTAGAAAGTCATAAAGAAGTCAGACTGTCTGAGTCTCGGCCAAGGGACTTCGAGAAACCGTCTTGGCAGAGTAGCAGGTGCTGTAGCGAGAGACAGAGGATGGCGCTGTGAGAGACAGGCGGGGAGGAGTTGTCGGGGGGAAGTGGCGTCAAGCGAGCGTAGGCTTCCAAGATGTTTAGAAGAAAAGGAAAAATGACTGGTTGTTGGAGGAGCAAACCTAGGGTCAAGAGAGTTCTTTCCCTGAAAGGAGCTTGTGCTCGCCTTCAGCTCCTGGAGCAGGAGAACAGGGTGATCCACCCAAGAGGGGATGAGATTCCTGGAGAAGAGGGGGAGTGCAGGGCGGAGCATGGTCTAGGAGGCGGGGGCCAGCTTCCTCCAGGGTCAGGCAAGGTGAAAACCCTTCCAGCTGCCCGTGGGGGAGGCACAGTGGAGAGTGGAGGCTGGAGAAGGTCTTGCTCGGTGGCCCTAGGATGTGTGCAGGGCACAAAGTCTCGGTAGGAGGCACCGAGGCGGCTGGCATTGCCTAGCGTACTTGAGGAGAGAGGCGAAGCCCTGCTGTGTCCACCAGGAGGAATAAAACCAGAAATGGGTTGGTGGACACAAGGAAAGGTAGTTGGTATATGGGAAGCCCAGCCACAGAGAGAAGGAACGGAGAGGAGGGCAGCAGAGTGGGAGACGCAGGAGGAGAGGAAGAGTCTGCGGGTCTTGTTACCATCCAGTGCGCAGTGCAGGGAGTGAGGGGGGTGGGCGTTTCGGGGGAGATCCCTGAGACAGGCGGAATGGAGGTGAAGGCCCTTGCAGGAGAGGACGCCCCCATGTTGGATGGGCCAGGCGGGCGGAAGTTTGGGTGGGGCAAGTAGGCAGAGTGGAAGCCAAGGCCTCCAGGAGAGAGGAGGTATACAGATAGGATGGCCCTCCCTCGGGGCTGAACTTGTGCCAGACGACGTCTCTGCTGTTCACTTCGGTTATGCCTTCTTCTCACACCATGAGAATTGAAACCATTTGTTCACTTCCTTTGGCAGCATCATTTAACCCTCTTTCTCAAGATCTAATATGGTGTTCTTTACATAGATGTTTATGGATGATCTAGGACTCATATTTGCATTAAACAGGGTGTCATGGTGAATTGTTTTTGATGGAGTTCCACTCATCTGGACAGCGAAGTAAGGCTTTTGAGAGTATATCAAAGGCAGCAGAAAATCCTAATTCTGACCCCAAACCCCTTTCAATAAATAAGGAACTTAAAACCTATTCAAGATCACCACATCCCCCATGTGACTGCCACAGCGTGACAGGACCCAGGCTTTGGACAACAGTCACCTTGTTGGCGTGCTTCACCCGAATTGGCTGTTTGGTTTTCTAAAGCTCTCCTAAAGTATGAACTCTCCAATGACGGGAATTTAGTCATGTTGCAGGTGGGAAGAAAAGTGTAACATGCCATATAATGAAGATATGACCTATAATATGAGGTCATTTATTTATAAATCACCATGTTCTCGGAGAGCACCCACCGGAAATTCTGGTCTTTTGAATGACGTTTAATCCAACACACACACTTCTCGATTCCACAGCCTCCTCAGGTACTTGCTGCTGTGGTCACGTTCTAGAACTTGTTCATCATTACCCATAAACTCCAAGACCTCTGCATTACACATCCTACTTCCTGACCACCATCTTCTAACTTTCCAGATGACTTACTCTGGGAAGTAACTGGTCCCATGCGAACCTCCAGTCCGTCTCTTCACTGCCTACCACCTCTTCACGTGCTTTCTTGCCCCGTTTGGAATCCGTGTCTGTCACTGTAGGCTCTCCCTTGCTCCTTCCCCCTCTTCATACTCTCCAAGCAGAACCTCAGCCCTGGTAACCCCGATGCTCCAGTTCCTGATGCAGGGTGGCTGGACACAGCTAGAGACAGTCCTCCTCTCTCCTGAACGTTCTTCGTCTAAATATGAGACCACAAATCTCAAAGAGACCCTTCAGTCTTCCCCAGTAAATTTACCCTCCTTCTCTTCAAGAGAACTATTTTATGAAGGTCATAACTCTGCAACCCTCTAGGCCCTTTCCTGTTCCGCATTCCCAGATAATGATCTCTCTCCGGACGGCACAGAGGGAGCAGCATCACTGGAAGACGACCACCTGATTCTCCCACCACCAGGTCTATGAGCCAGGCTGCACCCTAGCCCAGTGCCACGCCTTACCTGCTCCCATCTAAGGCCCTGGCCCTGTGCACTGGAACCCCCCCACACTTCTCACTCAGGAGCTGAATTCCTGTGTCATCCCCTCTCTCCTGTTTGCTTCTTGCCCTATCCCTCAGCTCCTTCCCATCAGCGTCTACGCATGCCGCATTGCCTCCCATCTTTAAAAATACTGCCCCCAGACCCCAGATCGCCCTCCAGCTACCATCTCCCCCAGCCAGCTCCTCGTCACAGCTGTTCCTCCAAGGAATTGCCACAGGCCTTCCTCCTCATCCTCACCACATCCTTTCTTTGACCTATTCCAGGGAGGCCGTTGTCCTTACCACCACTCCTCTCAAGGACCATTCCTCTCAAGGTCACTGGCATTCATCTTGCCAGATCCCATGGCTGGTGTTCTGTCCTCATCTCCTGTGACCTCATAGCAGCTGATCACGCCTCGTCCTGGAGGCGCTTCCCGGCCGTCAGAACACCACACTCTTCTACTTCCCCTTGCCCCACTAAGGACTCCCTCCTCTCCTCCAGCTTCTCCACCTCCTCCAGATCCTTAGGATTTTGGACCAGACTAGAACTGAATCACCTACTCTTTTCTTTTTGTTACCTACCTTTTCTCCATAGGTGATCCCTTCCAGCTCATGGTTTAAGTACTGAAATATTTTCAGTATGCGTATGACCCTCACATTTCTATTTCCAGCCCTAATTTCTTCCCCAGTGCAGGTGTATACGTTCAAACTCACACTGAATGGCTTAGAGACCTCTCAAAATCTATGTGTCTGAGAAGTGATTCTGCCCCACTCACAAAACAGACCAAGACAAAAAAATAATAATAATAACTCTTCCCTCCATTTTTCCTTTCTTAATAAATGACTTTACCATTTTCCAACTTGATCAGGCCAACACTCCAGGAGTCACTCTCAAGGCCTCTCTCTCTTTCACACTCCCTCCCAAGTCGTCATGGGATGGAATGAGAAGGAAAGTGTCAACCACTTCTCCCCACCTCCACCATGACCGTCCTCATCCCTGCCGCCATCATCTCCTGCCTGGAGCGTGGAAACATCTAACTAACGAACGAACTAACTAACTTAACTAACTAGACTTCCTGCATCCACTCTTGTCACCCCAAGCAGCAGGCACAGTGGTCTTTCAAAAATAAAACTCAGATCACATGTCCACCTGAAACATGCCAGCAATTTCCCATAATACTTGGAATAAAATCCAAATTCCTCCCTGGGGTCGACAAGCCCTGCGTATTCACACCGACTATGTCTGAGACTTTAATGAAGCCCAGCCCTCTTCCCCATCGCTCACTTAGTCCAGTTACGTGGGGCTCGCGTGTGCTCCCCAGATCCCAGCAAGCACACTCATGGTCTTGTCCAACTCTGTCACCCCTCTCTGTCCCTTTGCCTCATGCTGTTCTCCCTGGCACTTGTCACTACCTGAGACCATTGTTCATTTGTATATTCACGTGGTCTTTTTCTGTCCGCGCCACTTGCGATAAGGGCCATGTGGGCAGCAACATGGCCAGCCTTGTTTGTTGTTGTATCCCTAGTGCTAGAGGGGTCCCTTGTGCACAGTAGGTGCTCAATTAATATTTCTTGAATGAACAAATTTGGGGTGTTCAGTACATATACAAAGTACCTTGCATAGTATCCCTGTTTGAAGCTTACAGCAATTCTTTAAGGAAGACAGAAATTTTCCATTTTACAATGCAATCCCCATTTTACAGATGAGGAAATGAGGCCCAGAGAGATTTCATGATTTACCTGAGGTCATATGTCTTGTAAGTGCAAGAGCTGCTGGGACACCAAGCTGGATTCTAACTCCTGACCCTTGTCCGGCTCCACAGGTTTCCTCTAGCCCCCTCCCTACGGGGCCCACGCAGCACTGGCTCAGTGTCAGCCCCAGTATCGGAGGTGAGACTGGGCTCATGAGCTGTGTACTCCCGGAGGACCTACTCACCCAGATCCTGGCTGAGCGCATCCAGGTGCGTCCATGCCTCCCTGCACAGAGCTGCAGGGCTCCCACTCCGGCCCTGCGCTGGGAGCTGAGATTCCGATGCACAGCCCACCCACGACTGCTCAGAACTTGGGGGCCCTGGAGAGGAAGGATGGGTTTCATCATCCCCAACAGTCACTTGCTTGTCCTCTTGACAGCCCTGGTCAGCCCCTGGCACTGGTGCAATCTGCAGCCTGAAGCCACGTGCCTTAAAGCACCAGTGAGCAGGTTACATATTTTTTAAAAAATCAGTCATGATACAGCCCTACAGGAGTGTATTAAAAATCATAATGTGGAGCCATGGAGAGTTAGAACTTAGAACTATATTAATTGCTGTAAAAAAAATTGTCTTCAATATATTATATTTTTTAAAGATTTTATTTATTTAACACAGAGAGAGAGAGATCACAAGTAGGCAGAGAGGCAGGCAGAGAGAGGGGGAAGCAGGCTCCCTGCTGAGCAGAGAGCCTGATGTGGGCCTCGATCCCAGGACCCTGAGATCATGACCTGAGCTGAAAGCAGAGGCTTTAACCCACTGAGCCACCCAGGCGCCCCTTCAATATATTATTTAACGAGAAAAACAGATTATGAAATAATATCTAAAGCACAAGTACATTTCTATAAAAGTATTTTTTTTTGGCTTTAGATTTCTTTGGCCAAAAATCACACTTGACTTTTTTTTTATTGTGTTATGTTAGTCACCATACAATACATCATTAGTTTTTGATGTAGTTCTAAATGTAGATCATACAAACCTAGTAAAAACTCCTAAGGCGCATGTAACTGGTTATCTTTGGTTAGCAGGATAGTGGATTTTTAGTTCTCTCCATACATTTCTGAATTATTTCACAATGGCAGATTGCTTTTAAAGTCAAGAAACACAATAACTGTTTCCTTTTTTTTTTTTTTAAAGATTTTATTTATTCATTTGACACAGAGAGAGATCACAAGTAGGCAGAGAGGCAGGCAGAGAGAGAGGAGAGAGGAGGAAGCAGGCTCCCCACTGAGCAGAGAGCCCGATGTGGGCCTCGATCCCAGGACCCTGGGATCATGACCTGAGCCGAAGGCAGCGGCTTTAACCCACTGAGCCACCCAGGTGCCCTGTTTCCTTTTTTTAAAAAATTTTCAAACAGTGTTGTACAGTTAAAGAAAAGAAAACAAGATCAGCAAAAATGGGGAGGGTACCGCTTAAGCCTGTTTGCCGCTTATGGTTTCCAGAGAGCTAAATTGCTCACCAGATCTGGGAGTTGTCCATTTGCCTTGGTTTTTTTCCGAACTGGGCCACAATAGTAGTTGTGCATTTAAATATAACGAAACGGGGCCTGAGCTTCCCAAGAGAAGAGGAGTGTCCTCACAGGACACGGCTCGTGTTCAGGTTTAACGGCTCCTGTGCTCGAGGTGCTGTCCCTTCCAGCGGACGTGAGCCAGGCGGCCCAGTACAAGAGCAGGTATGCCATGGGCCCGGCTTAAGTCACGGGGCCAGCCCAAAGCGGGCTGACCTACTTAAAGCACTGATCCTGGATGAGACATGGAGCCTGCCCTGCTTCCTTCGTTGACAATCTTGCTACAAAGAAAACAAAAAAACACCAAGTACATGGTATCTTTAGTGACGTAGTTGATTTACATTCTGACACAAGATTCTTGTCTCATCAAAAACTGGTAGTGATGGGGGGCTGGATAGCTCAGTTGGTGATGCGTCTGCCTTCGGCTCCGGTCTTGATCCCGGGGCCCTGGGATGGAGCCCCATCTGGGGCTCCCTGCTCCGCAGGGGGCCTGCTTCTCCCTCTGCCTCTGCCCCTCCCATGCTTGCTCACTCACTCGCTCTCGCGCTCTCTCCCTCTCAAATAAATAAAATCTTGAAAAAAACAAAAAACAAAAAGTTCTGGTTGTGATCAGCCTCTGGCGGGGGGTGGCCAGGGTGTGTACTACCCTAACACTTCAGTGATTCATGTGATTGAGGTCATTACATGCCGAGGCATTACTAATGCTGAGAAAGCTACGAATGGCCCACTTGTTCCTGGGGCACTTGCTGTCTGTTATTCGGTGCATGGGAACATCGTGCCTTTCCATCTTCTGTCCCTGTACCTCCTGCACCTTCCTAGACCCTCACTTTCACATTCTGTCTGCTTCCCTTATTTCCGTAGCGACAGAATCAACCTTTCACTCTACAATACAGATAATGAAGATCTATCATGACTGATAAACTATTTGGGTGTTTCTCATATTTTCTTTTTTTTTTTAAGATTTTATTTATTTATTTGACACAGAGAGAGAGAGATCACAAGTAGGCAGAGAGGCAGGCAGAGAGAGAGGAGGAAGCAGGCTCCCCACTGAGCACGGAGCCCGATGTGGGGCCTCGATCCCAGGACCCTGAGATCATGACCTGAGCCAAAGGCAGAGACTTTAACCCACTGAGCCACCCAGGCACCCTTCTCGTATTTTCTAAGAGCACGTTGAACGTAGCAGGAGGAAGGGGGGGTTTCACGGGGGCGCAGTAGGTCTGCAGAGCCGGTTGCAGCCCCAGGGAAAGCACCAAGAGAAGGAGGAGCAGCGTTCTCCGTAGAGAACTGGGTAACTGCGGCCCCAGTAAGCATCTGTGCGCACTGTGGTTTCAGCTGAGTGACTGCTTCCGGGGAGTGGTGTTTGACAGCCTCGAGACCCTCTTCGCTCGGAACATGGCCGTGGCTCTCCTCTGCCTGCTGAAGGCCATCGGCAACCGGGACCACATCTACGTTGTCAACATGGCCCAGGACTACACAGCCATGAAGGCCCAGGAGAAAGCCAAAAAGAAGCAAGAAGGTAAGGCCCCATGCCCTCCTGGGCCGTCCCTTTGGCAGAGCAGGGGCCGTGTGAAGTGTTTCCCCTCCAGGATGACCAGTTGGGACTATTCCATTTGCCATGTCGTCAGGGCTCCCCTCCGTCCTATAAGGTGCCTGGCAGACACAGGTGACCTATTGAGAGACGACAGGCTGAGGGATGAACCCAGCCGGCTCTTCTCGTAACAGACACACTCCCCTTTCCCCTGATACTACACTGTGTCTTCTCTATGATCACAGCCATCACCGGTCCCATCCTGACTCAGGTGACCCATGAGCTGCTGGCTTTTGTTTATGACAACTATGCATTTCTTGCCAAGCTGGAGGTGCTGATAAACTTTACAAACCAGTTTCTACATCTTGGCCTGCTCAGTCCAACCATCACAGCAAATGCTCTGTACATTCGAAACGTCTCTGCATGGTGCTTGGGGTTATTTAATCCTCCCAATAACTCTCTGACGATCATCCCTTTTACAGATGAGGAAAATGAGGCTCAGAGATATTGAACGTCTTGGGTAAGATCACACAGCAAAGGGGCTCAGTCGGTGAAGCATCCAACTCTTGATTTTAGCTCAGGTCATGATCTCAGGGTCATGGGATCGAGCCCTGAGTCAGGCTCCACGCTCAGCAGGGGTCTACTTAAGATTCTGTCTCTTCCTCTCCCTCTGCTCTCTCTCCCCACTCATGCTTGCTCTCTCTCCATCTCTCAAATAAATAATAAATCTTTTTTTAAAAAAAGATCATACAGCAAAATAGTACGGTCTGTGTAACTCTGAAATCTTTGCATTTTCTGTCACTACAACAGTGGCCTGAAAAAAATTTCAGTGACTGAAAAATAGATATACACACACTGAATAATGTTAGCTTGAGTTCCTGCTTTAGTCAGAAGCAGTCGTAACAAATTTTGGTCCCCAAGGGAGGAGGCTATGCTATCCCTGGGAGGCAGAGTCCTGCTCAAGCCTCAGCTCTGGTCACATCACTGCCATTCCTTACTTGGCCTTACCTCTCTCTTCTGGAAATCATAATGTTTTTCCATTTAAGGAAATCATTATAAACACGAGCTCTCTTAGTTCTTAAACAGAGCTCAAAGACTTCTTCCTTACATTCTCATCCAGAAAAAAATTAGGAAGAATGACCAGGCATCTGCAACAGTGTACCAACCTCCAGCTTCCTGGTTTTCCAGAAAGCTCGTTTCCCCATAACCATCAACGTAAAAGAAAATATCTCTTTCATTTTCTCAATTACCTGCGGAGTAAAGTTTTTCGCAGTTGCATTATGGGCTCCTCTCCCCCAAGTCATCTGCATGTGAGGAAGCCCTGAGGCAGCATCCAGTAACAATGGTATGGTATTAAAATCTAATTTTTACTGAACATTTTTGAATTTCCCAGACATATTTATGAATTTGCCAGATGCTTTACAGGATTACTTATTTGATCCCCACCACAGACCAGGAAAGAGGATTCATTATTCTTATCTGTTTCTATCCCTTGGTAAGTGTCAGAGAAAGATTTCCAGATACACCTCTCTGAGCCCAAAGCTCAAACCCCCAAGAACAGAAGGTGGGAAGTTGTGCTGGTGAAGCATGAAAAGAGGCTGAGAGCCATTGTGTTGGGTGTGAACCTCACTTCTGGACCTGGAGTCTGGAGGGTGTGGGAGATGGTGTCCCTTCATCCGCAAATGGCTCTGTCACCCTGGGGACTCTGGTGACAGATGTTTGTCATGAATAAAGTCGCCCGGTGGCCTATTCCTTCTCTATGGCTGAGGTGGCAAGGTACCACAAACTCGATGACTTCAAACAACACGGGTTTACTGTATGGTTCTGGAAGTCAGAAGTCCTAAAAAAGGGGTGTCAGCAGGGCTCCATGCCTTTGAAGGCTCCAGGGAGAGAATCCTTTCCCTTGCCTTCTCGAGCTTCTAGAGGCCACCTGCCTTCCTCAGCTCCTGGTCCCTACTTCATAGCCTTCTGACCTCTGCTTCCATCGTCTCCTTCTCTGAGTCTGACCCTCCTGTCTCCCCCTTGCAAGGACCTCTGTGGTTATACTGGGGCCACCCAGACGATCCAGGACCGTCTCCCCAGTTCAAGGTCCTTCGCGTAACCACACCTACAAAATGCTCTCGGCCATGCCAGGCCACATAGTCACCCTTCTGGGGATGAGGACATCTCTGGAACTGCTATTCCAGACGGAGACCAGGTTTGGAACTGTGTGAGTGAACAAGGCCCCCCAGAGATCTGGCAGGCCGCCACGGCATGGAAACCAACCCCCCTCCCTGGCACGCACCCTCTGCAGCCAGTGTGGGCCAGGAGCTAAGCCACCGAGGCACCCGGCAGCCAACGTTGGGGACTTACCTTCCCTCCCTTCCTGTATCTGTTCCCTCCACAGAGCACAAACACAGGGAGGCACTTGAGAAAGAGAAGGAGCGTCTCCAAAATATGGATGAGGAAGAATACGATGCCATGACAGAGGAGGAGAAGATCACGTTCAATCGAGAGGTTCAGCAGGCCCTCCGCGAGAGGAAAAAGAGGTCAAAATCAAGGGCTAGGGCGCCTGGGTGGCTCAGTGGATTAAAGCCTCTGCCTTTGGCTCAGGTCATGATCTCAGGGTCCTGGGATCGAGGCCCACATCGGGCTCCCTGCTCGGCAGGAAGCCTGCTTCCTCCTCTCTCTGCCTGCTTCTCTACCTACTTGTGATCTCTCTCTCTGTCAAATAAATAAATAAAATCTTTAAAAAAAAAAAAAATCAAGGGCTAGCCAGAGCGGAAGTGGTTCCCCCGGGAGTAACACACAGCCCACCCTGGAGACTAGGGTCACCTTCCAGAGGAGCACCAATGACCAAGGGACACCCAGGAGGATGACCCGCTAAGAGCAGGAAAACACGTTGCCCATGGAGGGTGCTGGTTGCGGCAGCCTTTCTGGGTTTCCCCCATTCTCCTCTCCCTTCCTCCTCCTCCCTGGAGGGCCTCTGATAGGGGGAAGGTTATATGACGTAATGGGGGGTACTTCTGGCCCCTGTGCTGTCCTGGGGCCCTCCCTAGCTTCCCCCTGACAACTGCCCCCCAGGCGTGGCTCATCAGCCTCTGTGCTCAGGTGTGCCCAACTGGTGACCGAGAGGCCACTTTCTTGACGTGAGCTTAATGGCTGTTCTCCAGAACTCGGCCATTTCGCCATCGTGGCCTTTGGTGGTGGTATCTGTCCCCTGAGTTCTGGCTGCCTCTCCCTCTTGATCCTAGCCTGGGCTTCACCAGACCCCCGGGCAGGCTCTCAGCCACTCTCTGCGCCCATCACTGGGGACCACACAGGGGTGGCTGGGTCCCCTCCACAGCACCTGGGGCCCAGGAGACTCAGGCTCTCTCAGCTACAGGCAGAGGATAAATGTCCTTTCTGCCCTAAGACCTTCAAGCATGCCAGGGGAGGAGGGCGGATTGCTTATCTTCCATAGAATTCCAAACATTGGAAGGGGCAGAGCCAAGATGCTTGCCCTTCTATTTAACCTCCTTCTCTCCTCTTCCCCTACTTCCAGATTATTCCCACTGACCCTCAAAGAGCTTTTATGTCCTCTCTGCCCCCATCGTATGCCCTCGTTTCTTCATCTGCATGGTCCGTTGTAAAAATGCCTAGTTCTCCAGAGGTATGAAAGGCCTGGCTTTGGGATTCCAAAGGGATGTCTTTTCTTTCTCATCGAGGTCATTGCTTTCAAGAATTCATTTCATGGTGGACTTAGAGAATGGAAATCTGATCCTCAAAGCTCAGCAATGATTTGTTTGTGTTACACACACGCGTGCACACATGCGTACACGCGCGCGCACCACACACACGAAGTGATGACGAGTTGGCTTCAGTGGGTAGAGAGTCACAGCAACCAAGACCGGCCAGGGATTCCTAGAGATGGAAACAGAGGAGTTTTGTATTTTCAGAAATGCTGTCCTCTCCACACTTGTTTGTACCTGGTGCCCTCTCTGCCATGGGCCACAGGACAGGTAGAGCTGGATCCATCCAGGGAGGCAGGAGAGAGAGAGACAGACAGACAGACAGAGGAATGCAGCTTTCAGATCCAGCACCATGGCCCTCAGCTAACAATTAGGGATTGCTATTTAAAATATGATTTCTTCAGAGAAAGACAATTATCATAGGATCTCTCTGATGTGAGGAACTTGAGGGGCAGGGTGGGGGGTCGTGCAGGGTAGGGAGGGAAAAATAATGAAACAAGATGGGATGGGGAAGGAGACAAACCATAAGAGACTCCTAATCTCACAAAATAAACTGAGGGTTACTGGGGGGTGGGAGGGTAGGGACAGGGTGGGTGGGTTATGGACATTGGGGAGGGTTTGTGCTATGGTGAATGCTGTGAAAGGTGTAAGCCTGATGATTCACAGACCTGTACCCCTGGGGCAAATAATAATTTTAAAAAGTGAAAAAAAGCACGATTTCTTGTCTGAACATCAGACGTAACCGTGCAGGAAGCTAGGCCGCATCTGAATTGATTATTTATTCATTTTAGAGACAGAGAAGGAGCATGCACAGGAGCAGGGGAAAAGGCAGAGGGAGATGGGGAGAGAGAGAGAAGCTCCAGCAGACTCCCCGCTGAGCGTGGAGCCTGACACGGGGCTCCACATGGGGCTCGACCCAGGGCCCGAGTCCATGACCCTGAGACGCTGACCTGAGCTGAAATCAGGACTACTCGGACACTTACCCGACTGCACCACCCAGGTGCCCCTGAAAGTTACTTTTTAAAAACTGTTAACATCAAACTTATTTTTAGCCCTTGCCTTGCTCTCCTATGAAAGAAGATTGGAATAGAAATAGATTGAGAATTCCTCTTAGTTGAGTGTGAATTAATCAGTTTTGCTGAAAGACCATTCAGAGACCTCCTTTCTTTCCTTCTTTCCTTCCTTCCCTCCTTCCCTCCTTTCCCTCCTTCCTTCCTTCCTTCCTTCCTCCCTTCCTTCCTATTTATGCAGATTTCTTTGGTTCATTCTTTCAATGCCCAAGAAAGCTCTTCCTGTGTGCATCCATCAGACACTCCGAGGCAGGGGGGGGCTCGGGGCAGGAGGGGCTCTGAACTCTGTTTTCTCTGCCTGGTTTGATGAAGGGAGATGGAGAGGCTGGCAAGGGAGATGCATGAAAAGAAGCTACAGCAGGAGCTTGAGCGGCAAAGGGAAGAAGACGAACTAAGACGGAAGGTCAAAAGGCCAAAACAACTACCAGTAAAGGAGGAAGCTCATCCGAAGAAATCAAGCCGGCAGGTAGGAGCCCTCACTTGCTCCTGAGCAAGAGGCAGAACAGAGGGAGTGGCCATTGGAAGCGGCTCCTCAAGCCAGGACATTTCCCTTCCACAAAACTGACCTGCTGGCGGAGCAGACGGTAGGAGGGAAGGGGCCAACATTCTCTGAAAGCTGACTGTGTGCCAGGAGCTCGGCCTGCACTTTATGTTGGCTCCCCTCCCACCCTGCGGGCTCCAGAGACATGAGCCCCATCTGGGGCCGAGAGAGACACTTCCGGGACCCCAACCAGTTCTGTCTGACCACAGTCCTTGCTCTTTCCACCGTCCCCCCGCCACCACCAAGTCCCCCGGCTGCTGCTGAATAGGCTGGGGTAAGAGCTGGCCTCCAGTAATTCACAAAGTCAGCAGAGCCCCGGTGTTCAGCCAAGAGCTTATCTTGACCACAGTCCAGGAAGCCGCTCTGTCACCCGCTTGTCCTTGCAGACACGTGGTGGTAGTTTATCTGCCTGCCAAGCTTAGCAGTCCCGTCTCTTGCCGACGATGGAGAGAGAGAGAGTAGTGGCCAAGCCCACTCCCTCCTCGGTGAGCGGCCCCTCTACGAGACAACTGTGCCACCACCGACTGGTCCACGCTGTTCAGGCTGCGTTAGAGATGCAGACAGGTGTGCGGGAGGAGGGGTACAGTGAGGCCAGGGGACAGCCAGCCCTCGCCGGGCCTGCCTCCAAGGCCGTCCTTGGGGAGGAGGAGCGCTGTCACCCGGAACGGGGACTCTGGGCTGTCCTGCTGGCAGTCGGCATTAGGCTCGACCGGACTTGATGTCACCAATGACCGGAAACCTATGGAGCCTCCCCAAAGATTTCATCCAGGAGAGAAGAAAATCAGAGCCCACAAAGCAAGTTTAAAAAGAGAAAAAGAATCAAGTTGGTTTCTCTTTGCCAGGTTACGTAAATAAATATGTTTTTTTTTTTTAAAGTCCGGGGCACAGCCAAATTCTAAACTCCTGTTTGTTGCCGGCAAAGGGCCATAGAGAGGATGTTTTAAGGAAGACCCCCGAGGAGATTCTCGGACTGCGCCCTGGTGTGGGCAAGAGGCACCTGGGGTCCTGTGAGGCCTCTTTCAGAACACAGTTTCACCTTGCTCTTCCTCGGGTGGTCTTCTCTCCCTTAAAGGACTGTTTTAAGCATGTTTTATGTGTTTTGCTTTCTAGATTCTTACTTTTTCCAAACTAGAGGTCAAGACGGATACACCGGAAAGGAAAATATCTGTTAGGGACCATTTAAATGAGAAGGATGATCTAAGCAAGAGGAGGAAGAACCAGCGGGGAGACGTGCACCTGCCTGGGTTTCCCCTGGTCCAGGAGCAAGAGGACAGTGAAGGGGACCTCCTGAACGATGCTGACAGGCACGTGGCCCAGAAGTTTAAGACCTATGAGTTGACTCTGAAGGATATTCAGAACATCCTCATGAACTGGGACCGAAAGCAAGGCCTTCTGCTGCATCACACCGGCGCCGAGGACATGCCCCACGAGCCTGACGACCAGCGCCAGGCCCCCTCAGGTGGGCGCCGAGGCCGCAAGGACCGAGAGAGGGAGCGTGCAGAGAAGGAGAGGGCCGAGAAGGAGCGCCAGGAGCGGGAGAAGGCCGAGAGGGAGCGTCTCGAGAAGCTCAGGGCCCTGGAGGAGCGGAGTGACGGCAGCTGCGGAGAGGGGGACGGAGGGGAGGAGGACCCCCACGAGGGGAGGCGGGATCTGGGCGTGCCGTTCATAACCGTCCAGACGCCCGACTTCGAAGGCGTGAGCTGGAAGCAGGCCTTGGAGAATGACAGGCTGCCCAGCGTGGATCAGGTACAGACTTTTCCGGGACGGAGACGTAATCGGTCAGGTAGCGGGGACTGTGCTAGTCGCCATTACAGTGTTCCTTTCTGTACCCCCTTCATGCCATTAGTCTCTGAGGCCCCCTGGCCTATGAGACAACAGTGGCCAAAAGGACCTTTTTCTAGTCGGTGAAAATACATAGAAAGTTCTACAGATCTTAATTACTCCATCTAACCTCATAAAAAACTGCCTGTAGAGTTTCCGGGTGGGTTTGGTTTTTTTGTTTTTTGTTGTTGTTGTCGTTGTTTAGTTTTTACTTAAATTCTAGTTAGATAACCTGTAGTGTAATACTGGTTTCAGGAGTAGAATTTAGTGATTCATCACATATGACACCCAGTGCTCATCCCAACAAGTGCCCTCCTTAAATTCCCATCCCCCATCTAGCCCATCCCCCACCCCCCCCTCCAGCAACCCTGTTTGTTCTCTATCATGAAGAGCCTCTTAAGATTTGCTTCTCTCTCTCTTTTTTTATCTGTTCCCCTATATTTATCTGTCTTGTTTCTTAAATACCACATATAAGTGAAATCGTATGGTATTTGTCTTTCTCTGACTGACTTATTTTTTTTAAGTAGGCTCCACACCTGATGTGGGGCTTGAACTCATGACCCTGAGATCAAGAGTCACATGCTCTAACAACTGAGCCAGCCGGGCATGCCTGTCTGATCAACTTATTTCACTTAGAGTCATACTCTCTAGCTCTATCCACATTGTTGCGAATGGCAAGATTCATTCTTTTTGATGGCTGAGTAATATTCCATTGTATATATACCACTTCTTCTTTATCCATTCATCAGTCGATGGACATTTGGGCTCTTCTCCACAGTTTGGCTCTTGTTGATGATGCTATAAACATCGGGGTGCATGTGCCCCTTCAGATCAGTATTGATGTATCCTTGGGATAAATACCTAGGAATGTATAGGGTGCTGGACCGTAAGGTAGTTCTATTGTTAACTTTTTTTTTTAAGATTTTATTTATTTGCTTGACACAGAGAGAGATAGATTACAAATAGGCAGAGAGGCAGGCAGAGAGAGAGGAGAGAGGAGGAAGCAGGCTCCCCGCTGAGCAGAGAGCCCGATGCGGGCCTCGATCTCAGGACCCTGAGATCATGACCTGAGCCGAAGGCAGAGGCTTTAACCCACTGAGCCATCCAGGCGCCCTATTGTTACCTTTTTGAGGAACTTCCAAACTGTTCTCCAGAGTGGCTGCACCAGTTTGCATTCCCACCAACAGTGTAAGAGGGTTCCCCTTTGTTCGCATCCTTACCAACACCTGTTCTTTCTTGTGTTGCTAATTTTAGCCATTCTGACAGCTGTGAGGTGGTATCTCATTGTGGTTTTGATGTGCGTATCCCTAATAATGAGTGGTGAGCATCTTCTCATGCGTCTGTTAGCCGTCTAGATGTCTTTGGAAAAATGTCTATTCATGTCTCCTGCCTGCTTCTTAACTGGATTATTTGCTTTTGGGGGTGTTAAATTTAGTAAGTTCTTTATAGATTTTCAGGGTTGATTTCAAATATTGACAATAAGTGTTACAGGCCTGCAATATTGGTATAGTGTGGAGTGAAGCAAGACTCTCAATTACTTGAAAATCTTGTTCCCACAAGCTTCCTGTAGTGACAGAAGTCATACTATTAGATAGCTTTTAGTTCCTAGAAAATATTGCATAGCCAGTAGTCCCTGGGTGATGGTTTGGAGGAGATGGTTTTTATAGTGTTTTGTCCAGAGATGAGCTTTTTCTATAAAAAGCCAGAAAGCAAGTATTTCGGGCTGCAAGTCCTACAGTCTGTGTCACAACCACCAACAACATGTAAATCAACGGACATGACTCCGTCCCAGTACAACTTTGTAAAAGCAGGTAGCAGGCCAGATTTGACCAGGGGGCCACAGTTAGCTGATTTCTAGTTTAGTTGATCAGAAACTAGACGCAACCTTAACAAGGAGAGAACAGAGCCCGGGAGGAACATTTGGCAGGTCAGGGTTGATGGGGAACACACGGGTAATTCCTCAAGGGGGCGGACTGGGGTGGCACGTGGCCACCCACCGAGTCCCGCCGCAGTGTCCGGGTGAGTCAGAGGGCGGAAGACACCTGGGGGACTCATGACACCAGACCACTCATTTCACAGTCCGCCTCCGCTTAGCCCAAGGGGAGGACTCAGGGCCACTTTTCTCCCCAGAAATATGTTTTTTGGAAAAGAACTTCTTCTCATCCTGTTTTTTGTTCCAGTACTATAGCCAAGGTTATCTCCTGGCCTCTTCTCATTCTCTCCGCACTCCAAACCACAGCTTAGACTGTTGGTTACAGTTCTTTACCCCTGGCTCCATTTAATAATTGGTGCAAACTATCCGTTCCTTTCCCTCACAGACGCTCCAGCCCTGGGAGTTAACGCTGGCTAAGCTTAGCCAGGAAGTGCCTATGGCGGCCTGACCCGCAGGTCAGAAACCCAGCATTGCACACACACAGCTGCCTGCTCGGCCTAAGTGCCCATTTGGTCCACAGAAGGGACGCCCCAGCGGGCTGTCCCATTTACCGTTCTGACAATGACTTATGCAGAGATATCTTACTTATGCTGAGGGCTTTCCATGCTGAGAAGGGAGCTGCTGTAAACTTTCCAAGCCGTCAGCGCTGGAGGGTGATCACTCAGTTGATATCAGAGCAGAAGAGGAGACTGCTAGAGGAACGCCTTTTCTCTGCAGTTCCTTTTTGACTTCTCTCTCCATTCCCATCCTTTACCCAATTCCCAGAACCTTGGCTTGTTTTCTTTGTACTTGACCTGCTCCAACCCTCATGTACTTCCAGCATCAGAAAGAAAGAACATTTAAAGATAACTGCAAGATTAACATGGGATCTGAAAACAGATGAAACAGCTCTTACTATAGACATCCAAATCTTTTTTTATTAACATATAATGTGTTATTTGCTTCAGGGGTACAGGTCTCTGATTCATCAGCCTTATACAATTCGTAACACTCACCATAGCACACACCCTCCCCAATGTCCATCACCCAGCCACCCCATCCCTCCCAACCCCTCCCCTCCAGCAACCCTCAGTTTGTTTCCTGAGATTAAGAGTCTCTTTTATTTTGTCCCCCTCTCTGGTTTCATCTTGTTTCTTTTTTCCCTCCCTTCCCCTATGATCCTCTGTCTTGTATTTCAAATTCCTCATATCAGTGAGATTATATGATACTCATCTTTCTCTGATTGACTTATTTCGCTTAGCATAATACCCTCTAGTTCCATCCACATCATTGCAAATGGCAAGATTTTGGGATTTTTGATGGCTGCATAATATTCCACTGTATGTATTGTGTGTGTATAAAGATAGATATAGATATATAGATATATAGATGAAGATATATAGATATAAAGATATATATATATATAAAGATAAAGATGATGTGATATGTATGTATATACACACCACATCATCTTTATCTATCTATCTTTATTCATCTGTGGATGGACATCTAGGCTCTTCCCATAGTTTGGCTATTGTGGACATTGCTGCTATAAACATTCGGGTGCACATGCCCCTTCGGATCACTACATTTGTATCTTTAGGGTAAATACCCAGTATTGAGATTGCTGGGTTGTACGGTAGCTCTATTTTCAACTTTTTCAGGAACCTGCATACTGTTTTCCAGAGCGGCTGCACCAGCTTGCATTCCCACCAACAGTGTAGGAGGGTTCCCCTTTCTTCGCATCCTCGCCAACATCTGTCATTTCCTGACTCGATAATTTTAGCCATCCTGACTAGCATGAGGTGGTATCTCACTGTGGTTTTGATTTGTATTCCCCTGATGACAAGCGATGTGGAGCATTTTTTCATGTGTCTGTTGGCCATTTGGTTGTCTTCTTGGAGAAATGTCTGTTCGTGCCTTCTGCCCATTTCTTGATTGGATTATTTGTTCTTTGGGTGTTGAGTTTGATAAGTTCTTTATAGATTTTGGATACTAGCCCTTTATCTGATATGTCATTTGTAAATATCTTCTCCCATTCTGTTGGTTGTCTTTTGTTTTTGTTGACTGTTTCCTTTGCTGTGCAAAAGTTTTTTATCTTGATGAAGCCCCAAAGGTTCTTTTTTGCCCTTGCTTCCCTTGCCTTTGGCGATGTTTCTAGGAAGAAGCTGCTGCGGCTGAGGTTGAAGTAGACATCAGAATCTTAAGGGCTGTTGTCTAAAATGTATTGAGTGCCTGCTATGTGCTCGGCCCTGTGCTATATCACCGTAGTTCTGTCCCAGCGGAGTTGACCATCCATTTGCAGAGACAGACACAATGAGGGGACTAAGGCCGTGATAAGAGAAGGATTGGAGGCATGCAGCCCACAGTAAGAGCCCCAGCGTAGGCTGGGGGCACAGGGGTTGAGAAAGACCTGCAGAGCTGTGCCACAGGCCCTTCACACCCCTTCCCCGACACATGCCCATGGCAGTGGCACCTCCCAAGAATGTTAGGAAGAGTCAGGAGGGTCCAAACCACCCTGTGCTCACTCAGGGGGGCATCTGGGGGCACTCTGCCCTCTGCATCGGAAATTAACCACAGGCTTTTCCTTTAGATCCTGGACATCTTGGGTCTGGGCTCCTCGGGACCACCCCTCCCACCTCCTGCCTTGTTCTCCGTCATCTCCTACCCCCTGAAGCGGCTGCCTTTGACCACGACAGAAACCCTGAAGCATTTTGTGTTTGTGATCCCCCCATCTGAAGAGCTCTCCTTGCTGGAGGAGAAAAGAGAAGGGGAAGCAGAAACAGAGCTTTCAGGCCCTGTGGGCTCTGGGAAGGTAAGGAGCAAGCCAGCCACTTGTTCTCCTGACCTTGGTGGGACTCCAGATGGGCATACGGGGGAGGTTACCCTTCACATGGTCAGAAACGGAGTATGGTGTTGGGTGTCACACTCACTGACGTGTTTGCCCTTGACTCATCGCAGATCCTGCCTGGGAACCCCACGTGAGCCGCTCTCAAAATGGCTTATTCTCATCTTCCACCCTTTCCCGTCCCCATGGGATGGTCTAGGGAACTTGAATTGCTCTGAAGCTCGTTTGGGAGAAATAATAAGCAAAAGTACTCTCTCTCTCTCTCTCTCTCTCTCTCTCTCTCTCTCTCTCAAAAGCAGCTCTCTTAAAAAAGGTATTAGAATGTATTGGGAAGCTAAGGTTGTTCACACAGTACATGAGAAGACAAGAATCAACAGACACAAGTTAAGGGAACACACAACACTAAGGACAGATTGTCAAAGAATTTATGAGCAGGAGATTGGATATTTTGGTAAACTCACCTTTTACCACTCTGCCTGACACAATACAGTAAACTTAATTCCAACTAGATTAAAAATACAAGTAACCGAAGTGAAATCACATATAAGTAAAAGAAAATAGATACGTGATTAATAGAATAAATCACAAAGAAAAATAGATTTGACCAATAATATGCAGAAGGTCTATCTATTAAAAGCTAGAGAGGGGTTATTTATTCCCAGAGAAGTATGGTAGCCCCAAATTTGAATCTCTCCACACATCCTCCTACAAACCAAGCACATCAGCAAAGAATAATAAAATCAGCAGGAAATAAAGTCACCTACAGGCCCTGCCTCAGGCTCAATTAGGTGAAGAGAGACAGCCTCAAACTTCTATTTACAAATAAGTGGGGAATTATCATCTGAGATCAGCAGCTTGAGTGGACAGGCCCTACTAGAACAGAGTCCAAAGAAAAAAGAAAAAGAAATTGCCCACCTCAGAGGCGACGATCACACCCACCTCTTTCCTTAAAATTAGCCATTAACAGAAAAGGGTTAAGCAGTCTTTAACTTAACCATTTTAGGAGGAATTCTAATTCATCCCCAACAGACAAAGGAAAGCTCTTCATTCTAGAAGAATGGCATCTAAAACCATAGAGGAGTAAAATTAGAAATGAAGTAATTCATTAAGGAGCACCAACTGATCTAAAAAGCAGTACTTTGTTGGGGAATAAGACACTGCCAGTCCGAGCCTCGTCCCACAGGTGACTACCCAGTAGCAAAGGGGAAACACCCACGTTATGGAGGCCACGTCTGGTTGGCGCCCTTCCAGCCACGTGAATACAGTGCATGGGTAATCATGGGTTGAGGTGGCTTTTTTTTTTTGTCCCTTGTTGTGATGGAGTGTGATGCATACAGCACCTTCTCTGAATCTCATGAAGCTTTATGCCTAATTTCCAGTTTACAGAAAATACAGGGAATGAAGGAATAAGTGAAATGATACTTGAAGAATAGTCAGAAAATTTTCAGAGCATGGAATATTCTATAAGAACACAGATCTGGTCTGCCCACAAGTCAGTGTGATTGGAAGGGGGAGAGGGGTCTGGAGTCAAAGGTACTAAAAACACACCATAACAGAATGCGACACAGGAACACTCTCCCCACAACTTGAAGCTTTCTCTGGGCTTCCGCCTCCTGCTCAGGGAATGGGGTGCCCAGGAAAGCACCAGACTTCTCCCTCCTCCTCCTCTCCACTAGTGCAGTAGGCTGGGCCCTCCTCTCTGCCCTCGGCAGCCGCCAGCATCCTGAATGTGCAGCACACACATGTTCTAGGCGTCTCTGTCTTCCATTCGTGTGTATGTCAATGAATATTTAAGACTCGTGCTTGTGTTTCATTAAGACCCAGGAGGAGCGGACCACCTCCTCTAAGGGGAGCAGACAGAAACCGAAGGAAAAAGCAGATCAGGCCCGAGACACTCAGAAGGACAAACGTCGCATAGCCTTCAACAGGAAGGGCCTTTCGGGGGGACCAGCCGGAGCCATTGCCCCCTTGTCGGACATGGACCAGAACAACTTCGCCAGGCAGTTCTCCCAGGAGAAATTCATCAGGTGGGCCTCTGAGCCACCCAGGGAAGGGAACGCTGGAGCCCCCCAATAGAGGGCGTGGCTGTCCTGCCAGCGGGGCCCTCCGGATGGCCAGGACTTCTCCCAGGCAGCAGTCCTGTCTGCTCTTGGCCCGAAGGAAGCCTTCTCTCTTTAAAAGTCTGTGGTCACTTGCAGGCTCAATCATTTCCGGTGGATTGTGCCAGCCAACGGTGAGGTGACCCTGCGAATACACTTCTCTTCCAATGACCTCGGGAACTTTGACCAGACGTTCAACTTCGAGATCCTTGGAACTCACCGCCAGTACCAGCTCTATTGCCGAGGTGTCTGCAGTTACCCCCACATTTGCCAAGACCCAAAGTAAGTGTATTTTACCTTAAAAGAGGAAGTTGATCAAATTGGAACGATACATAGAAGCATGGCCCTTGCACACGGATGACACGCAGATTCGTGAAGGGTCCCATATGTTTGCACACCAAGAAAGACCACAAGCTGCTGGGTCCATACTGTAGGTATATCCAAGAAGAAGTGAATCTGTAGGCCTTGTCTGTTAATAAATAGCATACACATGTACCTAAAAAAGAGACAGAGAGAGAGTTGAAAACATTGAATGAATAAATGAGGGAGTTGACAGAAACATTTTCTTTTGGGCCTGTGGCGCTTTGAGCAAGGTAGCTCTTACTGCTAACATGGAACTGGGGCAGCACCCCGGGCCCTCTGGTCATGTGGAGCTTCAGTGTCTTGGACGTGGACGAAGCCACAGGAATGGCCTGGACGATCAAAGTGAGCTACAGAGAATGTCCATAGGTGTGAAAGCCGGGGAAGTGTCCTCTGACCGGCTAGTTTGCTGATTTAACAAAGAGGCAAATTTAAGCAGGTTTTATCTGTTCTCTCGGACTTTTTGTCCTATAACATCACTAAACGTGTGACTCTCCACGGGCAGATGTTCTTCTGAGCTACCAAACACCACCGCACCCCTTATCCACAAGATAAAGTCACATAACTGGGCAAGCTAGCGGGACAAGCCCTCAGGGGGCGAGGACTTTTGTAGCTTACCCTCTAAGAGGAGCTTTTTTGCAGTTCTCGTGAGGGGCCCACATTGGACGGGGACTCCGAAGCTGGTTAATGTCCACCACAACTAGCTTTCCATAGAGATTTTCAGTTTTTCTAGTTGGGCACACTGGCATGGGAAATCTAACTCAGCCCTACCATCAGCCACTCATTATGAAACACTCCTGGGAATCTTCTTCTCAAGTTCAAGCTCTCGTCCCTAGGGGTGGTGGAAGGGAGGGAGAAGGAAAGGGCTTAACTAAGGTCCTCAGATTAGGAATCACTCTGTCTCCAGACACCTGGACCCTTTGCTAAACAGAGAGTGTTGGGTTCATGTCAACATCAAATGGAGGCATTGAACTTGCACTCAGACAGCCTCTTCTCTTCTTTTCTCCCATGTTCAGAGTGGTATTTCCTCAGCGAAAGGCAGACATGAAGCAAAATGAGATCATCTTTAAGAAGTATATTGTGAGCATGGAGAAGTTTTACTTTGGGCCACTGCTTTGCGGAAAATCAAGAGATAAGTAAGTGTTCCATTATTTCAAGGCAGATTTCAGACTTCTCATTGGATTCATGAATAGTACATGCAGGGGTGCTCTGTGGACATAGCTTTTACTACTCCTGCTTTAGTTAGCCGTGAACCACAGGAGACTGGGTTCTCATGCCCCGAGTTTCTGCTAAGCCACCCAGATGAATGCGGCTGCCATCTTCCCAGATGGGAAAGCCTGGAGAAGGACCAGGTTTTGGTGGGGAAAAAGTAGGATCAAGTGTTCACTTTGGGGTATGTTGTTTGAGATGCTTAGGAAACACAGCCAGTAGCTGCACAAAGCAAGGAATAAGCTCTGTGGTTTGGGTTCTCAGAGGACATTCATGGGGTTCAACAGCATGGAGGTCCTAGGAGTCTCAGCAAAGGTCCTTTTGGGGATTTCTGAGGATGAAGCCTGAGAAAAGTGGGCTGAGGAATCAGTGGGAGGTGAGAGAATGGAGGGAGGCAGGGTGTAAAAGTAGTTCTTCGGAAAACTTGGCAGTGAAGAGAAATGCAGGCAGTCAAGGATGGGAGGAGACGCGGAGTCCAGGGAACACTGCTCACACACCATTGTTCTTATGCTGTTTGGATGCCAAAGGGACACAGGGAGGAAGAGGTTGGAGTTTCCAGAGGAAGTAAGGGCCATCAGTGGTACAGCTCCCTGAGACAACACAAATGGGGTACAGAGATGTCGCTCTTGCCAGGAAGAGGGGCCACCACCGCCCACTGGGAGGAAGGAAGGCTGATGGCTTCAGGTGCAGATGTGGTTGGACCTGTAAGAAGGTTCCCATGCTACTGTCTGTTTTCTCCATGACACATGATCTGAGGTCATCCCTAACAGGAAGGGAAGCGGAGGGAAGGTAAAAACGTTGAGAAAATAGAGAGTAGATGAAACAGTTTTTGTGGAAAGCTGGAGAGGTAGAATATTAGAGAAACAGATGAAGGTTATCAGGCAGAACTGGGGGCCCTGGGTGAGGTTGACGGTCACATGTTTCTAGTGACACCAGTTTTTTCGGTTATGTACAAACTTCTCACTGTGTAGGCAGGGAGGCGAGACCAGAAGTGGACCCAGCTCTAAGCACATCTTAATTCAGTCTAGCATTTATTGTGGTAAGTAGAGTGTTTGTGTTCATGCTGACTTGATGGAACTAACAGAGAGGGTTCTCTTTGTTCTCCCGTCTCTTAATAACTGGAGTTTAGTTCCTGAGAGGCTGGACCACAAAGCCAAGGTGCAGAGGGTTGGCTGATGCTGGAGAGGACCTCCCACAAGAAGGGGCTCAATAGAAGGGCTTCGGAGAGAGAGGAAGGGGGGTCAGGTTGATGGACATGATGGACACAACAGCCCAGGGTCAGGAGTCAGGGAAATCATGGCCGTTCAGAGAGGCATGTGTCCCAGCAGCCCTGGAACCAACCAGACCTTGGGGCCAGACAGCACTGGTCCAGGAGGAGAGGGATTACAGTGGCCCAAAAAACAAGACCCAGTGCAACCGGGTATTATTTAATTATTTTCTCAAACCCTGCTGAGCCTCAATGTTCTCATCTGGAAAATGGGGAAAATAATAGCTCTCATCCACAGATTTGTGAAACTGAACTGGATAATGAGGCCTTAGCACATGGGACTTAGCACAGTGGAGGCCCTTTGGTAGTGACGCAGAGAGCACTCTGTCTCTCTGACCCTGATTTGGTCTCTGTCATTTACTCTCCTTCCTTCCTCCATCACTGCAGATCCAAAAAGCTTTTCAGACTGTTCCTGGGCACCAGTGGGTACTATGGTGCCTTTGCTCTGATCTCTGATGATGTGCACCTTCGCTGGCATTCCTTATACCTTCTGTGGTTCCTTTTCTGTTCATTACCGTTAACTGAGCAGCTTCTAATGCCCACAGTGCGCACCTCTGTGGCTCTTTCCCCACGTCACAAAGGAACAGAAACAGCCTTCTAACAGTGAACCACACCAAATGAATCCATGTCAGAACAGTGACGTCTTGTACATTCTAGGAGAAGGAGGTAAATGTGATCATCTCTAAGGCAGATGTGAAATAACAAGTTGCTCTCAAAGGGTTGCACCTCCTGGGAATACAAGCCCAGGCAAGGATGGAGCCTCATGTTTCTCAATTAGAAGTCTTTGTAATAATGGAGCACCTGGCTGCTCAGTTGGTAGAGCATGCGACTCTTGATCTCGGGGTCGTGAGTTTGAGCCCCACGTTGGGTATAGATATTACTTAAATAAATCAACAAACTTAGACTCTTTGCGATAATAGCTACCATTTTGGGGCATTCGATATCTGTAGCTGTCCCAAAGAGCATTAGGTACACCATTGCATGTAATACTCATAGAAATCCTAAGAAGTATTATCATCCCATCTTAGAGATGAGGAGACTAAGGCTTGTGGGGAGGGGGCGTCAAGTCCAGCTGCAAGTCTTCACAACTGCAGAGCTTGTGTTCTTAGCTGTCAGGCCCCTGCCTCAGTGTACCACGCTACCCTCCAGTATTGCTGTGCGCCCCACAGTCTCCTTTACCACCTGAACTCCCAGTCCATCCTTACATCCACACCCCTAATCTTTGTTCACTTCCAGGTACAAGTCCTCCTTGTTCCCAGGCAACATGGAGACCCTGACCATCCTGAACAATTCCCCAATGGTTGTGGAGGTATTCTTCTGTTTTCAGAATGATGTCAAAGCAAGCACCTACTTCCTGGAGCCCATCAACATGACTCTGAAACCCAATGAGAAGCAGGTACAGTCACATGGAAACAAGTCCACCAGGGCAAGTCTTTCTCAGCAAATTGGAGGTCCCAGCATTCTTGGCATCAATATACTGTTTTAACACTTCCTTTAGATGCTGAACGTGTGGGCCTACCCTACCGCAGTCGGTGTCTTTGATGACTGCATTGTTTGCTGCATCAAGGAGAACCCAGAGCCAGCTGTCTTCAATTTAACCTGCCAAGGGGTCCGCCCAGAACTAGAGCTGGACTCCAGACAATTGCATTTTGAACGGCTCTTGTTGCACAGGTCAGAGTTCTGGATGATACCAGGACTGCGATGGGATTTAAAGGACATTTGGTTCTAGTGTGGCCAACTCATCCCAATTTACTCAGGCCTCTCCTTGTTTTAGCACTGAAAGTCCTTCATCTGGGGAAACTTCTGGTCCTGTACAAACCAAGAGGGTTCACCTGTGGGGTCCAGGACCAACCACCCCCAAAAATTAACTGCCAGAGTATGTGCATATTTGTATTTTTCTCAGAGGGACTCACTTTTTCCAGGTTCTCTAAGCAGTCTCTTACCCTCAAAGGTTAAGAATCTTTGGTCTAGAAATGAAAGCACAGAAAACACTAGACAAAAACTGGAACTTAACATTTCATCCACTGGCATTGTATTATTCTAAATAGAGAATGTTTATTTCTAGGGCTCCTAGGAGAGACAATAATGATATGTATCCTGTATTCCTTGATCATTACCACCAGGCCCCATTCCCTGATAAACTCTAGTTAGTGAGCTAAGCAATGATTGAAATAACCAGAAGTGCTTTTTTTGACCTGCCATAATAAATCAGAATCATCTGAAATGGACAAAACTCCTTTTGGTCTCTGTAGGAAAGAATCCAAGGTGGTTCTTCTCCGCAACATCACACCCCTGCCCGTGGCCTGGCGGATCAGCAGCCTGGAGCACCTGGGCGATGACTTCACCGTGTCCACCATGCAGGGGACCATCCCCAGCAAGGCCGAGTACAGCCTGCAAGTCCACTTCCAGCCCTCCAAACCTGTCAACATCAAGAAGGTGATCCGGTTGGAGGTGAGGCCTCGCACATCTCCAGACTTGGCCATCAAAACGTGTATATACTGAGTTCTCTGACACACACACACACACACACACACACACACACACACACACACGGTGCCCCATCTCTGTGTTACACACTCCTTACTGATCCCTGTTTGACAACCACCGACCCTCCGTATCTTGTTCTGCACCCAACTGTAAGCTCCATCAAGGCAGTCTTGTTCATGGCTGATTGCCCGGTGCCTCAAACAGAGCACTCACTCAGCGAGAGGGAGGGAGGAAGGGAGGGAGAGAATGATGTCACTATCCTGAAGTAAGCCTGAGACTCCTGATTCCTCACTCCCAAACCCGGCCACGGCTCACACGCCTGTCTTGGTACCATCACCTTTCGCCCAGGTGCTCCCAGCAGACACCTAGGAACCATCTTGGATTCCCTCCTTCCGCTGACAGCCTGCCCTCCAGCCCCTGGTCCTCCAGCCGTCTCCCAGCCTGTCTCCCCAC
>LNAC01000044.1:450077-537563 GCA_002007465.1 Ailurus styani | reverse complement strand
CCCCCACCCCCGCTCCTCTGCCCACACTGCTGCCCCTGCCCTCTCCCAACCGCCCAGGGCATCTCTCACCTGGACCTGAGCAGAGGCCCGATTCCTTCTGCGGGTCAGTCAGGTCAGTCCCCTCTCCTCCCTGCAGCAGCCTGCTGGCTCCAGCTGCAGTGAGGATCGAGCCCAGGCTCCCCACCGGCTTCTCAGGCGCTTGCTGCCTTAGTATCTACCCTAGCTCTCACTCCTCGGCTCTGTCACGCGCTCTCTTGGCTTTTTCCTGCCTCAGGCCCTTGGCCTTGCTGCAATCCTGCCAAGAATGTTGCCCCTAGGCTCTGTGGAGTCTCCTAAACAGGTCTGCTCCAACTGGGTTGCCCTAATCACCACGTAGGAGAAATCCCCTCTGTGCAGTCACTCAGCCTGCCTTCCGTCCTCCGGAGCGCCCTGTCCTGGCGGATATCCGGTTTCTGTCTTTACTTCCTTGTGTGCACCCCATCAGGGCAAGGTCCTGCTTGGCATGCTCATCATCTATATTCATTCCCGAGAGCTGATGTAAGAAATACCCACAAACTAAGTGGCTTAAAACAACGCACATTTACTCTCCTACAATTCTGGATTAAGGTGTCTGCAGGGTCACATTCCCTCTGTAGCCTCTAGGGAAAAATCCTTGCTCGCTTCTTCCAGCTTCTGGTGGCTCCAGTTTCTGGGCTCCAGGCTGCATCACTCTGACCTCTGCCTCTGTCTTCACACAGCCTTCTTTGCCTGTATCTTCTCCTCTTCTGTCCCTTGTAAGGACATCTGTCATTGGGTTTAGGGCCCACTGAGATAATCTCAGGATGCTCTCATCTTGAGATCTTTAACTTAATTACACCTGCAAAGACTTTTTCCAAATACAGTCACATTCATAGGTTCTAGGAGTTAAGACATGGCCACCATTCAGTCCACTACCCCATCATATACCCCAATGTCTAGCACAGGCCTGAACATAGAAGTTACTCAGGAGAATCTATAAGATGAACGAATGAATGAATGAATGTCATTGACTTTTGATGTTTGCATCGATTCTGCAATAATCAAGGGTTTATCCAAGCTTCTCTTTGAATACTTGCAGGGTTAGAAAACTTAGCCACCCTCAAAGCAGCCTGATATTCCTTTGAACAGGTCTGACTATTAATTCTTCCTTGGGTTGGGTTCAAATTTCCAACTGTAACTTCCATAAATTAATCCTGTTCCTACTTTTGGGTCCACTCAATGGATCCGATCTCTCTTATCACCTACCTATGATAGTCCTTAAGGTAGCTGAACACAGATACTGATAGATTCATGTAATCAACAATTGTTTTTGAATATCAAAGTGTGATAGTCAACATTTTAAACACCAGTCTCTACACAGACACGCCTCTGCACAGTGAACCCAGGCCTCATGGCTGGCATAGGGTCCCAGCTTTGTCAGCTTCATCCTTCTGTGATGGATTGTGGGGCCTCCAGGGGTTCCCATGGTGGGGGTATGGGGGAGGCAGGCAAGAAGGCATATTGGAGCGGTCATGTGACAGATGTTTACCAGCTGGTATGGAAACATTTCTTCAATTTAGGGATGATATGGCATCCCTGTGTGTTCCAGTCAAAGCAGACACAGTGGGTTTCCCCTCAGGCTCCTCAAAGTGGTCTAAGGCTTCTCTTCCCCAGATTATATTCCCTCAACTTCTACGTGAGGAAATGCCTTGCTTTCTGGTCCCTTTGGAAAGTGCTCTGGTGAACTCATTATATTTTATTTGTGTACCTCTTAAATTGTTCGTCCTTTTTCTCCCCAGTTACAAAATTTAACTTCCACCCTCTACTCCACTAAGAAAGCAAAGGAAATAGAATGCTCTGGGTGCATGGCATCTGTCAGGAGAAGGATACTGTGCAAATTCTGGAGGTGATAATCCAAATTGCTTGTCCTGTTTTTCCCTCCTACTGCCAGTCCTTCTTGTCATCTCTGTCAGAGGCTGAGCAGCAAAAGAAGGCAAAACTGAAGTCAGTCAATTTGCTCTGTGAAACGTCGGCAAAGTGCGCAATGAAAGAAAAGATGGAAATTCTGAATTAAAACTTGAGTTTGATGACAGCTACCAATTTCCCGCTTGACACCAAAGCACAAGTCCTAGGGAGCTGGTGACTTCATTTCTCAACTCGAGGCAGGGGTGTCCAGGAGAGCTACCCCACTGCCAGCAGCTCTTCCCCTTGGTGGATGGACCCTTTCCCACCCACTTGTTTGTCTCAAGAGTTAAAAGTTGGGTCCAGCTGACAGTGACAGCAGTTCAGGTGCTTTTCAGGACAGGGACAGAGGGGACAGTGAGCACCTAGGGGACAGGGGCAGGCTTGCTTTTCTTTTTTTTCTTTACATTTCCAACTTGAACAGTAAAGGTGTTCACTTAAATAAAACATTTTAAATTTCCTGGAGAGAAACATTAAACACTTATTTTATATGAAAATCTAGTGCTTTTTTTACAGGTTGAACCAGAAACAAAGAACAGAAGGATTCAGATTTATAAAATTAGTAAAGCAAGGATGATTTACGAAGTGCAAGTTTTCCATTTCAACTGTCAGAAAAATGCTCTTTAGGTTTATTTTATTTAGAAGTTCCAAAGAGCACTGTTCTGCAATGTATACTCACAGCCCCAACTTCAATAATGCGGTGAAAATCACGCAAATAATTTAAACCTCATAAGTGGACAAGATGAAAAATGCAGTCCCTTTTCCCCATTCCTATATCGTCTACACTGGCATTCCCTAAAGTATGTTATGAGAACACTAATCATACCGAATGCTCAGTGAAGACTAAAGCTAAATACATTTTTAAAGTATTTTCTACCATATCTCCTTCTTCATCATTCCTGCTGCATGGTATGTAGCTTAAGCTCCAAGTCCCCTGTGAACCTTGCTTTTACTGAAGAATCCCTTTTACCCTAACAGGTTTTAGATGCAGACAACCTTGTTGGTGTTGTTCAGATTGAAAACATCTTGGTCCTTGCAGAGTCTTACGACATCGCCTTGGACATCACCTTCCCCAAAGGTCTGTTGACCCCTTCAAGGAAAGGGTGTTTAGAAGTCATGTCTTTTAGTGCAACGTCTTTCTTATGTAGAGGAAGACTAGTGGTTGTTGGGGAGGCCGTGGAATTTCAGCAAATAGCAGTGCAAGCCCCAGAGTAATGTCGGCAACATGACTACGAATCTTAGTTTTCTCCAACTAGAGATGACAAGGGGTGGCAATAATTACAAAGTTGGCAGAGCTCTTTTCCTACCTGCATTAGTCTTCCATCACTGCTGTAACAAATTACCACAAATTGTGGCTCAAAACAATGCAGATTAATCATCTTACATTTCTGTGGGTCAGAAGTCCAAAACTGATCTAACAGCTAACATCAAGAGGTCGGCAGAGCCACATTCCTTTCTGGAAGCTCTGGGGGAGAATCCATTTCCTTGCCTTTTCTAGCTTTTAGAAGCTACCTGCATCCTTGGCTCATGGTCCTTTTTTCTCCATCTTCAAAGCCAGCAACGCTGGGTCAGGTCCTTCTCACATCACCATCTCTCCGGTTCTCCCTCTTCTACTTAGACTGTGATTATGGTAGGTCCACCCGGGGAATCCAGGATGATCTTTCTATTTTAAAGTCAGATGACAGATGGGTAGATAGATAAGTGGACAGACAGATAGAGTCGGCTGATGAGCAACCTTAATTCCATCCATCATCCTGCTTTACCGTGTGACCAAGCACATTCACAGGTTCCAGGGATAAGGACACAGGCACCTTCTGGGGGCACAGAGTATTATTCTGCCCACCACACTCCCCCTCACACCCAGGTTCGATCCCTCCCTGTTAGCATGCAGTTCTCCATTGTTCTTCCTTCTTCTGATTGCTCTCCTTCTCGGCAAGATGCAGAGTGCGTGAGAGCTGCCTGTTTGCCTAGATGTCATGAGTCTTATGCACGAGGCCGCTTATTGCAGCGCTATTTGTAATAATGGAAGATTGGAAATAACCTAGATATCTATTAAGAATGGAACACTATTACCATAGAAATAATATTATAAATTATAGAACAGCATGTCGTGGCATATAACCATTAAGATCACATTTATAAGGAGTTTTTGATTATGTGGGGAAATGTTTATGATGCAGGCCTAAGTAAAACAGTACAAATTTATATGTAATATTCTAACTATGTTTATTATATACTTGATGCAAAAAAAAAATTTTTTTTTTAATACTGGAAGTTTTAGCTACTGGAAAGCATGAAGGGGAGGTCGGTGGTCCTAAGATGGAGGGAGTCGAAGTAGGTGCAGGAACTGAGTCTGTTGTTTGTTTGCTGAGACTCAATTATGGGAGGTTTACTCAGCTGCAGTGCTTTCAGAAAACAAATTCTCTGAACTTGACACCATGGATTTTCCATGTGAACTTCAATAGAAGGTTTCCCTTGCTTCTGACTCCCTCACCATCCACTCCCCCTCTACAGGAGCTGAAGGAGGCCTCGATTTTGGGATCGTGAAGGTCATGGAAGAGGTGAAGCAGCCCCTGCAGTTGAAGAATCGTGGGAAGTATGAGATCATGTTCAGGTAACCTGGAATCCATCAGGCCTACGGTCATCCACCTCCACTCATGGGGAGAAAAGTATTGTCTGGGAGATAAAAACAGAAACTTGATTGAAGAAAACATGAGAACCAGCTCTGCTTGTAGCCTCTCTCAGGGTTCAGATGAATGGAATTCCAACTGCCAAAAGCAGAATTTTCACCCTGCTCTCAACCCTGTGACTTTACAGGGACCCTTAAAGTCCCTCTCAAAGCACCTGGAGCCACAGGGGTCCGGGAGTGGGAGAGAGACTCAGAGGGAGAGGTCGGGAAGAAGATGTACTAGGTGAGGGGAGGTCCAGGGGGGGTGGGTAGAGGGAGAGACTGGAGGTGGGGACCTGGCCTTCAGCGGGCCTGCCCTCCTTTTGGCTCCAATTGGTTTTATAAGTTGACATTCCATGTAGATTTCATGTGAAAAAAAAAGGGCTTTTTCCAATTTTCTTTTTTTAATTTTAGCAACATCTGTGTTATAGAACCCAAATGCTGGCCTGGTGGAATGGAGCTCCAGCTTGTGCTCATCTCTTGAGAGATGAGAAATGAAGTACTAAAGAAGAGATTTCTCAGAGAGGAAAGGGTGGTCCTGGGTTGGGGGAGGGAGGAGGTCAATCAGGTAGGACCACACAACCCTTGGGGGCAGTGCCAGCAGCCATGCCCAGTCTGTTCTATGGAAGATGATCCTTCTCCTGGAAGAATTTGCAGTTGATAAGGGACTTTCCCCTCAAAGACTTAGAAGAAATTCCGTGCATTCACGATAGCTTCATTTCAGCTAAAAGAGGCTGAAAGAAGAGAGGTCCCACCTCACGGCTACCATTACTAGACCCATAAATTGAAATAGATAAATATAAATAGGAGCTTAACAAACTTGGAAGAAAGCCACTGTCCCTTTGGAATTAGCACTGAGTGGAATCTTGCTGGCTTCTGAGTTCCGTTGTAGGTTATCACAGAACATTAGTTCTGCTCTTGCAGGTTACGTGGACCAGTCACCCTCAGGATGAAGCAGGTGATCAAAATTCATAGAAAGGACTTGCAGAAAAGTGAGGAAGCTCAGGCACCACGCATGCAGCAATGGTGCGGCCATGTGTCCTGGAGTGTGGGGATGACATTTAGGTCCCCACAGCACCTCCAGGTGTCCCACCTCCGCTTAAGTTCCTCGCTCCTGCTGCAGTCCCTCTGCCATTCTCATGCGTCAGCTGCTCTCTGTGGCTTCCCACCTTGTCTCCACTGGGCCATGGCCTCCCTTTCCAAGTGCCTCTGCTAAATGGCTTCTTTCTCTCTTTCTTTAGATCCCCTGGCTTCTATATCACTATTCCATGTGTTTGCTAATATTCAGTCCCAGAGAGGGGAGGAAGGGAGACAGAGAGAGTGAAGGAGAGACAGGGAGAGACAGATAGACAGACAGAAAGATGAATTCATTTGGTTGGCCCATATCCAACACCAAGTGTCCCTGTTGGACAGAGATCTCCTGCAAAGGCACCTCTTGACCTCAGGCTAGAGTTGGCTATCTTTGCCTCAAACTTCACTCCAATCAATCCTGGTTGCAGAGGGGTGCTCACAGAGTACAAAGCACAGTGGGCGCTTCTAGACACAGTGCTTAAGTGGGACCAGAGACATGGCAGACACTCAACAGTCTGGAGTCTCCTCTCTGGCATCTTGGGTTCCCCGTAATGATTTCAACTGACCTTTCATTCTGATCTTTCAGCTTTTCTGTGGACTCCTTAGGCATTTTGGCAACCAATGTAAATTCCATGATCTCTGTCCAACCCAAGAAGGGCTCATTAACCTCAACGGAAAAGCCCACAAGTGTCCAGGTGTTATTTCGTGCAAGAAAGGAAGTGAAGATTGAGCACCAACCCATTCTGCGCTGTCAGGTAAAATAGCTCAACGGGAGGATTCACTTGGTGGCAGGACTGTGTGACTCATGTCAAAAAAAAAAAAAGACTACATCGCCTAGCCCACGCTCCAGGGTTTGGTCAGGTGAGGGGTGTGCAAGTCATCAGGAATCGAGAGTGCCAGACAGGCAATAGAGCCCTGATCTTTGGGGAGCACCAAAGAAGCTGAGTTCAGTCATCAAGAGCAAGAGAAGTGTGGGGAAGTGAAATAGGAGCTCAGCTCGGTCCACATTGATCCATGGCTAATACCTACTGAGTCTGATATCAGTATTTGCTAATACTGTTGGTGCAATAATATGACGAAAAATGAAAGAAAGAATGAAATTGGCTTCATGTCAGTGATAAAAACAGAGAATGAAGTAGACAGTCCTGGAAATTCTGGAGCATAGTGGCTGACATCTTCCCAATCCTTCCTCCCTTTTTAGATTATTGAGCCCAGTATCACAGAAGGAGGTGAAACCATTGCCAGCATCCCAATCAAGTTTTCTGTGAATGCAGTGTACTCCAAATACAGCATTAGCCCCTCCTCCATCATCAACTTTGGGGCTTTGATCTGTGGCACTCGGAAAAGCACCACCTTCACCATAGAAAACCAAGGTGTTACTGACTTCAAGTACACCCTCTGTCGGCTGACCGGAGAGAGCCCCATTCATCAAAAGAAAGCGTAAGACAAGTCTTCATTTAATTCATGCCATTTGCTGGTTAATTAGTGCATTGCATTTTACAAAGAGCTTTCAAATATTTTATCTAAATTTACCCAACCCCCTTTTTGTGGGGTGAGATCACTAGGTTTAGAGACAAATGGCTTGTCTAGGATAGGCAAGAAATCACCAGTAGATCTCAGTTCTGAACCCACATCTCTGCCATCAGATTTCATTTGCTTTCTTAGCGCTGTCACACATGTGATGGATTTAATTGAACAAATGTGATGTCTTCCGTGTGGATTTGTGTCTATTGTCCTGGTGCTTCCAACATGCTACAGGACTCACAGTAAGTCATTGTCCTATTTGTTGTCCTGTAGGATGTTGAGGGACTAGTATAACCACGAGCTAAGTCAAAAAAAATCCGAGCTGTGCTTCACATGGGAAATGGCAGAAGGTACCCCAGAAATATGGACGAGGGAAGCACACTGCTGCCTTCCATCTACCGAGCCTGCTTGGCTTTCTCTGCGTGAAGACACTGTCCCAACAGCTCTCTTAGTTGTTTGGACAGCAACAACTGTATTCTTCACAAGGCAGCTCTAAATCAAATCTCTAAAACAATTTACCTTTTTGAGTGCTTTTGGCTTTTGATGGTCAAATTCTTTCTTGGCAAACTAAGGATAGTTTTACCAATTCCCAAAGTTCTTTGTCCTGACTAATTAATTGACTCCCCTAATTAATTAATTAATTTAAAATTGATTTCCCAGTTAATTGTTTTAAATCAGACATACCTTGTTTATAGTGGTTTTGCATTTTTGTAGATATCCTCTTCTATTGTGGCTGAGTTTGAACCTATTAAGAAATTTTGGGCTAAGCTATCTAAAATCTCTTTCAGAAAAAAAAAAAAGGCCTAGCTTTTTTTCTCAGTGGCCTTTATGATAAAGGTTGGTGAATGATTCTTGCTTATTAATACTAATATTTGTTTCACACACACAAAAATAGTTTTTTTCCTTCCAAATTTAATTTCAACTTAATTTATTCAACTTTTAAGCATTTATTTTATAATAATTTAATACTGTTTATAGATATCATGATGTATTTGTATTTGCTTTAAATTGTTTTTCATTTTAATGTGTACAAATTCATCCAAAATACTCAAAGGGGGTTGAAATTTAATTGTTCTGGTCATTGAGCAGGTGAATGCTGAGCTATATAAAACTCTCAAAAGTTTAAGATTGCACCTCAAATGTGTTGGACATTGTAGGTTAACTGGCCTCTAGACAAACTAATTATTGAGTAAACTAGCTTCAAGTGAAGTAAACAGCCACCAGAACTTAGTTTATGCTATTGCTTAAACTCAATTTAAAAACACCATGACTATAAATGTGAAGAAAAGGGACAGAATTTAAGTTTATTTGACATTTCATTTTTAAAGTAAGATCAGGTTAAAGTTTTTTCTACAAATGATTTTCTATAAATAATTTTTACACACTGCTTTCCAGAGAACTCAAGTAAACAGTTAAAACATTATTGTTTTCTTACAATAATTTTCAATGTCTTATGAGTCATATTTAATAAGTCCAATGAGTATATAGATTTCGTATAATTGTTAAATGAGGTTGGCTAATGATAAATCAGCTGACTTTCCCAGATGCCCCCTTGGCTATCCCGCCCATTCTTAATCAGCTGACAGGTGGTATTTAATGTCACCACCCCAACCTGAGGGTGTACTCTTGCTTCTTTAATCAGAGTCAGCCACGTTAGACATGCAAGATCCCGGGAAAGCGAGAGCCTCTACAAGGCTAGCCCTTCCAAAGCAACCAAGTTCTCTGACGCTGTTCAGAAAGAAGTCACAAACCAGGTGAGCACACTTCTCCTTATCAAAGGATCCCTGTAAGGCCACCTCCCAACTAGTTCCCCCCCGTCTAGTTCTTGCAACAGATACCTCCCTAGGCTAGCAAGATCCGAACATGGCTCCATCATTCCTGTGGCAGGAATACTAGTTCTGTTGAAATATCACTTTCATTTTCAGGCAAGGCATTGACTTTTAAGTTGATATCCTCTTTCGTTTTAAAACCTTCATTGGTTCTCCTTGCCTTAAAAATAAGTTTCAGCCGTTCACATATATTTTAATCAAGAATCATTTATTTATAAGAAACAAAGCCTATTTGGACTGGCTTAAATAAAAGCAGATTTTAAGACTTCTGCCCTAGTAAGATGAAGTAGATATACCTTTCTTTATTCTGCCCAACTAAGGACGACTAAAAGCCCTGCACATTGTGTGCAAAACACACATTTGAAGATTAAAAGGTAGAGAGAAAGAAAAATCAGAACAGCTAGGGTCCTTGGAACCCAATGAACATTACAATGGTGAGTTCCCTGAGTTTTCTTTTTGCTTCATATATCTAAACCTGGGTGCTAAAGGGATCAGCCACCCAGAAACATCAATAGACACAGACCCCAAAAAAAAGCCCCAACAAAAGCCTGCTCCCCCTAGCCAAAGGACCAGGAAAACAGCAGCCTAGCAAGATAGAAAATTTTCAGATTAGAACTATTCTATTACAGTCAGACACAACAGGAAAATCTGTGGCCCTACCCAATCCCTGCTAGCAAAGACCACTGGGGAGTCTAGATTTATACCCTACCCAGGCTGTCATGAGGCGCCCCAACCCCCTGTTGTGTTCAAGAATGCCAGTAGGGAGCTAGAGCTTTCCATTATCCCCTACCACCTCCATCATTATCAGTGAAGCCACCACATGGGAAGCCTTGACTTTCACCTTAACCCAGTGGTAATGAGATGTCCCTCCCTCCCCTGCAATGGATCAGGAGACATGGCTGTGCCATTGCTGCATGCTCCTTATTTATTTCAGAGAGAGGGAGAGAGAGCAAGTGAGAGCATGAGAGGGGAGAAGGTCAGAGGGAGAAGGCACCCTTTTTAAAAATCTTTTTTAAAAAAAGGAATTATGAAACATTAAAGAGGAAGTAAAATTATGGCAGGCAATTATGTATGTAAATTCAATAGACTTCCCTTCTCTTGAGTTTTCTAAATAATGTTTATCAGTTAAAGCAAACATTGTAACACTGTCTGATATGATTCTAAATGGATGTAGAGGAACTATTTTAGACACTTACGAAAGTCAGAAGGTGAATAAGCAATTGATCAACAACATGGTAAATACTATAATTGAGGTGTGTATGGAGGTAAAAGCTCCAGAAAGGTGAAGGAACGAAGTCCTGCTGTTCCTGGTAACTGCTAAAAGTCACTGAAGGCTTCATAGAGGAGGAAGACTTGCTTGTGTATTAGGATTATGTTTAGCTACAAGTAACAGAAAATCCAACGTTAGTGGTCTAAACAGATAGGATATGGGGGGGGTTCTTTCTTTTTTTATTAGTTTAAGGGTAGAATTTAGTGATTCATGAGTTGCATATAACACCCAGTGCTCATTACATCAAGTGCCCTCCTTAATGCCCATCACTCAGTTACCCCATCCCCCCCACCCACCTCCCCTCCAGCAACCCTCAGTTTGTTTTCTAGAGTTAAGAGTCTCTTATGGTTTGCCTTGGATATGTTTAAATAAGGTAGGCAGTTGCTCATGTTGGCTTAAATGCTCACTGAAGTCTGTGAGTCTCTTGACTTTTCCTCATGGTTCCAAGATGGCTACTGTAGCTCCAGCCAACACATGTGCATTCAAGGCAAAAATAAGAGAAAGTAGGTACTCTGCAGTCTCTGGACATCAGTAATTATTGGCTGCATTTGGATTGAATTTTCCACATGTTGATTTTTATGTCTTCTCAAGTATTTTCCTCTTCAACAGAAGCCTTCTGTTTAATTAACATACGTAATTTTCTACATATGTTTCTATAACTCTCATCCCTTCTAATATATGTATCTTTGGGGTTGGGGGTTTTTTGTTTGTTTTACCTTCTTCACCTACTGTGTCTTCTTTGCCCCCCCCCCAGTGAAGCAGCCTCTCTCTAATACCCTACTTCTTAGTTCCAACGACTCTGTCTGCTCTCCCACCTTGGTACTTCACTCTCAAGGTCACACCCTGGATCTCACCTCAAAGGAAACTGAGGTGCTTCTGAACTCTTGATTTCTAAGATTCCTTTCTCTGACCACCATTCCTCTCTCCCTACTCGCTGTTTTGAGTCTACCCTTTCTCCTGTTCTTTGCCTTCAGCGTGACTTTGCTCCTTTGAGACAACATTCAACCATATTCTCATTATCCAAACCTTCTCCTTCTCACCAATTTATATTCCCACCAGCAGTGAACAATAATAGTTTTGAGACTAGCCATTCAACCGTGGTATAAAGAGATATCTCGTTGTGATTTTGATTTGTATCTCCCTGATGATTGGTGGTCGACTTTGTTGATATGATTTTATTAAAAACCTTGAGATGGGGGAGATTATCCTGGATTAGCCTCAGCCCAATGTGATCACAAGGATCTGGGAGTGGTAGGGGGAATGGGGAGATGTTGGTCAAGGGATATAAACTTCCAGTCATAAGGTGACTAGTTCTGGGGGTCTAATATTTGCATGGTAACTCTAGTGAACGTACTATATTATAGACTTGGAAGCTGCTGGGAGAATAGATCATAAATGTTCTCATCACAAAAAAAAAACAATGGTAATTATGTGAGCTAATAGATGTTAACTAACATTATTGTGGTCATCATTTTGTGGCATATTCCAGTATCAAATCAGCACTTTGTAGGCTTAAACTTATATACAATGTCAATGTCAATTATACGTCAGTGAGGCTGGGTGTGAGGAGAAGAGGAAGGAAGCTCCTAGGAACCAGAGGAGTGCGCGGTAATACCCCGTTTTTTGAGCACTAATTCTGTGCCAGATGCTATGGGGAGTGCCTGTCACACAATTTTACCTTCGAAGCCTCCAGTGATTCAAGGTAGGGGCTTTAGCCCCTTTCCATGGATAAACTGAGACTCAGAGAAGTCCCTGGCCCAAGGTCAGTTAAAATATAGTGGGTGTGGGATTCAGACTCATGGGTATCTGACTCAGAAATCTACAGCCTGAACCAGAGCTCCGTCTGTGGCCCTCTGCCAGGAGATTCCCATCTGGTAAGAGTTGTGCGACGTGGAGTAGGTCTGTTTCCTTCAGCTCCCGCTCAGTCACGGGTGGTCAGAAGGAAGGTGCACGGAAAGAAACACCGAGGGAGCCCAGACTCTGGGCTCCCTGCCTCCGGGAGAAAGCTGGGGTTCAGTGAGAGCCGTGGACGGAGGCCCCATGGGTCCCTCTCGACGCCATCTCGCAGCTCTGGTAGAGGGGCTCCGACTCTGTCACCCATCCTGCCTCCACCCCTCCGCCCCCTCCACCATTCCTGCAGGCGCGCTTCACGCACGGCATGTTCACCGTGTACCCCGGGTTCGGCTCCATCCCTTCCGGAGGAATGCAGGTCATCACTGTCGACTGCGTGGCTGACCCCGTCGGAAGGTGTGAGGAATTCATAGCGATCGATATATCTGACCGAGACCCAAGAGACCAGCCCGCTGGCATTCCTTACAGCTTGCTGGCCGAAGCCTGTCTACCAGGTACTGGGCGCGCAGACGGAACAGCAGCCCCGCCTTAAAAGGCCCTCCCCCTCCCACCACGCACGTGTCTAGCAGATACGGCCACGCTGCTTCCTTTGGGTCCTTAGAACTTCCTCTAGTGTCTTCAGCCGTATTTTTCCTTAAAGACTTACAAGGCATATACCCCTAAAAGATGTTGAGCTTGAAACTCCTAGTCTTCCTGAGTTTGGTCCAGGATTCTCAGAAAAATAGAATTATCTGGGAATCACGGCATAATGGGACACGGCACAGGACCCAGGAGCCCTGAATCCGGCCATTCCCTGTGCACAACATAAGCACGGAGAACAATGGTCAGCGACTGGGCACACTCTAAGCATGAGTCCGGTGAAGCACAGAGAGAGCTCCTCTTGTTTTGACTGTAGGCACCACACAGCCTCACACCCACGTGGGCCAAATATCCCCTTCCTTCCTAAGCCCACCTGGATCCCGGATCTAACCTCTCTTACCACTGGGAGGAGCGCATGTTGGGGTCCGACAGCCAGCGAGGGCAGTGCAGGAAAGGAAGAGAAGATAGAATTTGCCCCATCACTCCCACCCCCTGTGTGACTTCCCCTGCATCTCCTCTATGACCGTCCATCAGAATGCAAATCTCCACACTAGCGATTACAGAAGGCAGGACCTGGGCTTTCGGGCCTCGTCTCTCGTTCTCCCCAGCCTTTGTGACCGACAACAGTGCCCTGATATTCGAGGAGCACCAGATCTGCAGCAGCGCCACTCTGCTCAACATCCTGCAGATCGTAGAGAGCGGGGGGCTCTTTGTGGAGGATGAGAACAAGTTCATCTTCTGCAACGTCCTGGTGGGTCATCAGGCCAAGGCTCGGTTCAAGATCAGCAACGTGGGAAAGATTGCCTGTGATGTGAACATCGTAGTTAAACCCATCTCCAACAAGGTAAGCAGCCCCAGATGGCGCGAGCCCCCCGTAGTTGGCCTGCAGCCTTGGAAAGAGCCCTCGGAAATCCTGTGCTAGAGCTGCTGGAGCTGAGTGGGGACTATCTGGCTCTCACACCCTGCTGGAAGTCATATGAGGTCACTGGCTGGCTTCCCCCAGGCCAAGAGCCGGCCATGTGTCCCAGTGGGTGCTTCTGGGTTTTAAAGCAGTCCACACCAACCAGCCACTCACTCATCCATCAAACACTCCTCTGCGTCTAGTCGACGAAGCTTGTGGGGCGAGCGGAAGATGAGTGCCGCTCAGACAGGCTGCCTCCTGCTGCCCGTTTGTCTGGTAAGGAGGGTTTGGGGGATGTCAGATCGTCCCTTTTATGACTTCTCTCAGGCCCTGGCGACATCCAGTCATTTCTCTCTGAACTCTTTCTGGACAGGAAGGGGCAGCCTTTTTCCTGTTCTGCACTAAAACCATAAAAAGGGAACAAGCCCGATTTCTCCAAGATGGGTTTTTACCAGCAGATTTGCAGACATATATTTTCTTCCTCCCTAATTTGCAGACTATCCCATGAAAAGAACAAAGGAACCTTAGTGCCCTCAGCTGAAAAACAAGAGGGAATGGTCCATCTCGAATCCCACTTGCCAACCTTAAGAATGAAAAAATCCTTTCGAGGCCTTGCCAGGATTCCTGCAGTCCCTGCAGTCTTCCCAAAACCCCACAACAAGATGGGAGCAGAGAAAATGCTCACACACACTGATCCCTGCTCTCCCTCCCCAGCTCATCGCCCGAATCACCGACATTTTTGAAGTGGAACCTAATAAGATGTGTGTTGCCAGCCACTCACATGCCTTTGCCACGGTGACCTTCACGCCGCAGACCATGCAGACCTACCAGTGTATCTTCGAGGCTACCTTGGATGGCTTGCCTAGGTACCCGCTCCCCAGCCCCCTCCCTGCAGGATGAGGAGGGGATGTCATGCCTGGCACGCCCGCTGAGAGGCCTCCATCTTCCTGTCCCCTGCAGCAACCTGACCAGGAACCGCAGCCTCATGTTTGATATCGTCGGGGAAGGGAACCTCCCTCGGGTGGTCGTCGTGCGGCCGGTTCTCTGCAACCAACATGGAAACCCCTTGCTCCTCTTCAAGAGGCTTCTGCTGGGTCAGTCAGAGAAGCTGCCTCTCATCCTCAAGAACAACGGCACCATCCCCGCCCAGGTACTGCGGGAGGTCAAGTTTGGGATGCAAAGGGAGAAGGATGACTCAGAAGTCAGACATGTGACATTGAGGTCTCTGCGGTCCCTGACCTACGAGGACTTCTTGGATGTTCCTCGTACATGAACCTGTGCGAGACGTGGGACACGCCGAGCCCAGTCAGCCAGAGTGTCTGCCCTCAGGGAGTGTAAGGAAGACTGCACCGCTCCCTGATGGTTGCTGTGTGGAGCAGTGTGCAGGGACACACTCTGAGCTGAGCGGGGAGGATGGTGGGTATTCTTGGTGTCTTCTTTATCCTTCCATTTTTTCTGTGATGAACAGTGCGTTTTAATAAGGAAGAAACAAGAAACCTCTGTAGGGTGAGAGATGCTACATCTCAAGGGACTCTTGGTTCAGCAATTAAATTGTGGGGTTTTTTTTTCCTGTCCACATCCTTGTTTTACCAAAAAAAAAAAAAGTGGTAAATTGCATAAGGGTTCCACGAAGAACTGTAGGACTTTTGAAAATGATCTACTCCCATCTAGGGGAATCAAGGAAAATTTCACTCTAAAATGACACAGAAGCTGGGCATTGCAGGACAGCTGGGTCTCAGGAAGGGCACGTGGCAGGGAGAGCATCCCAGCTGGAGAGAGAAAACGATCCAGACAAAGGCACAGAAGTGAAAAATGTGTCCAGCATAAAACAGGAGCTAGTAAGCACCCAGCTCCATGAGAACGCAGGGGCCAGAAGAGCAGTGGGAGATAAAAATAGAAGGTAGAGTAAAGACAACTCGCAGGAGGCTTTGGATCCTCTCTATATTTTAAACTCTACAAGATGTTCTTACTATTTTGTTGGTTTTTTTTTAAGATTTTCTATTTATTTGAGAGAGAGAGAGAGGAAGTGAGAGAGCAGGAGCAGGGAGGGAGGAGAGAGGTAGAGGGAGAAGCGGACTCCCTACTGACCAAGGAGCCCAAGGACCCCGGGATCATGACCTGAACTGAAGGCAGACGCTTAACCAACCGCGCCACCCAGGCGCCCCTCGTTGTTGGGCTTTGTCATTTTTACAGTGAAGGTTCACATATTTGTCACTGTTACTGCCCTTCACTCTTCCGTAGCCACCTTTCCATCGGAGCCCCTCCGCCTGTCCGCTGAAGAACGGCCTGTACTCTGCTCAGCGCAGGTCTGCCCACGGTGAATTCTCTCAGCTTGTGTTTGAAAATCTCCATTTCTTCTTCATTTTTAATGTGGTTTTTACTGGCTGTGGAACTCTCCCTCGGCAGCTGTTTTCTCTCAGCAAATGAGAGCTTTCATCCCAGTGTGTTCTAGTTCCACCGTCACTGCAGAGACGTCAGCTCTAACATGTTGCTAAGGTGATCTCTGTGCTCTGACTTTAACATTTTCACTTGTGTTCGTTTTCTGTGGTTTCGCAACGATGTGCCTAGGTATGGATTTCTTCTCACTAAATCCCTCCTGGAATTTACCTGGCTTCTTGATTCTGCAATCGATGTCTTAAACTAGTTTTGGAAAATTCCAAACATACCTTGAAATATTGCTCCTGTTTCGTCTGTCTCATCTCTCCTTCTGGGAGGTCAATTCCGTGGGCAGAAAACCCTCCCGCTGTTCCCTCTGTGTCTCACCACCTCACTGCATTTTCCATCCATTTTTCTCTGGGCTCCATTCTCCATAATCTCTTGGGACCTGTCTTTAGCTCATTAACTTTCCCTTTGGCTGTATCTAATTTTTATTAAACCTTCCATTGAGTTCTTCAGTTATTATATTGTTCAGTTCTAGAAGTTCTATTAGGCTGCTTTTCAAATACAGGTAGTCAGTTTTGAAGATTTCTGACTTTGTGCTGAAACTGTCAGACTTGGCTTTATTTCTTGAACATAGTAATCACCACCATTTTGCCATCTATACCTGGTCATTCCAAAATCTGGATTTCCTGTAGGTCTGTTTCTGAAATCTGCTATTTCTGCTCATTTTTGCTCATTTTGTCCTTTCTCTTCATGTGCCTAGTTATCTTCGATCCTGTGCTGAGTGTTCTACTTAAAAAATTATTTAGAAATAACACTAAGGGTGATGATCTTTTTCTTCAGAGACAAATTTCATATGCTTCTGCCAGGTACTTGGGACATTAGAAACTTAGGATCACCTAAAACTAGTTTTAGGGCTTGAGATTTCCTGGATATGCCTCAGAGCTGGATTGCTACACTGGGGGGGAGGGCTGTGTTCTAGCCAACCTATTTTTGGTCCTACGGGCTGGTCCTTTGGGGTCCCAGTCTACAGGAAAGAAAACACCCACCTTTCACAAGACTTTTGCCCTCTTAGCACCAAGAGGCCATCAAAAACACAAGTGCGCCCCCCACCTACCTCTTCTAGACTAGCAAACACTCCAAGTCAAAAACAGCCCAGACATGGAGGATAGACTCTGTGGATTCCCAGGCTCTCCCAGATCTTGTTCTGGCTATTCTTCATTATCTTCTTAGCTCTGCGATACTTTAAAAAATGTGTTGTTCCTGTTGTTATCGTCGTCTTATTTTTTTGTTGAGTCTACATTACCTAGTTTCCCATTACCCTGTGTTGTTTCCATTATCGTAGCTTTTATAAAATGTTCTAGCATCTAGTTTAGTAAATTCCTGCTTACCCATTGCCAATCTTTCTAATTTTTCTTAACAATTTTTACGTATATATTTTCTCAGGTGAACTTTAGACATCATTTTTTAATGTTCCTCAAAAAGTCCAATTAGGAATCCTGTGAATTATTTGGGAAGAATTTCTACTTTTAGAGTATTTAGGCTCTCAGGAGCAACATTTAGAATTCCCATCCATTTATCTAGATTTTTTTAATGTCAATTTTTGTCATATAATTCCTCCGTATAGTTTCCAAGATTGTTTCTAAACATACAATTATTTTTTATCTGAGAAGCTTCCTATGTATTATCACTATTTCTTTTTTCTTTTTACTTCATTTCTTATATTGTTCAATAGTATTAATGACGGTACCAGAATGACTGTCTTCTAAAACTGTCTGCTGACTTCTCATACCTAAAATCAGATATATGGCTTTTGTTTTTGCATCCACTGTGGTGGTCTGGAAAACATCCCTTTTCTTCACCTAAGCCAGAGGCCCACTTTGGTTTTCTTTTTAACCTAGCAGCTTGCTCCATATGACACTATCAGGCAACTGATGGATTAACACCTAGGAGATCCTGTTTTTTAGGAACTCGTATTCACATAAGAATGATGAGTATTCATTTCCATTGAATTAGTCTAGAGTATATTTAGCTGCTGCCTCTGTCAGTAGCAGAGGCCTTGGCAAGCCCGTCTTGACACCACATAGCGGGATGATCTGGAAAGTCTGCTCTACTCTCTGGACCTCCAATTCCTTATTTGTTTAATAAGGGCTGAACTAAGCTTTCCTGTTCCTCCCCAGGTCTAATATTTATTTTCTCTCCCTTTTAATAAGAAATTCAAAAAAGTGCGCACTGGGCACAATGACTTTTTGGATACTTTGCAAACAGCACCATATCTCCATCGACACTCAAAACCCATGAACACCCTATAAGCTTAACACTTGACCCTGCTTTCTTTATGCCAGCTGCACGTCGATCTGAGGGACCAACTAGGAGTCTTCTCCCTGAAACGGACCCCCACCACCTCCTACATCTACATCACAGAGGATATTAAACCACATGCAAAAGGTAGGTTGAGGAAGTATAGCTTCTAGAGGGCGATGGGTCCCAGGTGCTGTTTTATTAGGGAACAAATGAGGACCCAGCCAGAGCAGGATACCCAGTCTAGTCACGGGGGGTAAGGCTGTAGGTAAGGCTCATTCCCACACTAACACAGCCCTCCCTTGTGTCAGGACCTTTTCGGTTACATCTTCCTTTAAACTGGTTCTAAATCTCATGTCTCTCTCTTCTCTTTGCAGCAAAGAAAGCGCACACGGCCTCCCTGGTTGTTCCTCCTGGAAACACAGCTGGATTTTATGTTGTTTTCCAATCCCAGAAGGTTGGGAGAATGACAGGCACCATCCACTTGTCAGTGGTCAACAACCAGTATGAGGAGACAATCATCCACATGGTGGGAGAGGGTTACGAGGATGACATCACCTTGGGCAACATCCATGGGCTGGCGGTTTCCAGCAGCCCCGAGGCCCCAGAGATATCTGAGATCATCGAGGAAAATACTATGGAAGACTTGGTAGCAGGTGAGAGAAACGGAAGTGAGGTATTGACAACTTCTGGCTCTGACCATTTTAAAGATTTTTTTATTTATTCATTTGACACACAGAGAGAGAGAGATTACAAGTAGGCAGATAGGCAGGCAGAGAGAGAGGAGAGAGGAGGAAGCAGGCTCCCTGCTGAGCAGAGAGCCCGATGCGGGCCTCGATCCCAGGACCCTGGGATCATGACCTGAGCCGAAGGCAGCGGCTTTAACCCACTGAGCCACCCAGGTGCCCTGGCTCTGACCATTTTAAATAAGAGTGAAATTTAAATAACAGCTCAGCCAGCTTCCTAGGAGTTTAGGAAAGCATCACATCTTCCTTACTGTATGCCCCATCATTTGTGGCTCAGACATTGCCTTCAATCACGTGTTCCCTCAAGGAACATCTCTTGAGCATCAGCACGCATAACCCAGGCACTATGCTGAGCCCTGGGGTTGCAGAGTAAGAAGAGAGTCTCGTTTTAGCTAATTCCAACTTAGCTAACAAGTGAAAATCCAAATTCACATTCCAGATGAGCTAAGTGAGCACATATCTCCCCAGTTTTCTTTCAGCTGGCTTGTATCGGCATCGTCTGTTTCAGGAGAACCGTGTACCCTAGACATTCTGAGAGAAATTGTGGGCTTCTTTAATTAAAGAAGGCGTAGGTTTGTGCCATCTCTAGAACGTCATTCTCTGTAGCCTCCCTACTCTGTGCAGTGTCTGAGGGCCTACAGCATCAGCAGCCCCCGGGAGCTCGTTAGAAATGGGAACGGCAGAGCCCACGCCAGCACCTCAGGCCGAGCGAAGCCGAGTCTACATTTTAGCGAAATTCCCTCAGTGACTTGTGTGTCTCTTAAAGCTTAAGATGTGCTCCTCTGTGGTCTGTCATGCACTGCAGCTTCAGCTAGTTGACTATCTTCTTTGTGGTAGAAGAAAATTTATTACATCATCGTTATCAAAAAGCACTTGTTAAGCACCCTAATTGTGTGGCTAATTGGTATGAAGTGAGTTATTGACACATTCTCATTGTTTTCCTGGGATTTTACTATAATGCTAGAATGTAGCATTGGACAGTCTATATGACATGGCTTAAAATCAACACTCCTCATATACATGGTGTTTCAGCCCTGTTTGTGGAGACCAGATGACATCTCTCTTGTCAGGGGTCAAGCAGGAGCCAGCATGAACCCCAGTTCAGAAATCGGATTTCATACTTACAATAGGGTTACGAGGTTTAGAAAATCAGAATATAGGAGGCCCTGCTCAATTTTAATTTCAGATAAAAAAAACAGAGGTTTTTTATTATTTCTGTGTCCCAAAATATTGTATGGGACATACTGATACTAAAAATTACTCATCAATTATCTATGATTCAAGTTTAACAAGGACTTTTTTATTTTATCTTATTTTAACCCCTAATAATATTGTTTCAGCAGATAAATGGAGTACGTGCCCTATATTTTCTCTCAGGGGTGAGGGCCAAGGTGGGTGGGTGGATGGATGGATGGACAGATGGATGGATGGACGGATGGATGGATGGATAAATAGATTTCCCAAGGAGGGAAGGTTTAAGCTAAGGGGCTCTAATTTTTTTTTCCAAAATAATCATCAAAGAAGGGAGGGATGCATGAAGGTGAGGCCCCATGTCTTTCAGGTGCTGCTTCCTTAGGGAAGTGAGCCCTAAGAAGAGACCAGGGAGGACTCACAGACCTTCTGCTTCTGTCCATAGCTGCTCTGATGGACCACATCCAGTTTGGGGACTGCCACATTGGAAACAGCTATAACGTGAGCTTCACAATCACGAACCACAGCCAAGTGAACGTGATACGGTTTGAATGGCCCCTTTTAGCTACAGTTTCCTTTTCCCCACAGGTAAGTGAAAGCCATTCACTGTTTTCTGGAATTCCTTCAGCATAAGCCAACCTCGATTTGATTGTCCATCTGTTCCCATGAATACATGGGATAGAATGGATGGTTCTTAAGCTGAGAAACAGCCCAGGAACCATCCCTTACTCAGACCAGGTCCCAGAGGACACTGTTCATGTCTCCTCTGGTCTAAGAGCAGAAAATGAGGTCTGCTGAGATGGTTGCTAGGCTAATGTTGAGGAATTCCATGGAAGCCTGTGTGGATGAGAACCATTCCCAGTCTTCCTATCCCAGAGTGTAGACCTGTGTCCCCCAAGGTGTATGTTCTTTAGAGCATTAGTCCTGCAAAAGTGGTTCACTAAAAGCTAAAATGGGGGTAGTAGGTTCTGTGAACAACTGAGATTTAGTGAATTTGCATATTACATCTTTCTCTTAAAGGTGTCCCGTGCTATTGAGCATACTAAAACCTAGATAACTTTGTTTTACCTGGAATTTTCTGGCCCTTTCTTTTAGCATCTCGCAGTACACATTGTATGAATTGCTGACCAAATCTCAATGTCACAGAAGGCCCAAGAGAATGTAGTAGCAGATCTAGCCCCTGGCTAGTGGTTGTTTTTCATAGACAGTTCACCATTGAGTTCCCAGGACAGTGGATATACCCAGACGTGTCCACTGCCTCCTGCTCTGTTTTGGTCACCAAGTCTCTTGATGCATAGATGGGGAGAGGGCAAGGAGATGTGGGGACCCTACTTTGTCACCTTTATTTTTTAATTTTTTTTAAGTAGGCTCCATGCCCAGTGTAGGCCCAACACAGGACTTGAACTCACGACCCTGAGATCAAGACCTGAGCTGAGCTCAAGAGTTGGACTCTGAACTGACTGAGCCACCCAGGCACCCCCTTTGTCACTTTTGAATCTTTGAGTGCTCTCAGGAAGTTTGGCTTCCTAGAGGGATGTCAGTAGGCAGAGATAAGCTCCATATAGTCCATTTAGTGCACCCATGTGCACACACACTCTTGCAGAGACCCACCCACCCACCCACGCACACATCTGTGGCCTTGGGAAATACTAAGCTTTCTTCTCCCTTCACATCCCAGCGGATAGTTTTTAGATCCATCAGAAACATTATAGGACTATTATGTATATACATACATGTGTCTATATATGTTAAACCATAAATGATTTTATGCTATAGACCAAATTAAATTTCCCATTTATCTGGTATACTTCAGTGAATCTCAGTTTTTCTGGCCCCAGGACTCCTTTACCCTATTAAACATTATCAAGGAGCCTAAAAAAGCTTTTGTTTATGTGGGTTATATCTGTTGATATTTACCATATTAGAAATTAAAACTGAGAATATCTGAAAACAGGTATTCATTCATTTTTAAATAATAAACCCATTAATGTTAATATAAATACCACTTTTTCATGAAAATGGCTATGTTTTCCAAAATTAAAAAAAAAGTTAGTGAGAAGAGTGGCATTATTTTGCAATTTTACAAATCTCTTTAGTATCTGGCTTGATCAAAGTAGCTAGATTCTCCTATTTGCTTCTCCATTGATCTGCTCCAATATCATTTGTCATGTCACCTTTAGAACGTTCCATTGTATACTCATGAGAAAATGAGAGTGAAAAAGTCAACTAACAGTATTATCATGAAAGTAGTTTTGACCTCGTGAACTTCTGAAAAGGTCATAGGGGTCTTTGGGGTCACCTGGTCACATTCTGGGAACTGCTAATGTACTGAGTGCATCTGTCCCTGGTTCATCTAGGTCATATTGATGAAGAAGCACAGGTAGTTTAGAGTGTGGTACGTGGTGCCATACTGTCAGAGGCTGAATCCAGCTCTTCCAGTATTCACAGGAGGACCATGAAGAAGTATTTACAAGTTTCCTTGCCTATGCAATAGGGGTAATGGCCGTACATCTCACTGGGTCTTTGTGGGGATTGGCAGAATTGTGTAAAGGTTTAGAATAGTGCCCGAGGCAAGTAGCAGTTTGATACATATTAGCTGCTCTTGTTTTTAGGCTTGTATTTCTATCTAAGAACCTCTTGTACATATTTAAGACCATCTACACAGGCAGGTTTGAATGATGTAATTTTTGCCAAGACTTTTGACTCTACCCCTTCTCTAGAATGTCACCATCAGGCATCAAAAGTCCTCAAGCTTGGATTCACAAAAATACTAATATCAGGCTCTTCCCCAGATTGGCCATCTCCACCCCGGATGTGCCAAGGACACGGTGGTGACCATGAAGTCAGACGTGCCCATCAATCTGAAGAGGATGGGGGTCAAGTGCAAGCTCTCCAGGATCACATTTCCGCTCCCTGCAGACCAGGTCCCTGACTGGGATGACCGCATGCGCACGGTCAAGTGGGTGGATGTGCTCAGAAACCCACCCGGGACGTTGACTACAAAACGAAAGGTGAGTGAGGACATCAGGCACAGGTCTAACCAGGCCTGCGATGGCTGGGGGCCTGCTGCTCTCCACTTCAGTGTCTCATTGTTGCCTTCCTTCACTGACAAAAAAAGAAAAAGACAAAAATGTTTCCTATTCTACTTGACCTTGATTTCAGAAGTGACACACTGAACTTGTATGCATGCCAACCCACACATCTTGATCCATCCAACTTTAGTTTCCGTCTGGATGCCTCATGCAGCAAGTCCTCCCACCTTTTGCAACAACACAGTGCCTAGCCTTTCAGTCAGTTCCTCTTTCCCTCGGGTGTCCAGAATTAGATTAGTTAGAATCTTTGGTTCATGACAGAATCTCATCTGTGATCCAAGCATGCCCCTATTTTAATTGGTTCTTGGTTGGTTTCTTTTGAATAGTAGAATAAACAGAGATGAACTCACACCCAACACAGGAAGGAGAATATGGAATACCTGTGTGCTTCTCAGCCATTCCATCCCCCTGTCTCCCCTCTTAGATGTAATCACCATCTTGAATCTCGTTTACTCATTCCCTTGATTTTTGGTTTTTTCTTTCTTTTTTAACCTATGCATTCTGAAAGGCATACTGTTTAGTTGTAGTTTTTCCAACTTTAGTTTTTTTTTTAAGATTTTTATTTATTTGACAGAGAGAGATCACAAGTAGGCAGAGAGGGAGGCAGAGAGAGAGGGGGAAGCAGGCTCCCCACTGAGCAGAGAGCCCAATGTGGGGCTCAATCCCAGGACCCTGGGATCATGACCTGAGCCGAAGGCAGAGGCTTAACCCACTGAGCCACCCAGGCACCCCTTAACTTTAGTTTTTAAAAAAGGTTAGATTGCATGTCATCCACATTGTTGCATGTGGCTATAGTACACCCAGTTTCACTGCTATATAAAATTCCATTATTATCATTCATTCTTCTTTTGAAAACTATTTGTGATTTTGCTATCATGCATAGTGTTTCTGTGAACATTACTGTTCATGTTAAGTGGGATTCATTTGCAAATGTTTACATTCCTAGAAGTGGAATTGCCAAGTCATAGGCTATGTGAATTTCAGCTTTCTAAGGTGTAATACCCAAATGTTTTCCAAAATGGCTGTACCAGTGTACACTCTTACTGGCAAAGGGATCTCACTGATTCACATTTTCTCCACAACTTGGCATTGCCAGACCTCTTGCTTTTCATCATTTAAGTGAATGGGAAATGCTCTCATTTGGGGACTACTTTGCATTTCCCTAACCACTGATAAAGTTGAATATGTCTTCGTATGATTATTGGCCATGCTAATTATCTCTTATGTAAATGCCTTTTGCCTATTTTTCAGTTAGATGCTTGTCTTTTGTCTGAGTTATTTTATTTCTGATAAACTCTACTATTCTATCCTATTATTTGTCTGTAAATGTCTTCACCAAATTTAAAGCTTATCTTTTCACTTTCTTTGATGTATCTTTTGATGAACAAAAAATATTCTTAATTTTACTATAGTCACATTTATTAATCTCATCTTCTATATTTATTATTTTTTATCTTATTTTTAAAACCCTTCCCTACTACAGAAGAAAAAATATGCCTTTTTTTTTAGGTTTAAGAACTTTGCTGTTTATATTTAAGCCCTTGGCTTACCTGGATTTTATGTATGGTGTGAGCCAAGGATCTAATTTCATAGTTTTCCATCTAGATTACTAACCTGGCCAGATTCCTTTTTTGTTTAGCCCTTCTGTTTCCTAGTGATCTGCCATGATTCCCTTGTCATCTGAACTTCATACATACCTAGGGTGTTTCTTGTCTCAGTATTCTACTTCATTGTCGGTTTGTCTATGCCAATTTTACCTGCCTAAATTTCTATAGCTTCACCATCAGCCTTGATATCTGGAAGAGAAGTCCCTTTTCCATACTGTTTTCTTCTGAAGTGTTTTAGTTATTTCTGGTCCTTTATTTTTCTATCTAATTTTGTAATCCATTAATCAAGTACTATGGAAACCCTAATGGAAACTTGATTGGAATTGGATTGCATCCATAAGTCGGTTTAGGAAGAATTAACAATTTCACAATATTACTTTGTCCTTTCTATTAACAAATTTTATCTCTTTATTTAGGTCTACTTTAAGATTTTTTTTACTACTATTCAGATTCTTTAGTAGTGTTAGGACTCTTCAGGCTTTTGATTTGTTCTTGAGTCAGTTTTATTAAATTATTTTTCTAGGAATTTGCCCTTTGACTAAGTTTTCATATGGATTTTCATAAAATCATTTATAACATTTTCTTATCATCTGTTTAAACCTGTAGGGTTGATGGTGATGTCCTCTTTTTCATTTTTTTAAATTTTTTTATTATGTTATTTCATTTTTGATATTGGTTATTTGTATTTCCTTATTTTTTTCTTGATCAATCTCACTGAAGACTTTTTAAGTCATTCCAAATAACTTTTGGCTTCATTTGTCCTCTCTGTTTTTGATTTATTTTTTATTTCATTAATATCTCTCCCTACCTTGGGGTGCCTGGGTGGCTCAGTCGTTAAGCTCAGGTCATGATCCCAGGGTCCTGGGATCAAGCCCCGCATTGGGCTCCCTGCTCGGCGGGAAGCCTGCTTCTCCCTCTTCCACTCCCTCTGCTTGTGTTCCCTCTCTCCTTGTGTCTCCTCTGTCAAATAAATAAATAAAATATTTTAAAAAAATAACTCTCCCCATCTTTATGACTTCCTTTCCTCTGCCTTCTTCTGAGTCTGTCTAACCAAAAAAACTCATGTCTCTGCAATCCTACTACTCTCAGTAATTTGTTTCCTTCCCCATTTAGGAGTCATTCAGGTTTGCCTGAATCATTTTCTGGAACTTGAGTTTGTGTATTGGTGCTAATTTGCCCATGTAAAATACAGTACTGTGCTCCCCCACAGCCCTTTATTCCTGTGAGTCAGCTGGCTCCCCCTTTGTTCCAGGTGATAGAGACAGACCCTGAGCCCACCCACTCTGTAGTAGAAGAGAACTATCGAGAACTGCATCTTCAGATCAGTGCCAATGTGAATTTCGCTTCGTATGGATGCCAAACAAGCAACGTGCACTTTAAAGAAACGCTGGTTTACCAGACCCGAGTGTTTGAGTGAGTCTTTGAGAGCCCCCCACCCTCACAGGGAAGCGCTTTCCTTTCATCATTTGCCCACTCCTTCACCACACATTTCTGCAGTGTCTACGACAACACGTACCAGCCATCAGAGCTGCTTGGCCCTCACCAGAGTAACTCTGCCGGTGCAGTGAAACCTTCAGACCCACCAAGCTATGGAAATTCGCACTTGAAATCAAGATATAGGCCAGGAAACATAGTCCCACCATCAGCTTCAGTGGGGGACCGTCCTGGCAGCAGCAGTCTATACCACCAACCAGGAATGGTTCTTTTCCCCCTAACCCCAGGTCACAGTTCAGACAATATCCACTCTGATGGCAATGGGTCCGTCTCAGCTTAGAAGCCCCACAACCTACAGAAGGCAACACTCCTCATAACCATTCCATAGGTACAGTTTCTAGGATCCCTGTGGGGGACATGCCCAGTTACAAGGGTCACACACTAAGAAAACCCCAAAACTACGGCTTCCCTCCAGGGAATCTTAATTCCCCCCAGACCAGTTGCAATTTACCAATCAGGGGTCATTTTTACTATAAACGATGTTGCCTAATAACACAACTGGTATTTCTCTTTTATCGCATTTCCAGGGAAACGGAGCTAGAAATTTCACTCAGAGTCAAAATTGTCCTTAGAAGGAAAACGTTACGTGAACTCACATATGGGAATACAGGATGTCGTGNCCGGGGGGGGGGGGGGGGGGATGGGTGAAAATAGGTGACCTGATGGTTGCAGCGCGGTGTCCTGTGTGCGCTGTGAGAGGACCTGAAGCAGACCAAGATGTGGGGAGAATCAGGAAGCAGAGCACGTGTCAGGGGAGACGCCCCAGACGCAGCGGTGCCCCCGCTGATTTGCGGATGATGAAGAGGAGGTAGTCAGGTGAAGAAGTGAGTGAGAAAAAGAGGGCCTTCTAGACAGAGAGAATGGCACGTGTAAACACGGACTATTCTTTGAGAATTACAAGCACAAAAATGTAAACCACTGACATTTCAACTTTTTAAGAATTAGTAGTTAACTTGTTCAACTCATTTCGCATTTGTTACATTTTACATGTTCTCCCAAATCTTTATAGAACCAGAAGAGATAGGGCAGGAGGCAGGAACTTCTGCTGATACCTATTTCACCTAAAGAAGGGGTTGGCAAACTGTGGCCCGCGGACCAAATCCAGCCAGCTGCCTCTTGTTGTAAATAAAGTTTCTTCTGGCCACAGCCATGCCCACCTGTTTCTGTGTTGTCTGTGGCCGCTCTTGCACAGCAACAGCAAAGACAGTAGTTGCTACAAAGACCTATGGTTCACAAAGTCAAAAAAAGTGCTCTCTTGCCCTTTGTAAACAAACAAAAAAACAAACAAACAAAAAAGTTTATCAATCCCAATCTAAACCAAGAACTTTTTTTAATCAGAACTATCTGTACCACCAAGATTTCTCCACTTTATAAAAATTTTCTTTAAGGGTGCCTGGGTAGCTTAGTGGGTTAAAGCCTCTGCCTTCAGCTCATGTCATGATCTCAGGGTCCTGAGATCGAGCCCCACATCGGGCTCTCTGCTCAGCAGGGAGCCTGCTTCCTCCTCTCTCTGCCTGCCTCTCTGCCTACTTGTAATCTTTCTCTCTCTGTCATATAAATAAATAAAATTTTTTAAAAAATTTTCTTTAAGATAATGACCAGTGCTCTTACTTGTACACAATAAACACAAGCCCCTGAGGTCAAAGCACTTGATTTTGGGCGTACCTACATGGTCTACCTGGATTGGATAATAGAAACCTAATCCTTACACTCTACCCTTACACCCTACCACACCCCACTCGCAAACTCTCAACTCTGCCACTTCCCTAAAACTAGGAATAGAACTTGTGTTTCTTTCTCTAACACAATCATTTTCTTATGTCAAGGCCTCATACTTCTGCTGTGATTGTGATCAAGTTTAAATGTGATTCCAGAAAAAGCTTCTATCTCCTGTTCTCATCTTAGATGCAAGGAAACTTGAGGCAAGAAAGGGCTCCACTGATTTAGAATTTGAGGCAAGTCTCAGCCAGTGAAGGAATCTCAGGCAGGGGTAAAACAGCCTCTGACCACAGGGACATTGTTTCCAGTGGGAGATGCTTCAGGAAGGGAGGGACTGTGGAATTTGCACCTAAAGAAGGTACCGTTGTGGGAAGCACATTTTGATTCCTCTCCCACAGAAATGTTTCAGGATTACAGCAACGCATGCTGAGAGCTCATTGCATAGGGCACTGGTGGTATGCCAGATGATTTACAGTGCTAAACATTTGGATACTTTTAATAGCTATGTATATGTTTTACATGTTTTAGAAGAAAATATAACTAGCATAGCAAATGCATGATGTCGGATAAAATGCTTAAAACTTGCCTTTTGAAAAAAATGTTTAAGAAACACAGTGATGACCTGAAGAAAAAAGTTAAGTAACAGTATAGATGATGGGCAGACAGAAAAAAATCATTGACAGCACATTTCTCAAATCCGTTCTCTGATCTATCTGCAGGTTTGAACTGGTTAATTCAGGAAGTGTGCAGCTGGAATTCAACTGGGTCTCAGAAGAGGCTGCAAAGGCTGTCAGTTTCGCAATGCCAGATAACCAAGGTAAACACGATGACAGACAAAACCCAGAGCTTGAACTGAGTCCCCAATTTGTAGGAGAGCCTTGTTCACGGAGCAATGAGCACTGCTCCAATGGCCCCCTCAGTAGCCAAGGAGAAGCAGAGAAAACATCTCATGGTGTCTGCAGAGCCCAACCGGCCTGAGGAACTCAAGAGCTGACCTCTGTGCTCCTGGAGCCTGAACCCTGGCCATCCACAAGGCCACCACCCTGGCCACAGAGCCCTAGAAATCTTGTTTTTCAGGCCTTAGCCTCTTGGGAGATTACAGACCCTTGCTGAAGCTATGAAATGTTTCCCCAAGAAAATACACACCCATACCCAACTTGATACACATAAAGCACTTGGAAAAGGGCTCAACACTTGGTGGACAAATACTCATTACTATTGTTGCAGTTTTGGAGATTCACAGACCTTTTGAATGGGCCCCCAGATTGTGAACCCCTATTTTAAAACAATGATTCTCTAAGAATTATGTTCACAGCCCATTATTCTTGAGGCAGAAGACCCAGAGACATCTCTTTGAACCCACCCCCTTGAGCCCAAAGGAAACAGCTTTGAAAACTTGATAGAATTAATTGAAGTATTTCCATGAGTCTCCTACAAGAAATGTAAGCCAATTCCTTTCCCCTAGTGCCCAAGATTAAGCATACCTGCTGGAAGAGGTGAGCCCACAGACCCTACAGAGGGTCCCTCAGGACCTGTGAGTGGGCTGCCTTCCAGCCGCCCTCCCACGGCAAATGCAGAGTATCACTGGCTGTCTCTGTTTGCCCCCAGGTTCCTCTCAAAAAGACCAACTTAGCCAGGGCACGCTGCACACGGTCAGCACCCTGGACAGTGCCGCCGACCACGGGAACGACGTTTCCCTGCCACCCTTCTCTGTGGAGCCCTCCTCGGGCACTGTGCCTGTGGGCAAGACTCAGAAGCTCAAAGTGAAATTCTCCCCGCTGGAGGTTGGAGACTTCGAGGGCCATCTTTTCTGCCAGTAAGGACACAAGCTCCCCAGAACAAAGCTTGGCATCTCCTGTCCTCTTTTGTCCCGCCACTACCGCCATTCTTTCCAGCCTTGGGCCCCTCCACAGCCCCCAAATTGTCACATTTCCCTTTGGGAAGATTCAAAGGGGCCTGCGCTTGGAAGAAATGGAGAATTGGGCCTTTTGTATTGCTCACCGACACTGTCCAGACTCTTCCTCCTGCCCCCTTCCCCCTTCCCAGCCACATACAGGATTCCGCTGAGCAACAGAATGGCTGACAGACAGATGGGTTCCAGTCCTTGGACACGTACAGATTTAGGCAAACTTTCTTGTACCTTTTCTGAGACTTGGTTTCCTCATGTAGAAAGCAAACAGAAAGAGCCACCTTGTACTGTCGCCATGAACCTTAAATGAGTCAATTCAAGTGAAGACTTAGCAGAGAACCTGGCACACAATAAGCACAGCACACATTCACGGCGGCAGTGGGGGCGGTGGACCTGACACATTGGTGAGGGTAGAGGGGCCCACACCCAATCCAAGAAAAGCCAATCCAGTAACTTCCAGCAACGAAAGCTCCCGATGTGCTGACTACTCGCAGGAAAGCTCCATGCAGAATGCCCACCTCACTGAGGCATTGTGTGAACACCGGCATGAGGTAGAGAGACCTGTGTGAGCCCTGAGAGCCTTGTGGAGCCCCTGCAACCCACCGCAGGGACCCCTCCCACATCTTGGCCACCTAACCTTGGTGCTGGGGCTAAGTCTGATCACATCCAGTTCACCTTCTCCGAGGCACTCAGGATACCCTTTTAGGATTTTTCTGTCCATGTTCATATCCCAGAAGATGCCTGTGAGAGGGCCCAGAGGGTAAGACTCTCTGCTCAATTTATAGCAGGGAGATTTTGTCACCACTGCTGGAGGGTAACTTGGGGCCATACTTAGATACAGAAAAGGAGCCAGAATTCAGCCTCCTCCTCCTCAACCCATTCATGCATCCATCCACTCAACAGGTAATGAATCAATACCTACCATGTATCACGTACTGTTCAGGGACAGAGATTGGGTCATTGACCAGGACAGACCCAGTTCCTGCTTTCATGGAGCTCACATTCTGGTGGACATAATAATTCATTTCCAACTCAGAAAGCAACAACTGTTTTAAAAATAAGTAAGAATAACTTTATCCTCCCAGGATTCCCAACTTGCCGCCTGGAGAGCAAGGTCCAGTCCTATCAACAAAAGGGCGGAGCTTCTTGCCCTTCTGCCATTTTGACCTGAAACACTCCGACTACATCAGCAGTCATCGGCGCAACCCAGATCTCCGAGGGCCTAATGGTGGGGCTCTGGACCCCAACACCCGGGTGATTGAGTTCACCAGTGTGGGCGTAGGAGGGAAGAGTCTCCGGTGAGTTGCCTAGGTTTGCATTGGTTGAGTTCCTATCAGTCATTCCTTCTAAAGAATGGAGAGGAAGAATTCAGGGAAGTCAGTGAGACTCATTCCTAGAAGCAGGCTTAAACTCCTGGGGTTGGATTTCAGAGAACTGCTCTAGTAAGGAAGCTGGACTTTGTCTCCTTAGTATCAACACTGGGGAAGTTCTGGAAGACATAAACACAGAATCCCTGACTACCCCCTTAACCACAGAGGATCAGTGGGACAGAAGCATCTTGGGCACCATTATTACTCCAAATTGCAGTACTTTAGCCATAGTCTGGAGCCCCAATTGAGATGCAGTTTTCATTTCTATGTTAATGAAGTGCCCAGACAAGTTCTACTTCCCAGATAGGGGGACTGTGCTAGAGAAGCTCGTAAGAAAGTTTGTTTCTCTTATTCCTCAAACCCCCGTTTCACTCTCTGTGATCAATTCTTCTTCCTCGGCCAGGAGTTTCACAATCCTGAACCCCACTAATAGCACCTACACCTTCTGCTGGATCTCCGAAGAAACTGAAAGTCTCCAGAACCCTCCAGCCTTCACATGCCTTACAGAGAAGGGCCTCGTCCACCCGGAAAAGAAAGCTGAGGTGTGTGTGTGAATGAAGACCTACCTCTCTCTCTCTCTCTCTCTCTCTCTCTCTCTCTCTCTCTCTCTGTCTGTCTCTCTCTCTCAAGCAAGTGTGCTGTAGACCATAGGTAGAATGAGGGAGGACAGCCCAAGGGTGCATCAACCAGTAAGTATTTCTTGAGTGGCATAGAGATTAGGCGGTCTTCACCAACAGGACATGCCTGTGCTCTCTTGGTTGGCCGTGGAGAGACGAAGAGCTCTAGCCTTTGTAGTTCTGAAAACCGGAACTATTAAAGCAGGGAAGGGGAGCTGGGCGCTAAAGCCAGGGGACTCTAGGGCTCATAAAGTGACAGGAAGACTTGTTTTTCCCCCCAAGGGACTGACAGTGGCAAAAGTATACAGGTGCGTTTTTACTTGGTCGGGCCAAGGGCAAAACAGAAAAGTGAGTCCTGTCCTCCAGCTCAGTCCTCACGGTTACGCCGTGGTGTGGGGTCTGGGGTCTGACTTTAAGAAGCATGAATTCATTGGCGAAAACAGAAGGATAGACTCCATATCCTGTAAATTCCACAGAGAATCTCAGGGGCAAAAATAGACCCATGAAATGGAAATTATGAATTTACATGCCTTCGAGAAGGTCCCACCCACAAATGAATGGAGCAGGCCCAGGGGACAATGACAAGGAATGCTGATCCCACCCCTGGCTGACTGCTGTGCCTCTCTCTCTGTCAGATGACCACCCACAGACAAGTAGGCCCAGGGTTGCCAATTTCCCCGAACTTTTTGGGGATTGCCAAAATTCCATATTTCTCTCAGATTCTCTCTGTTTTTACATGCCAAACAAAGACATGGTGTAAAATATGGCAGTCCGGCCATCAGAGGCTGGAGGGGCGGGTAGACCCCCTCAGAAGGACCTGTGGGCAGGGCAAGCAGACATTGCTGGAACAGTCGCACTTACATGCCTTCACAGAGAGAGAGTAGGAAGGTAGGGGTGACCTGCTAATGTCAGCCACGGTGACCCCAGCACCAGTAAGCCTCCAAGGGCACGTGGACCAAGCAAACAGAAACACCTTCTACCTCTCTGTTCCAAACTGTCTTCTTAGATTACCTTCCAGTTCACACCGTCCCATCTGGACGTCACAGAAGCATTCTGGACTTTCTTAATCCCGGAACACAACATCACCGTCCCCTTCCTACTAGTAGGCAAAGCCACCGATCCTCTCATCAATCTGGACAAGTCACACCTCAACTTCAGTTGTCTCCTCATTGGTAAGCCTGCCCTGTTGGTTTATGTTCGAGTTGGTGTGACCTGTGTGGGCCGGCCCAGCAATGAGCTCCAGCAGCAGACCTGAGTGGGAAGCTTGTCCTGGCACCTGGCACAGGTTCTCTGTCACTGTTCACAAAGCCATGAAATGCTTACCTCTCAACCTAATTTCCATCAGGTTTCTTCTAAATCCACACACTAATAACCTAAGAAAATTTAGGAGCCTTGCTATAGATCCTGCTTGTTAGCTTCCTTGAAGGCCTGGACTATGTCCATTTCCAGAGGCTCATGTTATCCCCATCTTACTTGCACGTGCCTCCAGAGGACGTACTCTTCCTGTTTGCCTCAGTCTGTGCCCCAGTGATCAGATCTCTCTGCCACCCTTTCATGCATTTATTCAGCTCAACAGATGTTACAGACCCTTTGTATGACACAGGCACTCTTCTGTGAGCTGAGAATGCTGTGGGTAAAGCCAAAATCCCCACCCTCATGGTGGTTATATTCTAGTAATAGAAAGCAGACCACCAAGGGATGCCTGGGTGGCTCAGTCAGTTAAGGTCTGCCTTTGGCTCAGGTCATGATCCCAGGGTCCTGGGATGGAGTCCCACATCAGACTTCTTGTTCAGTGAGGAGCCTGCTTCTCCCTCTGCCTGCTTCTCCCCCTGCTTGTGTGCTCATTCTCTCTTTCTCTCCCTCTCTCATGCTCTCTGACAAATAAAATCTTTTAAAAAAAAGAAAGTAAGCAGATGTTAATAAGTATTCTAGAGAAGAATAAAGCAGGGTAGGGAGAATAAAGGATGCCAGTAGGCAGTGGGAAAGTGACAAAGTGACATTTGATCAGAGACCTGGAGGAAATAAAGGAAGTGATCGCCTGGTCCCTTATCACATGGATGTGGGGTGTGCGTGTGTAAAATACAGCTAGAGCAGAGGATGTTTTAGTAATTCATTAGATTTTTATATTTAGAAAAATAATATTCTTCATAATAAGGCAATCAGTCTATTATATAAGGAAAATCTTAATCTTTCTCCACCTATCCTTTCCATCAAAGGAAGCCCATGTTAACAATTTGTTAAATAATATTTCCATACATTTCTTATACTGATACATAAAAGTAGAAGGAGATTGTGATGTTTCAGAAGGTTTTGAACAAATAAATGGGCAGTACAGCATAAGAATAATAATGGTACTCTTGACTATAGAGAACAGATGGTTACCAGAGGGGCGGGGTAGAGGGATGGTGATGAAACAGGTGATGGGGACTAAGGAATGCACTTGTCGCGATGAGCACCAGGTGATGTCTGAAAGTGGTGAATCACTCTATGGCACACTTGAGGCTAATAGATTCCAGTTAACCAACTGGAATTAAAATTAAATTAATAAAAACAGCAACAGCAAGACAAACAGAATTTAATCTGGGAGTGAAAGGGTGGTGCACTTTAATATAATGATTATATCAACAGATTAAAGAACAACCAGGCGATCATATATTCAAATATATACTAAAAATTCATTGCAGAAATTCTCAAAAAAATTCTAATAGTAAGATAGGAATAGAGGGGAAAACTTAAATAGAGAAGACTAACCAGGGGCACCCAGGTGGCTCAGTCAGTTAAGCATCTGACTCTTGATTTCAGCTTAGGTCATGACCTCAGGGTCATGAGATGGAGACCGGCATCAGGCTTTGGGCTGAGAGTGGAGCCTGCTTGGGATTCTCTCTCTCCCTCTGCTCCCCCACCCTGCTCGCACATATGCTCATGCTCTCTCTCTCCCTCTCTCCCTCTTCCTCAAAAAAAAAAGAAGACTAACCAAAATCGAGAGGCAAATATTATCCTGTAATAAACCACTGAAACCACTTCATTTAAAAATCAGGAATTAGGCAGGATGCTCATTATCATCATTATTACTGAATATTTTCTTAGTGAATTTAGTTAGCAAATACAATAAAACAAGAAAATTCAATAATTGGCATAAACACTAAGGAAAAAGAGACAAAACTATCTCATTTGCTGTTGCTGGTGACTTCATACACAGAAGAACCCAAGAGGCTCTAGAGGAAAGCAAAACAAACCACTAGAATCAACAAGATAATTTAGTAAGCAATTGACTGCAAGACAATTATGTAAAAATCAATAGTTTCTCTTCTTTTAGCAATAAGCACCTAGAAACAGAAACAAAAAAAAATCCATTCAATATTGACAAAACCTGTATAATATCTAAGGATAAATGAACAAGGAAAGCACAGGACCTATATGAAGAAAACGATAAAATCTTATTAAATTGCCCCCAAACAAGATGTGAACATTTACCAGTTCTCTCAAGATTAAATGCAAATTTTATCAAGTTCCAATTAGAATCCCAACCAGTGTTGCCAGATAAAATACAGGATAGATAGTCAAATTTGAATTTCAGGTAACAGTGAGTAATTTTTTAGTATAAATATGTCAATATAAGTACACGTCGTGCAATATTCAGGATATACTTACACTAAAAAAAAATATTTCCTAAATCTGGCAACCTTAATCCCAAAAGGATTGGGGGTGGGAGGAGAATTAGATAAAATGATTCTAAAGTATATGTAAAAAAAAACAAAAGCTCTACAACAGTCAAGGAAAGTAAGAAAAAGCAAAATAGTTACAGATGTATTCAGGCCCCGTCGGGACTCTCATGACATACTCGAGCTCTGATTCAAAAGAGTTTAATGCAGAGACTACCTACAAAGATATGGGCAGAGTTAAGGGGCCTACCAGGGAGGGTGAAGCCCTCATTACCAAAAGCAGGCAGGCATTAGTTCCAAAGGAACAAGGAGAGAAAATGACGTCATCAGAATCACCAAGACAGCTGTGACCAGGGCAGACGAGCTACCTAGCAGGAGCAGGAAATTGATGGGATAAAGCTCTAAAAGGAGGGAGGTGAGTCTCACTCACTTGTAGAGCAGAAGGAAGGAAGAAAGGTACTCAGACTGAAGGGCTTGGGAGAAGAGAGAAAAGAGGTTGAGTTTTTCCTCTGAAGGTTTCGTCTTGCTCGGGGAGCAGCATCTGCTGAATGCTTCCGGAGCAGGCGTGCGGCCTTCTCTCAGGGCTGCTGTTTCCATCCTAGGCAGAGAAGCCAGGCACACCGTGCACATCATCAACAAGGAGGAGCAGGGCTTCTCTTTTGCCTTCCAAGACAACTCCCGATACTCTGAAGGTTTCGGCAACAGCCTGGTGATATGTCCCATGGAAGGCTGGATCCCCCCACAGTCCAGGTAAAGAAAAAGGCCCCCACGACTGCACCTTCCCAATAGAGCAGGGGTTCTAGACCTGCTAGCCAGGAGAGTCCATTTCCCTCAGAGTGGCCTGTATCACATCTCTTCCAACTCTAAAACTTATATGAACAATCCCATCCCTGTCCTACTTATTTCCCATTGCTCATGTTCCTGATGAATTGTGGAGCACTGAGAACTTTAAGACCTTCTTCTCAATATTTTCTCTCATGTTTGTATTCCTTTCCTTTCTATCTATTGTATTTGTGAATTCATAAAGCAGTGTCCCGCCATGTCTGGCAAATCTCCAAAATTCATCATAATTTGGAATGACGATGCCTTTACCTCATGGACCGTGTGCTAACCCATCAGGCTCATATTCTTTAGCAGGTTATAGCAGGTTGGCCTTGTCAACTAATCTGCTGTCTTCTTCCCCAACCAGGTTCCCAGTTGATATTTTCTTCACACCAAAGAAGGAAGGAGATGTGAACTTTAATTTGATCTGCAATGTGAAAAAGAAAGCCCACCCTCTGACTTTAAATGTCAAGGCTGAGGGATACACTATGAATGCAGAGGTCAAGTGCAAGGACAGGACTGGCTTGATCACTCTCCTGACTCCCAAAGAGACTAACATTATCAACTTCTATGAGGTAAGAGTGTGAGGAAGCCATGATTCATTTTCTCCTCTCTCTCTCTCTCTCTCTCTCTCTCTCTCTCTCTCTCTTTCTCCACGCTGGCTGGGAAAGGCAGTACAAGTGAATGTTAGCTGAATCTCTGTTTCAAATGCCAGGGAGACCAGAACAAAAACATGCCAGAAGCGTCTCCATCCTCAGAATGCATACAGTTTTGATGTGAAAACTTATTTTATTTTTCTGGAGGTGGAGAGATGGTAGGGAAGGGAAGAAGACTTGTATTAAACATACAGAAAGGATGTTTGTCCACCAAGGAAGGTCTAAAAATTAAATTGCCATCTTACTCTTCAGGTATGAGCGTCCCCCAACACTTACTAGTTCTTGCTACAATATCTGACTACACTAAGCCCATGATACTCAACTCACTAACATAATCCTCATCCCTATTTCCCAAAGAGTATTTTTCCCCAACATCTTACATATCCTAACCCCAGAGAAGGCAACCATGATTTGCATTCCATCAACATACCACTCTGTTCTCTGTCTCTCAGGTAGAGTTGAACGAATGTGTTCAGTGTGAACTCAGCTTTATCAACACTGGAAAGTTCAACTTCAGCTTCCAGGCGGAGCTATCCGGCCCCAAAGCCCTACTGCAGTACTTGGAATTTTCCCCCACTGATGGCAGTGTGGACGTGGGCCAGACTGCCCATGCCTCCTTGTCTTTCCAGCCATTTAAGAAGTGTGTCTTGAAGGGCCTGGAACTCAGAATCAAGGTGAGACCGTGTAACAATGTCTGACCCTGAAAGCAGTCACAGCACTCTGTCTTGAGAGATTAGTTCTCCTGTATGTTCTTGTCTTCTCCACCCTGCCAGAAGCTCCTGGAGCGCGGTCGTGTTGGAGATAGTCTCACAATCTCTAGCATAAAGGCCTCATCCACAGTTGAGGCGCCCAGTGAATAAGTGTCCGTTGAAAAGCAGTTGACCATCCACGCACTGGAATCCTATGCAGCTATTGAAATAAATAAGGAAGATGGATGGGAGGTGGAGAGGAAGTAAGAGAGACAAAATATGTATAACATTTTCCAAGTAAATTATTGAATGAAAAACCAAGGAATTATGCCCGCAGGAATGGCAGAGAAGGACCTCTGAAGAGCTGCTCTTCCATAGTGATGAGAATACTGGCAAAAACTAGCAAAAGCAATTTTTTCAGAACTCTTGATATTAACCAAAGACTAGCAAGAATCCTAGGATCATTTATTCAAGAAAAAAGACTGAATTCTGTGTTTCTTGATTCATCTCTCGATGAACATTTAGGTTGTTTTTACATCTTGACTACTGTGAATAGTGCTACACTGAACATGAGAGATGATAATAATAATCTTTAAGATTCTGATTTCAATTCTTTTGGATACCAAATCCAAACAAAGACACCACAAGAAAAAAAAACTATAGGCCAATATCCCTAATGAATACAGGTAGAAAAATCCTCAACACAATACCAGTAAGTCAAATCCAACAATATACTGAAAAGCTCATACACTACAACCAAGTGGGACTTACCTCTCAGATGCCAGGATGGTTCAATATACAAAAATCAATTAATGTGATATCCTACATTAACAGAATAAAGGCTAAAAATCACATGATCATCTCAGTAGAAGTGGCAAAAAGCATTTGACAAAATTCATGACAAAAACTCTCAACAAACTAGGATTAGAAGGAAAGTACCCCAACATAATAAAGGTTGTATATGAAAAGCTTACAGCTAACATCAAACTCATCAGTGAAAAGCTAAAAGCTTTTCCATTAAGATCAGGAACAAGGCAAGGATGCCCACTCTAACCACTTCTGAAGTCCTAGGTAGAGCAATTAGAGAAGAAAAAGAGAAAAGGTATCCAAACTGGAAAGGAAGAAGTAAAACTGTCCCTGTGTGCAGACAACATCATCTCATATATAGAAAACCCAAAATGTTCCATTAAAAAATCTGTTATAATTGGGGTGCCTGGGTGACTCAGTTGGTTAAGTGTCTGCCTTCGGCTCAGGTCGTGATGTCAGGGTTCTGGGATTGAGCTCCATGTCAGGCTCCCTGCTCATTGGGCAGTCTGCTTCTCCGTCTCCGTCAGCCTGCTGCCACCCCCTTTTGTGCTCTCTCTATAAAATAAATAAATAAAATCTTTAAATTAAAAAAATTTGTTAGAAGTAAAAAAAATAATGCAGTGAAGTTGCAGAACACAAAGTCAACAAACAGAAATCAGTTGCTTTTCTATACACTAACAAGAAACTATCTGAAAAGAAAATTAGGAAAATAATCTCATTTACAATATCACAGGAGAGGATTCAATTCTCAGGATTAAACTTAACTAAGGTGGTGAAAGACCTGTATATTGAAAACCACAACATTGATGAAAGAAATGAAAGACACAGAAAAATGGAAAGACATCCTGTGTTCATGGGTGGAAAGCCTTAATATTGATCAAATGTCCATACTACCCAAAGCCATCTACAGATTCAGTGCTATCCCTATCAAAATCCCAATGGCACAAATACAGAAAAACAATTCTACAATTCATATGAAGCCACGAAAGACCACAAATAGCGAGTCAACCCTGAGAAAGAAGAACAAGGCTAGAGGCATCACACATCCTGATTTCAAAATATATTACAAAGCTACCATCATCAAAATAGCATAGTACCAGCATGGAGACAGACACCTACACCGATGAAACCGGATAGAGAGCCCCAGAAAAAAATGGACACATAAACTGCCAACTGATCTTTGACAAGGGTGCCACGTAACCACAATGGGAAAGGAGAGTCTTCTCAACAAATGGTACTGGGGAAACTGGAGATCCAGAAGCAGAAGAAGTTGAGCCTTTTACACCATGCCCAGAAGTCAGCCGCAAATGGACTAAAGACTTAAACATAAGACCTGAAACCATAAAGCTCCTAGAAGACAACATCAGGAGAAAGTTTCATGACCTTGGTTTGGCAGTGGCTTCATGGATATGACACTAAATACACAGGCAACAAAAACAAAAATAAAAAGCAGGTCTACCTCAAACTCAAAAGCTTCTGCACAGCAAAAGTGACAATGGACAGAATGAAGAGACATGGCCTTTATTCATATCCTTTCAGAAAAGGTGACTGACAGGGAACCAGAGGGTACGACAGTTGGAACCCAAGGTCAGTTGCTGGCCAGTCCATAACTCAGAGGGACATGAAGTCATGGCACAGTCTAAAAAAATTTTTTTTTCAATTAGAAAAAAGAAAACCGTAAAACTCCTAGTCTGGAACTCAAGGGCAATGTTGCAGCCACCGTCCCTGGGAAGAGCCAGGCATGCCTCCTCAGAAGGAGCCCATCCCTTTGGAGAACCATCTTCTTCAGAACTTTCGTGTCTTACGGAAAAAAGAAACATCACACACACATTATAGTACCTTCCTGCTCTCATTGGCAGAAGAGTTGAAGGTGGTTAATTTTGATCCTTTCCAGGCAATCAGTCACAAAATATAAAGACTTTAAAAGCCTTAAGAAACTGTTTTTCAATTTATAAAGTTGCTTATGAAAACTTGTACCAATGACCGTTAAAATGTTTATTCTAATGATGTTTAGGATAAACAGTGGGTATTTTGTTTTAAATTAATTTTCAACTTACAGTATTTCATATTATAAAGTTTCTGAAGAGCAAATTAAGTTCATGTACCAATAGGCACTTGTATCATCTTGTTGAGAATCCAGGGATGACCCATACTGTTTCTATCTTCTACCCTTCCACCCTCGAATGGGGGCTTTGACCTCATTCTTGTCCTTTCCTGGTCACAAGGTGACCATCCCCTCTGCAGCCCTAGGTCTGCATTCAAAGTGGAAATAAGAGGGAAGAGTCTGAAGGCAAAGCAAACAAAAAACCACCAACCAACCAAACAAACTCTCTCAGCAAGACCACCTCTGTATTCAAAATAGGGCACCCTCTTGTCCTTTTCTGTTTATGTCCTGATGGCAAGAACTATGTCTGATGGCCACCCTTCGTGTCAAGGAAGGATAGGAACTCAAGTATTTTCACCTGGGCACTAAGCAGAGTCCTGCTAATAGGGAACCCCAGGGAAGCAGATTGGGGTGGGGGTGGGGGTGGCCAGTAACCAGCAGAGTGTGCCACACCCCTGCCTTCGGGCTGAATCATCGCTGCCAGAGACAATGCAGGGTCTGATTGCCAAGTGTCTCGCTTTGCTTTCCTCAACTAAACAAACTTCTAACCTGTGAATCAGAATCTCTGCCCGTGGAGTCCTGGCATCTGTATTTTTTTTTTTTTTTTTACAAGCACCAACTGCTTTCCTCCTTCAGCTGAGGACTTGAGGAGCCCTTTGCTCACACTTCTAATCCCGCTCTGCCTGCCATTGCCTCCCCACAGATCAGCCACGGCCCGGCATTTCTGTGCAGCATCTCAGGCTGCGCTGTGAGCCCTGCCGTTCATTTCTCCTTCACCAGCTACAACTTTGGGACCTGCTTCATCTACCAAGCTGGGATGCCCCCATACAAACAAACCCTGGTTGTCACCAACAAGGAAGAAACGTCTATGAGGTAAGCAGACTTCCTGGAGCTTCCAGATGAGTCTTTGGCTCCTTGTGGGTCCTACAGGTGAAGTCCTGCTGAAACAGAGAACGAAAGATTAGGGTAAAGAGTCAAACACAGCTGGGCGTGAATCCTGAGTCTCTCCCCCCACCATTAATTCTTGGGTAGCCATGAGCTACTGTGCTGAAAATCTTGAAATGAGGAAGGCAATGCCAGGTGACCTGATGAGAAGTTCAGCAGCTTCCATTTATTTTCCCCACATAAGAGATATGGAAACCAAGGTTTGAAGAGTTAAAAAGTAAATTTCTCAGGCTATTACTTTGTAGTAAATAACAGATCTATACCGAGCTTAAGTCTTCTGATTAAAATCCAGCCTCTCTGCACCATCCCTGTGTAGAATGTTCCAGTACAGGTTTCTGGGCCTTATTCCAGACGTACTGAAACAGGATTTCCAGAGACTAGCCCAGAGACCTGTGTTTCCTCAGAGCTCTCTGGGTTAGTACTACGCAACAGAACTTTCCTGGACGGTGGAACAGTTACATGTCTGTGCTGTCCAGTACGGCAGCCTATGACTCCATGTGACTGCAGAGCCCATAAATTGTGCCTGGTGCGACTGAGGGACCGAATTTTTAGTTTGTTAAATTTTAATTCATTTGAATTTGAATTTGAGTAGCCACATGGGTCTAGTGGCTACCGTATTGGATAGCATAGGCCTAAGGTGGAAGCCCAGCTCTTCTCTAGCTGTGCAACCGTGGGCACATGCTCTCAACTCTCCTCGCCTGAGATGGTGAGTAATAACAGAGCTTCCCCTATGGAGCTATCAGGAGGATTAAATTAGCTCCCCCAGAGAGAGTCCTAAGACCAGTGCCTGGAACATAGGAAATGCTCAGTTATGGTTATCTGCTGCTGCTGCTGGGCTGATGATGGTTATCATCCTGAAGGGTACGTTACAAGAGTACCACGTAATTGCAAATTCTCATTAAAACTCTCATCTACCTGCACTCTTTCCTGGATGATTTAATTCAATCAGAGTCAGGCATTCAGTTCTATTTATTGGCCTAGCAGGACCCCTTCTCTAAATACCTGGAAGACAGACAAGGAATACTGTAGTGGAGAGGTCTTCTGCCTTCCTACCCACAGGTGGAATCGAGTGGACATGGTCTTTGAAGATGCCGTGTAGTTGGGCGATTAGTGGTAACGAGAACAGCTCACCTTTGTGGAGTGTTTCCTCTGTGCCCTTCTTAGTGACTGACTCAGTCACTCTATTCCATTTAATGCTCACAACAACCTCTTGAGGCAGCTGTCACTACCCCGGCTTTACAGAAAAGGCAACAGAGGCCCAAAGGGGCAAGGAACTTTTCTCAGGCCTCGTGGCTGGTTAGTGATTAGAGCCTGGATCTAAACTCCTGTGTATCTGACTCAGAGCACATACTCCTGTCCTCTGTGCTTTGCCACCCAGTTACTTAAGAAGCACTTCTCCTCCTCCTCCTCCTCTTCCTCCTTCTTCCTTTTTTTCTGAGAGAGAGAGAGGGAGCACTGTCACAGGGTCGGGGTAGGGGGAGAGGGGCAGAAGGAGAGGGATAGAGAATCTTAAGCAGGCTCCATGCCGAGCATAGAGCCTGATCCAGGGCTCGATCTCAAGACCCTGAGATCATGACCTGAGCTGAAGTCAAGAGGCAGACACTTGAACTACTTAGCTACCCAGGTACTCCAGGAAATATTTCCTTCCTTTGCATGAACAAAGAGCCATGGCACGTTTGAGTTTGAGGCCCAGTTCTGCCAGGATGGCAGGGTGTGATTTGGGGTAAGTAACTAGATTATGCCAGGGGGCTGTGGGCTGGACCACTGCTGAGCCCCTTCTGACCCTTATGTCCTGTGGCTCCAGGCCAGAGGGCAGGAAGTCCATCAGTACCCAGCTCAGAGAGACAAGGGGACAGAATCGGTCTTTCTGGGTGACTTGAACATGTGCTCTGACCTCCAGGAGCACAGGCTGCTGCCAGAGACCCTCTCCTTCGTAGACAGAATGGGAATGTGCAAACCCTCTAACTTCCATACCTTCCTCCTGATTTTCTGTAGCTTAGACTGTCTGTACACCAATACCATGTACCTCGAGGTGAACTTCCGTGTCGATGTGATAAAACCCGGGAAGACACTGGAGATTCCAATCACCTTTTATCCTCGAGAAGCTATCCAATACCGAGAACTCATCCCCTTTGAAATCAATGGCCTCTCACAACAAATAATTGAAATCAAAGGGAAAGGAACCGAAATGAAGGTAAGAGACCGTTGGCGAGATCCTCAGGCTTGGCCCCCTCCTTTTGGCCCTCCCAGCCACCTGCGCCCCCCTGAGCCCACTCTTCCCGCTCCTCCTGTCCGGCCCCCACGCTCATCTGTCAGAGGCCAGCCAGTCCCGCTGAAGGATGAACCGTCGGGTCTGACTCTTCCTCTGTACCGAATTTCAGTGCCTCACAGGCAACGAGGAATCACCGGGGAAACATTCTCTTTGGGGGGAAGTTGGAGGCCATCGGGGGCATAATCCCAAGCACGTCCTTCTCCTTTTACATCAGGGTGTGTTTTGGTTTTAGGTTTAAGAGGCTAGATTTGTTTTGGATAGCAATGTATTTTGGCCAAGTATGCAGACGTACGTTTCAATTGTGGAACATCTTCCCTTAACGCCACACTGATTCGTGTTCTCTGCCAGACGCAGATCCCAGGATTATGTTCGACGGGGGCTCTCTTCTAAGCGGGTGCTCTTAATGGAGGTCCTGGGCTAATCCCTTCCCCCGTGTCTGGTAAACATGTAAGGTGTCCATTAGGTGGGCATATTTGCATCTTACTAGGAGCTTTTGGAAGACAGAGGCTTTCCACGATGCTCAAGAAGGCACAGGACGTTTCTGCCACGGAGAGAGGAGATGGGGGTGGGATGGGAGGGAGGGGCGCCCGGCAGCCTGCCCATCAAGCGAGAGGATCCCCAGGCCACGGCCTCCTGGTGTGTCTGCACCCAAGCCGACCAGGCGAGGGCAGGTTCTTTTCTGATCTCACTGTTCATTCAGTCACTCACTCACTCTGCACCCACTGCGTGTAGGTTCTTTGGGGGAAATCCGGAGGGGGCCTCCCGGAGCACAGGCTGCTGCTAGGGGCTCTCAGCTTTTGAGACAGAATGGAAACTGTGGGCTGGGTATCAAGAAAGCTGAGGAGCATGGAGTGTGCCGTTTAGGGACCGAGGGAATGACAGTGACCCCGGGTGCTGCACAGTCCCTCGGGCCAGGCCCAGCCTGACCTTGATCCCTCCCGGCCAACACCGGGGCCAGGGCCTTGTGAGGACTGGGAAGCAGGTCCGCTGTGGCGTCTCTGCTGCAGCCACTCCAGTCTGAATGCTCGGCCCCCGTCACTCCTCCAGGCTCGCTCTCCCGCCGCCTTCCAGCCCGTCTCCACAGAGACGCAAGCCAGAGCACTCATTTGCGGGGGACACTCCATGTCGTCCTGGCTTCCTGCTTCTCCCAGCATGAGCCCTGACTGCCTGCAAGCCTGTCTTCTCAGGGCGCCCCTCGCTCCCGGCCACAGGCCCTGAATGAGCCCCTCTTCCGACTCGGGGTCTTGCCACAGGGTGTCCCCTGGCCCCCCCGGGTGCCCTCCAACCTCACACCCATCCCGACTCAAACTGAATAGATCCCGCCCTTCCCTTAGCTCCCGGTGCAGTGTGGACTTCTCAGGGAGGCCTCCCCAGAACCCCCAACTAGTTCAGCCTCTGTAATGTGCCCTCGAGGTACCCTGAGCTTCTCCTTCACAACCCTTGACCCTGTCGTAATTATGTGGTTGTGTAATGAGCCGCTTAGGGGGTAGTTTGTGCCCGCGAACGTTCACTTCCTGTAGGAAGCAGCGGGACACCGAGAGACACGAGGCACCTTTGCGTCACCAGAGCAGAGGCAGCACGGTGGTTACTGCTCTCGGTCACCCAGGAACCCCTCCCTCCCTGCTCTCTTACCCCTTCTGCAGATTTCCGTCCTAGATCCAGCCAACAGGATTGTGAAGTTAGGAGCTGTCCTGCCGGGACAGGTAGTGAAAAAAACGGTTTCCATCATGAACAACAGCCACACCCAGCTCACATTCAGCCAGTCGGTCCTGTTCTCAGTTCCAGAACTCCAGGAACCCAAGGTTGGTGCTCGGGCTCCTGGTGCGCTCTTCGGGGGTCCCGATGATACGATGACCGTGCTAGCCACGCTGACCGCTCACGCGTCTCGTGCACGGGCCGTGGGCCCGGCCATTCCAAGAGCGTCCCTGTGAACGTCTTCACAAAAGCAGTGTGGGGCCAGTGCTTGCTTCATTCTCATTTTACACAGAGGGACACCGAGGCTTAGGCTGGACCCCTCGAAAGGGCGGCAGAGTGAAAGAGAAATGGATGCGATTCAAATCTGGGTTCTCATGAATGTATGTATCCTGTAAAAGTCCTAAAGAAAACCATTTTCCCCATAATCTCACACCGGGAAACAATCACTTGCCAACGACCACCTTCCTGCCGTACACCCAGGCAGAGAGACAGCGCGATCAAGCTCTCTGGCATCTCTTCTCACAAGGCCTCTAGTCCTGTCACAAGGCTCCCACTTCCATGACCTCACCTAAGCCTAATTACCTTCTAAAGGCTGAACACCACTCACACATGAACTTGGGGGACACCATTCAGGTCATAGCAAGGTGAATATGACATAGACAGGCCTGGGGGAGTTTCTAGTTTTCAGGGGTCACTGACCCGGAGATAACACCTGAACAGCGTAGAAACTGCGGGGGGCGGGGGGATGCGAATTGGGAAGGGGCGGCCCAGAGGACAGCTGGGGGCTGTCGGGAGGCCTCGCGGTGGGGGGAGAGGTGTCTTGCAGGCAGACAGGCTGGGGAGGGTGTGCTGGCAGGCGAAGGTACATGTGCTCCAGAGGCTCCGTGCTCGTGGACACCCGGGTGTGAGGCGGTGCCCAGGAGCGCTGCAAACTGTCTAGTGATGGCCAGAGACAGGAAAATGGGCTGAGAAATAGCCAGAGCAGGAGAGCCGGTGGGCGTCTCACCCCACGCCCCATGCTGCGTCCAGACACAGGGCCCACTTGTTGCTCCATTTCCTCATTCATCCAGGGTGTCGTCCTCAGTGCCACTGGGCGGGGGCCCCTGACTGCTGGGCCAAGCCACTTTTGCCTCTTTGGGTGACGAGTGACCTGAACTGGCCCAGTGGCCCTGGGCTTGGCCTCCAACATCACAGTGTTGGAGAAAGTGCCAAGATCGCGGTCCCAGTGCAGGCGTTGGCCCATCTCACCCCGGCCGCCCCAGCCCCCGCTCTGCATCCCGGAAGCACAACCGCTGAAGGAGCCTCGGCTTCCTTACAGCGGATGTTCATTCATCTCTGCCAGGACAGAGCAGGAAGGGGAGACGATATGAATTTAGACAACCGTTCTCAGACTCTAGAACGGGTGGGTCAGGGCACTTCTGAAGACGCAAGTTGCAGGCGCTCCCAAGATCCCGTGGGCCTGGGAAGGACCTGGGAATGTGCGTCTGAAAGAGCCCCCGGGGAGCACGGTGCAGGGAGCCCAGGGAGCCCTCCTTGGAAAGACAGCGGAGCGCTGAGTGTTTGCTGTTGCCTCTTACCGCGCTGCTTCCTCCACCAGACGGTAGGGATCACGTGCTACAAGGGGGTGGAGAGAGAATTAACGTTTGTGGAACAGCTGGTGCCTGCCGTGCATTTATGCGGATGATCTGAATCTTCGCCGTAGAGTAAATCACAGGAAGTTTAAGAAACTTGCCAAAGATGACGCGGCTCGCGGGTGGGAGCAGAATGGGATCTGACCCCTGGGCTGTTGCGCCGACGGCCCTGCCCTCAGCGGCTGAGGCTCACTGTGGTTTCATCCAGGTCATCACCCTGATCCCATCCCACAACATCACTCTGAAGCACAAAGAGGTCTGTAAGCTGGAAGTCATCTTTGCCCCGAAGAAGCGCATCCCTCCCTTCTCCGAGGAGGTGTTCATGGAGTGTATGGGGCTCCTGCGTCCCCTCTTCCTCCTCAGCGGCAGCTGCCAGGCCCTGGAGATCTCCCTGGACCAGGGCCATCTCCCCTTCGGGCCAGTCGTGCATCAGACACAAGCCACGCGCCGCATCCTGATGTTGAACACGGGGGACGTGGGTGCAAGGTAGGAGAGCGGCGGGCCCGCCCCGAGGCTAGCACGGCCCTGGGACGCTGGCTCTGCCCTGGATCTGGACCGGACATCTGTGTTCCAAGTCTGGCCACTTGTTACTTCTGTCCTCTCCCTTCCACATCCCTTCCCTTTGCTTAAGATGTGACGACGGTGGGCCCACTCAGGTGACTGCTGCTACCAGGGTGACAAAAATTAATGTCAAGAACATTTGCCTGGTGCCTGTTCTATGCCCTTTACGTGGCTTCTCTCAGCTAATCCCAAACAGTTCCATGGCCGATGCATTTTACAGATGAGACGACTGAGATTACTTGACCAAAATCATGCATTTAGCAAGGACTCTCACTGTGTAAGTCCAGTGCTGAGCATTCTTTTTTTTTTTTTTTAAGATTTTATTTATTTGACAGAGACAGAGCAAGAGAGGGAAAACAAGCAGGGGGAGTGAGAGAGGGAGAAGCAGGCTTCCTGCTGAGCAGGGAGCCAGATGCGGGGCTCGATCCCAGGACCCCGGGACCATGACCTGAGCTGAAGGCAGACGCTTAACGACTGAGCCACCCAGGCACCCCAGTGCTGAGCATTCTTGCAAATAAGCTCCCATTTAATTATCCCAGGCCCCTGTAAGGTCCTCTGTTAACTCCATTTCACAGATGAAGGTGAGGCTCAAGGAGGTCAGGTGATCGACAAGGTCACATAGGGAGGAAGTGAAAAAGATGGGATTAGAGTCCAAGTATATCTATGATCGTTCTCCTCTCCGGGCTCCTCCCTCTGGCTAGCAGGTGCCCACTGCAGTCACTCGTCAGGCTTGCCACCATAGCCGTGCAGGCAAGCACTGCACACCTGCAGGGGGCACCCTCACCCAGACTTCAGTGAGAACAGCACCCTGAGGGCGTGGCGTGGTGGCCCCCGAGTGCTGGAAGCACAGGTCTGCACCGCCCACCCTCTGTCTCCTGTCTGGCCCCCAGAGGGATGACGACACAGGGCCCTCAGGTCCCAGCACCATCAAGAGCAGGTGCAACGCTCACAGGAGGGCATCCCCTCTGCCCTCCTGGATCTGATCTGAGAGGCAGTGCAGGGAGTGCCGATAGCCACAGTCTCGGGGAGGGCTCCAGTCCTAGGCCAATCCCTTCCTAGCCGTGTGACCTTAGACACACATGTGTTAGTGCGTTCGTGCCCACGTTCCCCCATGAGATAAGATGCAGCCCCTTCCCGCCCTGTTCCGGTCTGAGAAGCAGCTGAACCATCTTTCCCAGAAGTGACCTGGCTCTTGTCCCCTCCTGCCTCTGCTACACCCAGTGATGATCTTCCTCCCAGGTCCCAGGGAGTATGCAAGGGGGGTGAACGCCCCAGCTAAATGCCCAGGCAAAGTCTCTTGATCTCGGCGGCATTGAAGACACCCCCAGGATACTAGTAAACTGTCTCTCTTGTCTCCTTTTGTCTTGCAAAAGGTTTAAATGGGATGTCAAAAAATTTGAGCCTCATTTCTCCATCAGCCCAGAAGAAGGTTACATCACTGCGGGCATGGAGGTTTCTTTCGAAGTGACCTACCATCCCACTGAAGTGGGCAAGGAGAGTCTCTATAAAAACTTGCTCTGCTTCATCCAGGGAGGCAATCCCCTGAGCCTAACCCTATCTGGAGTCTGCGTGGGACCACCTGCAGTAAAAGAGGTCAGTGGGTGCTGCTCACAGATGGGCCAGTGGCTGAGGGGGCCTGGCAACCTTCACAGGTGGATTCAGCGAGGCCTTCCAGAAATGAGTGACTCGTTCAAACAGTCCTCAGTGCCAACACCAGATGTTCAGACCTGCTCCCCGACCCCTGCCACAGGGCTTTTGCATATTCTGCTCCCACTGATGCAATATTCATTTTCCCTCTTCATTTAGTTAACTCCTAGTCGTTCTTCAGCTCTCAACTCAAGTATCACATTCTCAAGGAAGCTTGCACTGATATCTCCGGCTAGATCAAATTCCGTGATAAGCTCTGCAAGTAAAGGGTACACACCTTTCTCTCCTCTCTCATTAAAAAAAGGCAGGGAGGGAGCCTTGGGTTAACCTTCTGCTAGCCATGTCCACAGAAACCTGAGAGTGAACTCTGTTCCACTTGCAGTAAAAACCACTTATGATAAAAATGACACCCAATCTTCATCTCTGTAATCCCATTATTTCAAGTGTATTATGTAAAGGGGCGCCTGGGTGGCTCAGTCGTTAAGCATCTGTCTTCAGCTCAGGTCATGATCCCGGGGTCCTGGACTCGAGCCCTGCATCCGGCTCCCTGCTCAGCAGGAAGCCTGCTTCTCCCTCTCCCACTCCCCCTGTTTGTGTTCCCTCTCTCGCTGTGTCTCTCGCTGTCAGGTAAACAAGATCTTTAAAAATAAATAAATAAGTAAGTAAATAAATAAATGGAATCATATAGTATGCTATGAACATGTCTCTACAAGTCTTGGCAAGAACACATGCTTTCATTTTTCTTGGGTAAATATCTAGGAGAGGTATGGCTGGCTCATAGAGCAGAGGTGTATATATATATATTTTTTTGAGAACCTACTAAATTGTTTTCCTAAGTGGTTGTGTGATTTTACATTTCTACCAGCAATGTCTGACATTTCTACTTACATCACATCTTGCCAACATGGTACAGTCATTAGTTTTCATTTTAATCATTCTCATAAATATGTGATGGTGTCTCCTTGTGTTTTTTAATTTGTAGTTCCCTAATGACTAACGATGTAGAACATCTTTTCGGGTATTTATTTGCCTCCATATATCATCTTTGTTAAAGAATCTGTTCAAATTTTCTGTGTCTTTAACTGGGTTGTTTTATTCTTATTAAGTTTTGAGAGTTTTTCATATATTCAGGACACATTTTATGTTTAGATCTTCAATCTGTTTAGAGTTAATTTTTGTATGTAGTTTAAGATATGGATCAAAATTCATTGTATTGTATTTTTTATAAATGGATATCCAGTTGTTCTAGCACCATTTGTTGAAAAAAGTTCCCTTTCTCCCCTGAAATACCTTTGCACCTTGGTCAGAAACTATTTGACCATCTAGTTGCGGGTCTATTGCTGAATTCTGTTCTTGTCTATTAATCTATTTGACTCTCCTCACCGCCACTGCCACGCTGTCCCCATTGCTACATTCGGCCGTCAGTTCTCAACTGTTGCCCTTTGAAACCTTGAACAAGTCCCTTGAAGGAGGACGCTTCCAACCCTTTCTCCACATGGCTCCTAGGATACCACCCTTCCCTGGGTTTCCTCCTCCCTTATCAGATGCTGCCTCTCATCTCCTCTTCTGATTTTTCTCAACATCGGCCTATGCCATCCAGGAATTAGTTCTCAACGTTCTTCTTTTTTCTAAAAATAATTAACTTCTTGATGATCTCATCCAGTTTCTTAGCCTTAAAAAAAAAAAACCAAAAAAAAAAACCCTGCCATACCCTCAACTCCCAAATAATGTCTTCAGCCTAAACCTTTCTTTGAACTCCTCATTTATAAATTGCACTGCCTGCCTGAGCTGCCTGCTTTCTTCCAGGTGGTGAACTTCACCTGCCAGGTGCGCTCCAAGCACACACAGACCATCATGCTTTCAAACCGCACCAACCAGACCTGGAACTTGCACCCCATCTTTGAGGGCGAGCACTGGGAGGGGCCCGAGTTCATCACCCTGGAGCCCCATCAGCAAAACAAGCCCTATGAGATCACCTACAGACCCCGCACCATGAACTTAGAGAACCGCAAACATCAGGTAGACTGAGGCTTCCCCCACCCCCGTGGGTTTCCTGTGTGTTTGGAGGGGGAAGGGTGGTGCAAAAGAAGTAAGGAGACAGAGTTTGGGGGCTCAGAGAATGTTCAAACAAAAGAGGACCCTTCAAAGCATGTTGGAACAATAGGGAGTCATGCAGATTACCGAATCCAAAAACTCCCTCAGTGTCCACATGTTTTCATGTATAGGGGATTCTCTTGGAATGAGGGACATAGTTCTGGTCAGAGTCCTGGACTGAGCATCAAGCAATTAATGTTTAGCTTAATTGCACAAATACCATCATCATGGCTATAATAAAAATAAAAAAGGAAAGAAGCCGCAATCTTCTACCCTAAACAAAGAGAACTATTTTCTTCTATCTTTACTACCAACCCTCACTCAAATACAGCCATAACTTGCCATCTGCATTCCCGATTTTGCCTTCCGTTTATTTTCACTTTACATTATATCATGAACATTCTTCTGTTTCACTAGTCTTTATGATCACCATGTTTAATGATTGTCTAATATTTCTTTGATGAGAGTTCCATAATTTATTTAACATTCCCCAGTTGTTGAATATGAAAGTTATCACCAAATTTTCGTCAATATTGTAAATGGTTTTAATATACGTGTGTGTATATGTATGCAGCTTTCTCCTCTGAAGGGATTTTTAAGTCCCTGGGCCAAGGCCACGGGCTAGCTCAATCAGTAGAGCATGAGACTCTCAAGTTCCTTGGGGTGGGGTTCCTGGTTCAAATACATATGAACACTTTTATGACTCTTGAAACATACTACCAAGCTGCTTTCTAAGAGTTACGCTTATGTGAGGGCCTCTGTTAACCCTGCATCACTACTATGCCTGAGCAGTAGCTAACAAAAGGGCTTCTGTGCCATTCTGACCATGCTTCTCCTCCTTAGGGCACCCTCTTCTTCCCCCTCCCCGATGGCACTGGCTGGCTGTATGTGCTGCATGGGGTTTCTGAGCTCCCCAAAGCCGTGGCCAACATCTTCCGTGAAGTACCATGTAAGACGCCCTATGTTGAACTCCTGCCAATCAGCAACTGGCTTAACAAGCCGCAGAGGTGAGGGAGTGGGGCAAGGGGTCCGGGTGGAGGAGAGGGAGGGAGGACATCCACTGTCTACCCTGGCCTTCCCCTGGTCGGTGCTTCTAGAAGACAATGAGGGGCTGAAAGATTCAGAGACACATTTCCCTGATGTGGCCAGGCACTTCCTGACCTCTAAGCTTCCAGACACCCAGGGCTATCTGTGAACAGATTGCCTAAGTCTCCCAGACCAGGGCCTGGCATGAAATAAGTGCTCAGTAAATGTTAGCTGTTACCATTATCAAAATGGAATCATGGTGGTGATTATCGTGTGCTCTACCATATCACCTAAGCCACTGGCCAGAGAAGGACGTCCCTTGGATCTTTAGTTGCAATGGGAGTAGAGTAGAAGACAAGGGCTAGAGAAGCTTGAGGACCAGCAGCCTGGTCCCCTTCTTTTACAGAGAAGGAGCCAAAGGCTCGGAGAAGAGGCTTCCTTACTGAAGGCTTCCAGGTAGCACAGTGGATGAAGACCCAGACCTAAGTGTGAATCCTGGTTCTACCAATAACTAGTCATGTTATCTGAGCATATTTCCTCTTGGCCTCTATTTCCCCATTAGTGAGATGGAGGTGATAACCCTCTGTACCTCCATGTGTTACTGGGAAACGTGGAGCACTGATTCAGCACCCGGCACATAACCGGTGTCAATAAATGGTAGTTATTGGTACTGTTAGAGACAAAGTGAAGACCAGAACCCTGGACCCACGTGCTTGTCATAAAGGCAAGAGCAGAAATAGCACCTTTCCTTCTTTCCTTTGGACAGATGGTCTCATTTTCTCTATCCTCTCTTCATGTGCTGCTGTGTTCCCCCCCACCACCAGATTCCGGGTCATTGTGGAAATGATAAAGCCAGAGAAGCCAGACCTGAGCGTCACCTTAAAAGGCCTTGATTACATTGATGTGCTGTCTGGCTCCAAGAAAGACTACAAGCTGAACTTTTTTTCCCATAAGGAGGGACTATACAGTGCAAAGGTACCTACATGTTAAAAGCATTTCCGTGGAGCCCTGGGGGTTTGCCCCTGAGGTTGATGATCCTGGTGGTAGGGAGTGAAGATGTCCTCCCACCGCCAGCCTGTCCTTTTCCTGTTGGGCTAACCATTTAGTGACCTGGAAAAGGCTTTCAGGATTCAGGATTCCCAGCCTCTTTACGATGGAGCCAGAATGCAGGGCCATCCATCCATCATGTAGACCCACACCAAACATGCAAGGCAGCAGAATCATGGAAATCCTCAAGCAGTAAATAACAGTAGGCCAGCAAACACCAGACCACAATAACAAGAAAAGATCCCTTTTCCTGAGTGCTGATAGCGGCTAGCACTGTACTGAACACTCAGTACACACAGCTAGTAATGTCAGTGCCAGGATTCAACTCAGAGCCACCACAGGATCTTTCATGCATGAACCGTTTCTCCTAATTCATTCATTAGTTCAACAAGTACCTATGAGCCTATCTGCGACATACTGTACTAAGTGCTAGCAACACAACAAGGATCAAAAATAGGCACAGTCTCTGTCTTCTTGGAATGCAGAGTCCAGTGAAAGGAGAAGGACATTAAGCAAATAATGGTACTATGAATGCATAATTACAAAATGAGGTGCTTTGAAGAAAAGGAGCAAATATGGATCAGTAGCTCATGGGAGAGGTTAGGGCTGAAAATAATATATGGAAATTACTCATTTATAGATAGTATGTAGAAATTACTCATTTATAGACAGTATTAGAAGCCATGATGAAAGATGGGATAAGCAAGGGAAAGATTTTAAAGTGAAAAAAGAAAAAACCTAGGAACGCATCTCTTCCCTCCAGAAGAGATACTGGCAAGACCCACGGAGTAGGATGTCATCCTCCCCGACAAACACCGAGGCGGGCTGCTCCATGCAGATCACACTCCCAGGCTAACAGGGAACCTGAAAGCCAAGGTCTCCTGAAACATCTGAAGGGGAAAAAAGCCGCTATAAATAGAAATACCAGCTCAACAAAGAGGAACCCCTAAGATAAAAGATATATTAAAGCAAACAGAAGACTTTTAGTGAATATTATTAATATCCTCAAAGGAATAAAGGAAAATAATCCCACCCATAATAGAAGAACAGGTTATTGTGGAAGATAATCAATTAGAGACCTGGAAAATAAAAAAACGGAATGTTTGTAATAGAAAACCATAGAGAAAGTCTGAATAGAGTAATGAATCCTGAGGAAGAGATTACCGGTAAGTTAGAAGATAGAGCTGAGTCATAGCACAGACTTTAGCACATGAGCACAAAGAAATGGCAAGAATGGAAGGAAGTAGTAAGTGCTGGAGAGGCTGTGGTGAGGTTGGATCCCTCATGCATTGTTGGCGGGAGTGTAAATGATACAGCTGCTGCAGAAAACAGTCTGGCATTCCTTAAATGGTTAAACAAGAGTTACCATGTGACTCAGCAGTTTCACTCCCAGCTGTATACCCAGGATAAATGAAAACGTACATCCACACAAGAACCTGTTTGTAAATGTTCATAGCAGCATTACTCATAAGAACCAAAAAATGGAAACAAGCCAAATGTCCATCAATCCAAATGGATAAATACAATGGAATATTACTTGGCAATGAAAAGAAATGGAAATGAAGAGCTAGTACATGCAACACAGGGTGAACCTTGAAAACATTATGCTAGCTGAACAGAGCCAGTCATAAATGGCTGCATATTGTATGATTTCATTTATATGAAATGTCCATAATAGGCAGATCTATAGAAAGAGAAAGTAAATTAGTGGTGCCTATGACAAGAGTGGATGAGTTAGGAGGAAATGGCGAGTGATTGGTAATGGACACAAGAGTTTCTTTTCAGGGTGATGAAAATGGTCTAAAATTGGGGTGATACTTGCATCACTTTTTGACTACACTAAAAACCATTAAATTGTACACTTTAAATGGATGAATTATATAGTACGTGAATCTCATCTCAGGAAAACTGTTTCAAGAAAAGAATGAAAGGAAATGTGAGACATAAAATATAAATCAAAGAGTTCTAATATCCACCTAATAAGAAATTCAATGCCCAAAAAACCCCCCAAATAATCCAGTTAAGAAATAGGCAGAAGACAAAAAGAAAAGACTTCTTTTCCAAAGAAGACATCCACATGGCCTATAGACACATGGAAAGATGCTCGACATCAGTCATCATCAGGGAAATACAAATCGAAATCTTGATGAGATACCACCTCACACCTGTCAGAATGGCTAAAATTAACAACACAGGAAACAAATGGGTGTTGGCAAGGATGTGGAGAACGGGGAACACTCTTGCACTATTGGTGGGAATGTAAGCTGGTTCAGCTGCTCTGGAGAACAGTATGGAGTTTCCTCAAAAAGTTAACAATAGAACTACCCTATGATCTAACAATCTCACTACTAGGTGTTTACCCAAAGGATACAAAAATACAGATCTGAAGGGACACAACCACCCCAATATTTATAGCAGCAGCATCAACAGTAGCCAAACTGTGGAGAAGAGCTCAAATATCCATTGACTGATGAATGCATAAAGAAGATGTGGAGGTATATATATGTATATATGTATGTGTGTGTGTGTGTGTGTGTGTGTACACATACACATAATATTACTCAGCCATCAAAAAGAATGAAATCTTGTCATTCGCTATGACATGGATGGAGCTAGAGAGTATAATGCTAAGTGAAATAAGTCAGGGAAATACAAATACCATATGATTCCACTCATGTAGAATTTAAGAAAGAAAACACATGAACATATGGGAAGGGGGGGAAGAAAAAAGGAGAGAGGGAAACAAGCCATAAAAGACTCTTCATGATAGAGGAAAAACTAAGGATTGATGGAGGTGGGTGGGTGATGAACTAATGGGTGATGGGTATCAAAGAGGGCACTTGTTGTGATGAGCACTGTGTGTAAATATGTAAATGATGATCATTGAATTTTACTCCAGAAACCAATATTGCACTGTATATTAACTAAAATTTAAATTTAAAACAATAAGAGCTCCTGAAACAGAGAAATGAGACAATAGAAAGAAGAAAATGCTCTTCAAAATAATTGAAGAAAAATTTCCAGAGCTATTTGAAAAAGACTGAGCCTTATAATTGAAGGGACCCAACAACTTGCTAAATAGGGTGAATGAAAAAAAAAAACACCTCACATCTAAGTACATGAGAACAAAATATAGAAAACTAAGATAAAAAAGAAATTCCTAAATGATTCTAGAGAAAGTAAAAGGAAATAATCAAAATAACACCAGATTTCTCATGGTAACACTGGATATAAGAAACAGTGGATGGGCACCTGGGTGGCTTGTTAAGTGTTCAACTTTTGATTTTGGCTCAAGTCATGATCTCAGGGTCATGAGCTTGAGCCACCATGTTGGGCTCCACATTAGGCATGGAGCCTGTGAGCCTACTTAAGATTTTCACTCTTCCTCTCCCTCTTCCCACCCCACCCCAGTCACATGTGCATACGTGCATGCTCACGCTCTCTCAAAAAAGGGGGGGGGCAGTTGAGTAAGATACTCATATAACTTAGAGTGATGTTCAGTCTAGAAATTTTTCCAAACAGAACTATTACGAGGCCAAAATAAAGACATTTTTAAACATGCAAGGACTCAAAGTACCATACTCATATATATAATCCCTATTTGAAAGAAGTATAATAAGTTAAAAGTTTTTGAAATAGCAAACTTTTAAAAATAAGTAAGCAAATTCAAGAGGAAAACATAAGGACACAATGAACAAATAATGAAAATACAATTAATAGGTAATTTCAAATAATTGTTGAAAAGCAATCTGAAATGAATACTTCATATGACCTCAATATAGGAAATAGCAAGGGGAGGAATAAAATAAGGCAATGAAAAATATTTTCTCATTCAGTGGGAAGCAAATGGGGAAATGAAAGATGTTCTTTCATTCATCAGAAGGGTAGGGAAAGAATAAAGATAGTCATAAACTATAGATGTGAACAGAAGAATATAAGTAAATATGTGCTTTAAAGTATTAAGTAAAAATGATGGTGAACCCAGATCACAGAGTCTCTTTACAATAATATGTATTAAAATTAACTACACAAAAGTTTCTTTAAAAAATCAAAAGCACTTCTTCTGATTATAATGTTATAACTACTCTTCTCACCATAAATGATCATAAAACTGGACAAAATATCTGAGGCAAGTCTTCTTAGGGATTGACAACAGGCAGCACAATACTGCAATCCATCCAAGAGAAGAAAAGCTAATGAGATGAATCTCCATAATTGTCCTGGCTCTCTACCAAGGGACAATTTCATGACTGCAGTGCAGGGAGCTGGAGTCTAAGCAAAGCACAGCTGCCCCCATTGAACTGACAATGCAGAAATCAGAGTTTGGTGCAGTTGAAATAGCTGGTCTCTACAGGGTGGGAGAGGAGTGGAGGGAGCAAAGCATGGAGTGGCAGGGTGTTGGGGGTAAGGGAGCCAGAAGTCTGTGTGGGAGCTCCCCTCAAAGTCTCTGGTTGGGAGTTGTCCTACACATGCACAAGATGCGACTGCCTGAGATTCATCAGAGAACAGCTTCCAAAAGAGTTGATAAAGGAACAAAGATACATTAATCAGTTCTGGGGAACTTTGGAGGCTTAGCTCGGCCAGAGTGAAGAGATTGCATTAACATCTCACCAACATTCTCAGAATCCAGTTGAAATACCAGAAAAGCCAAAAGAAAGGACCATGCCCTTTGGATAAGTCCTTCTAGGCCCTTAAAAAGCCTAAAACTAAACATCTACAATATCTGCAGGGACGAGAAAATTTGGAGATTGCATCCCAAGATGGAAAGTCATGAGAAGCACCTTGAGCTTTCCACAGATCTGCTCTAACAAAGCATAAAACCAAAGCTACACAACTTTAAGGTGATAAGTCAGCAAGTCAATGACTGAACTGCCTCCTAGAAAAAAATCAACACTCGTACAAGGAAGATAACAGAATCTAGAATCTCTATAGTGATGACCAGCAATGTCCAGTGCACCAGCAGAAATTACTAGACTTGTGATGAAGTAGGGAAATGTGACCTATAGTCAGGAAAAATGCAGTCAATGAAAATGGACTCCAAGATGGGCCAGATATTGGATTTAGCAAAGACCTCAAAACAGCTATTAGAAACATGTTTAGAACTAAAAGAAAATAGTTTAAATAATTAAATACAGACAGATAAGGAATCTCAGCAGAGAAATGGAAACTAAAAAAAAGAATCAAGGGGCGCCTGGGTAGCTCAGTGGGTGAAAGCCTCTGCCTTCGGCTCAGATCATGACCTCGGGGTCCTGGGATCAAGCCCTGCATTGGGTTCCCTGCTTGACAGGGAGCCTGCTTCCTCCTCTCTCTCTGCCTGCCTCTCTGCCTACTTGTAATCTCGCTCTCTGTCAAATAAAAATTTTTTTAAATCTCTAAAAAAAAAAAGAACCAAATGGATAATCTAGAATTGAAAACTATAATAAACTGAAATTAAAGTTTCACTGGATGTGTTTAATAGCAGATTGAATAAAAAGAAAAAAAGATTGAATAAAAGGAACCAGCATCTTGGGAACCTGTGAGAAAATACAAAATTTTCTAATACATGAGTAATGAGAAGAGAGTGAGAACAGGGCAGAACCATGAGAGACTGTGGACTCCGAGAAACAAACTGAAGGTTTTAGGTGGGAGGGGGCTGGGGGGATGGGTGAGCCTGGTGATGGGTATTAAGGAGGACACATATTGCATGGAGCACTGGGTGTTATACGCAAACAGTGAATCATGGAACACTACATCAAAAACTAATGATGTAACTGTGTGGTGACTAACATAACACAATTTAAAAAAAACTATTTGAAAAAAAATTATGAAACTTCCCTGATATGATTTTTAAAATAGATATATTTACAGATCCAAGAAACTTGGCAAACCACAAGCAGGAAAAATATAAAGAATACCATGATATATGAGACAACCATGCCTGTGCACACCATAGTAAAACTGCTGAGAACCAAAGATAAAGAGAAAAGCTTAACACAACCAGATATTTAAAAATCTGTTACCTACAGGAGACAATAATAGAAGTGACCACTGACTTCTCTTCAGATATAATGGAAGCCATCTGCAAAATGCTGAATGCTATCAACCAAAAATTCTTCATTCACTGAAAATGGAGATATTCTCAGATAAAAGGACAAGAGAGAATTTATTGTCAGCAGACTTGCATCACTGGACAACATGTTAATAAGTACCCTTCAGTCCAAGGGAAAATGACACCAACAGAAATCTGGGTCTACTGGCAGCAGAAGCTTGTAGCGTCTGTCACAGGGGTGAGGGAACAATATACCGCCTTCGCAGGGGTGGGCTCTGGAGTCAGGTCAACCTTGTTCAGATCCTGGCTCTGACACTTCTCTCCGCATGGGACCTTGGCAAGATACTTAACTTTGCTGAACTTCAGTTTCCTTGGGAAAAAAAAACAACTATAAGAAAACAAAACAGGGCGCCTGGGTGGCTCAGTGGGTTAATGCCTCTGCCTTCGGCTCAGGTCATGATCTCAGGGTCCTGGGATCAAGGCCCGCATCGGGCTCTCTGCTCAGTGGGGAGCCTGCTTCCTCCTCTCCCTCTCTCTCTGCCTGCCTCTCTGACTACTTGTGATCTCTCTCTCTGTCAAATAAATAAATAAAATCTTCTTTAAAAATTTAAAAAAAAAAGAAAACAAAACAAAAACGAAAGAAAGAAAGGAAACAGTGAGGGGAATACTAATACTGCCTACCAGTCGGATACATGAAACAGGGACTTCCAGTGCTTGGCACACAGGAACCGTTCATTCAGGGTTAGATGCTGTCGTTAGCATTATTAGCATTACTGTCCACTGCAGCAACAACTGGCAGAGGAGTGAAGCCACAGCAGCATGAACCTCTTGAGGTCCTGCTTCTTCTCGGGGGCCAGTGAACGGTCCCCCCGGGACACCTTCAGCCTCAGCACGGGACAGTGCTGCTCTGGCCTCTTCTGAGCAACCCCGGGCTGTTCTACCAGCTCTCACCTGGGAGGGGCCAGACGGAAGCCCGCAGGAGAAAGGCTGGCTGGCGGGGGTTCCGACAGTGTGGGAGTGCCAGTGTCAGCTGGACCCTGCTTCATGTCCCCAGGCAATGCCAGCAGAGAGGAGGAGCTCCTTGAGACAGCAGAAGCCCCTCCACTAACCCCTGTCCTCTGCCCTGCTTCCTCCCCGCTCCCTGCAAACCCAGGTGATCTTTCGAAACGAAGTGACCGGTGAGTTCTTGTACTACGTGGTGAGTTTTAGGGTCACCCCTTCAGGCGTCATCAAAACCATCGAGATGATGAGCTCCGTCCGGCAGAGCACGTCAGCCTCCATCAAGGTGGAGAACCCCCTGCCCTATTCGGTGACCTTCTCCACGGAATGCAGGGTGCCTGACATCAGCCTGCCCTCCCAGTTCGTGGTGCCTGCCAACTCCGAGGTACGGCCCCGGCTACCAGGGGCCCCCTGATACCTGTGACAGAGGCCCTGCCTGCAGGGGGTTGCATCCTTGAGGCCGGGCCCACCCTGAAAGTGGTTGGGAAGGCAGGGGACAGTCCTCAGTCCCACTCCTGATCTCCCCTGCCCCCTTCCGCCCAAGTCCTCACACGAACACCGGCATACGAGCGCTTCAGTTCAGACATGTAAAAGGGACTTACTAACTAGGAAGACTTGCCTCTGTCATATGCTTGTTTGCTTTGTTCAAATTGAAACTATTTTTGGTTTTTGCTAGTTATAAAGGTAACGAAGAATATGTGAGGTGAAAAGGAAAGCAGGGACATCGCGTATCACGTGAGCAGCATGTTGCACTGTTCATCCATAGGCTTGCTCACGCGCAGGCCCCTTCAGGAGGGAGGCCCAGGCCTCCTGCGCCCGGCTGGGAAGACACAGCCTGGGATTCTGAGCGGATGTGGCAAGGAACTTGCTTTTGACTCTTTTCAGTTTATGGCTCCAAACTCCCACTGTCCGGATTCCATCAAAATCCCTTCTGTTTCTCCAACCTGAGCCCACCCGCCTATTTCCTGCGCCCACTCCAGCTCTTCCTTCCCCTTCAGAGCCCAAAATCTGCTTTGTCCTTCAGAGAGTCTCCATGCCCTTCATTTTGTCTTTATGTTTTTCATCATGAATTATAAAAATCTGTGCAGGGATGTATAACACACACACACACATATATGATATATAATATATAATATAATATATATATAACATACATATATACATGTATAATATATTAAAACATGTGTACTTAAACAACTACCAACTACCAAAAAAAAATCTGTATAGCCAATACCCAGGTCAGGACATAAAAAAATTGCCACCACCCAGAAGCTCGCATCTCCATTCACAGTACTGTCCCTCGCTCCTAAAAGTCATCACTGTCCTCATTTTATAATAATTTCTTGCTTTTAAGCCATATGGTTTAGATTTGCCTGTTAGTGAACTTGATACAAAAGAAACTGTACTATAAACACTCTTTAATGTTTTATGTCTTTTGTTCCACATTGTGTGTCATGACGGTCATCACGTTGATGCACGCAGCTGAGCTTCATTCATCCCCATCGCTATAGAATATTCCATCATACGACTATACCACAATTTAGATATCCATTCTACTGCGGCCACACATCTGCATTGGTTTCGGCGTTTGGCTGTCATGAAAAATGCTGCCGGGGACCTCACCACACAAGCGCCTGCCTGATGTGCACCGTGTGTGTCTGTCCACAGCACGCACAGCAGGAGATTCGCGGGGTTGTAGGGGGTGCAGGCCTGTAACGGCCAATCAGGAGACGACCTCCAGTCAGTAGTGAGAGTTCACCAGCTTTTGGCACCGCCACATTTTTAAAGGCTGACCAATCTGATAAAACTTGGGACAAACTAATAGCTCCTTGTGGTCTTAATTCACCTTTTTACAAACAGATTGACTTCAGTTTGAAGTCAATAGATCGACAGTCTATGCAAGAGATCTGCCTCCTTGTTCATGAGCGAGAAGGGACCCGTTTTCCTTTCTTGTACTCTCTGTCCAATTTGAGCATCAGTTCTGTTAGCGATAGAAAAAGAATTGGGGATTTACCTGCTGTCTTGATTCTGTGAAAGAATTTATGAAAGATCAAAGTTATGTCTTCCTTGAACTCACAGATGAAGTCACTGAGCCCTGGTGTTTTCTTTTGGAGAAGATTGTCTGCTACTGACTTGATTCCTCTCATGAGTTATCCAGCTATTTAAATTTTCTGTTTCTTCCTGAATCAGTAACAAGAGCGTGTCTGTTTCATCCATATATTCAAAATATTGGCACAACATTGTCAATGTCCTCTTACTACCGCTCCTATGTGATGTTATTTTCTCATTTCCAATATCGGTCACTATGCCTTCTATTTCTTGATCTGTTTTGTTAGAGGTTCCTCAGTATTATATTCAAAAGGCATCTTTTGGTTTTGTTAGTACTCTTTATTGTATGTTTGTTTTCTAAGTTGCTTGATTTCTACTTTTAATTATTTCCTTCTTTCTGCTTCCTGTGTGTTACCAGTGCTTTATCTAATTTCTAAGTTGAACGCTTAGTGCATTTACTTCTACTCTTCTTTATTCTCCCATACACACATTTAAGACTGTAAGTCCCNTTTCCAATATCGGTCACTATGCCTTCTATTTCTTGATCTGTTTTGTTAGAGGTTCCTCAGTATTATATTCAAAAGGCATCTTTTGGTTTTGTTAGTACTCTTTATTGTATGTTTGTTTTCTAAGTTGCTTGATTTCTACTTTTAATTATTTCCTTCTTTCTGCTTCCTGTGTTACCAGCGCTTTATCTAAGTTGAACGCTTAGTGCATTTACTTCTACTCTTCTTTATTCTCCCATACACACATTTAAGACTGTAAGTCCCCCTCCTAAGTGCTGCTGTAGCTGCAGCGTACAAATTTTTATATGCAGCATTTTTTATCATTAAGTTTAAAAATGTTCTAACTTTCATTATTATGAATACTTCTTTTTTGACTTATGGGTTATTACAATGTTCCTTAATTTCCAATGGTGGGGATTTTTCTACATGTTGTTTTTTAAGTTGTTTTGTGGTCAGGGAATTTATTTTATATTGTTTCAGTCCTCTAGAATTTGTTTAGACTTGCCTATGGCTCAATATATGACCTTTTTTTTTTAATCCTCCATATATTTTTAAATAGCATGTGTTTGCCATTTTGATGTTAATTCTCTGATATTTTGATCTACTTTTTTGGTCAGATTTAGGAGAGTATGTTAAAGTCTCCACTATGATATGGGATTCGTCCATTTAAATTAAAATCATNTTGTTTCAGTCCTCTAGAATTTGTTTAGACTTGCCTATGGCTCAATATATGACCTTTTTTTTAAAAATCCTCCATATATTTTTAAATAGCATGTATTTGCCATTTTGATGTTAATTCTCTGATATTTTGATCTACTTGTTTGGTCAGATTTAGGAGAGTATGTTAAAGTCTCCACTATGATATGGGATTCGTCCTTTTAAATTAAAATCATAATATCCTTCTGATGATGTTATATTAAGACTTAATCATCTCTTATATTCCTGTTCTTCAAGGGTATCTTGGCCATTCTTGGCCCTTTGCATTTCCGTATAAATCAGCTTGTCATGTTCCTCCAAAAAAAAATAAATAACTTGTTAGACTTTTGATTGGATTATTTCAAGAACGTATTAGCTACCTATTGTTAGTTCATAACAAATTACCCTAAAAATTAGCAACTTAAAACCACAAGCATTTATTATCTACACCGTTTCTGAGGGTCAGGAATCCAAGAGCCACAGCTTAGCTGGATGGTTTGGGCTGAGGATCTTTCATGAGGATGGAGTCAGTTGTCACCTCAAAGGCTTGATTGGGGCTGGATAACCTGCTTCCAAACACACTGATGTGGTTGTTGCAAAGGCCTCCGTTCCTTGCTGGCTGTTGGCTCAAGGCTTCAGTTCCTCACCACGTACACTTCTCCCCAGAGCTGCTTTCAACATGACAGCTTGCTTCCCCTGGGCTGAGCGAGCAAAGGAGAAGAGCATCCCCAAGACCAAAACCACTCTTTTCCTCTTAATCTCAGACGTGATAGGCCGTCTCTCTGCCATGTACTAGGGCTCACATGGACCAGCCCTGGTACAACAGGGGAGAGGATGACTCAAGAGTGTGAGTGACAGGAGGTGGGGCTCACTGGGGGCCACCCTGGAGGACATCTGCCACAGAGAGAATCCCAACCTTTACGCTCTTGAGATTTCCAATCCATGAGCACATCTCCACTTATTTAAGTCTTCTTATTTAATTTCCCTCAATAATAAATTTTTTTTAGTTTTCTATGTAGAGGCCTTATTCATGTCTTGTTAGATTTATTTCTAGGCTTTATTTTGATACTGTTGTAAATGATACCTTTTCAAAATTTCATTTTCTATTGTTCCAAGTATGTAACAATATTCATGATTTTTTGTATATTAACTTTGCCTTTATTTTTTGGCTTTTTAAGTTTTTATTTGAATTCCAATTAGTTAACACACAGTGTTATATTAGTTTCATGTGTCCGATATAGTGATTCCACACTTCCATACATCACCCCACCACGAGTGCCCTCCTTAATCTCCCATCACCTCTTTCACCCATCACCCTATCCACCTCCCCTCTGGTAACCTTCAGTTTCTTCTCCATAATTAAGAATCTGTTTCTTGATTTGTCTCTTTTTTCCCCATTCCTCATTTGTTCTGTTTCTTAAATTCCACCTCTGCATGAAATCATATGGCATTTGTCTTTCTCTGACTTATTTTGCTTAGCATTATACTCTCTAGATCCATCTGTGTCATTGGAAATGGCAAGATTCCATTCTTTTTGATGGCTGAGTAATATTCTATTGGTGGTATATATACCACCTCTTCTTTATCCATTCACCAATCAGTGGACACATGGGCTGCTTCCACATCTTGGCTATTGTAAATCATTCTGCAAGAAACATCAGGGTGCATGTATCTCTTTGAATTAGTGTTTTTGTATTCTTTGGGTAAATAAATACCCAGTAGTGCAATTGCTGGATCATAGGGTAGTTCTATTTTTAACTTTTTGTATATTGACTGTGTAACCGACCACCTTATAATTCACTTATCAATAATAATAATTTCAATTATAGATTTTTAAGTTTTCTACTTGCACAGTCATGCCATCTGTATGTCAGTACAATTTTGTTTCTTCCATTATAAACTTCTTCCTTTAACTTCCTTTTCATGCCTTATAGGGCTCTCTGGGATGTGCCGAACAATGTTGACTAGAAAGGCAATAGACAGCATCTTCGTCTCGTTCCTAATCTCAAGGGGCAATCTTTCTAAGTTTCACCATTTATTATGTTTATTTTGGATTTCTTACAGATACCCTTTATCAAGTTAAGGGTGTCCCCTCCTCTTCCTAGTTTTCTAAGAGCTTTTTTTTTTTCACTCCATGAATGGATGTAGAGTTTTATCAAATGCCTTTACTGTACCTATTGAGGTGTTCAAATCATTGTTCCCTTTTAATCTGTCAGTGTGGCAACTGATTGGTTTCTCTAATGTTAAACCAACTTTTCATTCATGGAATAAACCCATCTTTGTCATAGAACATTATCTTCTCTATATATTGCTGGATTCAGTTGGATAACATTTTTATTGGGCACTTTGTAAGTCTGTTTGGTGGGGGAAGGGAAGACTGGCATCTACTTTTCTTTTCTCCCATGAGCTTTGTCAGATTTTGGTGTCAAAATCATGCTGAGCTGGGTTCCCTCTTGTACTCTTCTTTGGGTGAATTTGTATTAGAATTACTATAGATTAGTAATACTTAGATACTTAGTATCTAATACTTAGATTGTCTAATAGAACTTGCAAGTAAATCTTTATGATCCTGGAATTTTGTTAAGGGAGATCTTTTTTACTATTGCGCAAATCTCTTTAACGGTTACAAAAATACCTAGGTTTTTTCTATCTACTTGAGTCTGGGTTTGTAAGTTATATCTTTCATGCATTTGTCCATTCTCATCTAATTTTTTAAATTGTGGTAAAATCATCTGAATTCATACACTATATTCTTTTCTGTTAAACATCTATGACAACTTTAATGATATCCTCTTTTTATTCTGTTTGTCAATGAGAAGAACTAGTTCTTTTTAAAAAAGAAACAATACCTACTCATGATAAAAACAAGATTTTAGCTATACAAAAGTATATGGAAGAGAAAATCAAAGTCCCCAAACCCCATTTCCTACAGCCTAAGATAACTACTGGTAACAATCTGATAGACATCCTTGCTGTCTTTTTTCTATACCTGCATAGACATATTCTTCTCCCCAGAATGGGCGCAGGCTTTATATACATTTATGGAAAGTCCTTCCTTTGACTTACAGTTTCACCAACACCTTTCGGCAATGCTTATCATTCCGCCTCTTCCTTTCTAATGCTACACAGTATTCCACCAAAGTGGATAAACTATGATCTATTTAGCCACGTTCTTACTGCCAACTCATTTGAATTGTTTCCCTCATTTTGTTATTATAAGCCATACTCTTTGGTTCTTGTTTTGTTTTGCCATGGGTGAAAATAGAAGGAGGAGGAGAAAATCTTGCCCAAAGGAAGGTAGAACCTAGGAAGCTGTTCGGAGGTTGGCTAAGAGCAAAGAAGGAGCTGCAGACCTTCAGTCCTCCTGCTGGCAGCACTCGCCCCCAGCACCGTATGTGTGTGCTCTCAAGAGAAGATCTAATACCTGTTAGATGCAAAGAGATTCCAGATATATAAATACCTCTAGGGTATTTCTAGGGAAAGCCCTAGAAATCTAGGGATACAGAGGAGAAAATTTGGACAGAGATTCCCTGGGCTCAAGATCAGTGTGAGCTTTTGCTGTAAAGCATCATTTCTGCCACCAACCTATTCTGAGGTCACTGGGTGGCAAGGGTTATGTTGGACTCTTGGCCTCACTGGAGCCTCTGCCTTCTCTTGCAGGGCACATTCTCATTTGAATTCCAGCCCCTGAGAGCTGGAGAAACCTTTGGGAGACTAACACTGCACAACAGTGACTTGGGTTACTACCTGTACGAGCTCAGTCTGAAGGCCACGCCCGCACTGCCAGAAAAGCCCATCCACTTCCAGGCCATTCTTGGCAGCGGCCAGAGCATCTCTGCCAAGTTCACCAATTACACGCGGCAGAAGACAGAATACTACTGCAGGGTGAGCAGCCGCTGTCCCACCCACTGCCTTTCCCCGGCCAGAAGTCTGAGCTTAAAAATAATAGGAAGAGGATACAGGGGGCACAGAGGGAGCCAGGGGTTTCGCCTAGCCTGGCAACTCCCACCTAGAAACAAACAGTATCAGGCCTGGGTTCTTCCTTGCAGACTCCACCTTAACAAGCTGGGGGGGAGCAGGGGTGGGGAGTTTTGCTTCTCGTGGCATCCGCAGTGGTCACTAGAAGAGACAGTAGTGCTTCGTGGTCATGAGTATAGGCTGTGAAATCCAACAGCCTTGGACTTGAACCCTGGCTTCACCACTTACTCTTTGAATATTTTACCAAAGCTCTCTAGCTTCTTCTAGAAATGGTAACAATACCCCAACCTCACAGGATTGCTCTGAGCCTTTTGAAAGATGCATATAAAACTGTTTTCATAGAGCCTGGCTCATGGTAAATGCTTATATATGTTACCTATTATATAAATTGGAAGGCAGTTTTAACTATCAAAACAGAAACCCAAAATAACAACAAAGTAAAAGTTACTCTTCTCTCAGATAACAGTGTGAACATAAGCAGTTTGGGCTGGAAAGCTAGCTCCATGATGTCAGGCATTCAGACTCCTTCTGTCCTGATGCTCTTCCCTCTGTAGAGAGTTGTTTTGGTCCACAGGGACCAGGACGGCTTACCATGACGTCTGCCTTCCAGCCAGCTCCAGGGGACACGGCGGGGAGCTATATATAGCCCTTCCACTCACATTCCCTTGAACAAAACAGCGTTAAGACCACACCTAGCAACAAGAGGAGCTGGGAGGTGCAACCTCTGTCCTGGGTTCCATGGCTACAGTCAGGAGGCAGGGGCTCTTCGCCCGTCGTACTGGTCAGGAGAAGCTAGGTTATGCTGTAGTAACAAACAGCCCCAATATCTTGGTGGCTTCAAACAACAAAAGTTTGTCCTTCATTTGTGCCATCTACCCAGTGAGGGTCAGCAGGGGACTCTGCTCCTCATAGCCATTGGGGGATCCAGGCTGAAGGATCACCACCAGCTCAGATGTCACAGGTCATAGTGCCAGAGCGGTGAAAAGATCCCAAGGGGACCAAGCACTGGCATTCGAGTGCCCTAGCGTGGGAATGACCCCTTTCACTTCTGCTCAAAACTAACTGTCAAGACCATCCATGAGGAGCCAGAGTGGCCTGCCTTTCATGGGTGTGGGAGAGAAGAAGACCCAGATGGGGGAGGTGGGGAGTAGAGCCATTGGAGGCCACACTGCCGTATCCCAGCTTGGTGTCTCTGGGCAAGTCCTTCAACATCTCTGGGCCTTGATTTCTTTGTAGTAAAGTGGGTATAGTAATTAGTATTACCTACTCTTCACGGACTTACAAGGGCACAACTTTTAGTGAGCTGCCCAGCCTCCCACAAACATGGTTGACTTGCTGTCCGAGAGCGGGCGGGCAGGGGGCAGGGGACGGGCCCAAGCTGCCACAAGCTCTTTGGGATCCTGTGTGAACCAAGTGTGTTTCTTCCTCTTTCAGACCGACTGTCAAGACTTCCACACGGAAAAGATCATCAACGCAGCCCCAGGGGCTCAAGGAGGCACTGAAGTCAGCGTGGAAGTCTATTTTGAGCCCAGCCACCTGGGCGAGACCAAGAGCCTCCTGACGCTGTCATCGCTTACGGGCGGGGAGTACATCATCCCCCTCTTCGGCGTGGCTCTGCCCCCGAAGCCCCAGGGCCCCTTCCTCATCCGGGCAGGCTACAGCATCGTCATCCCCTTCAAGAATATCTTCTACCACCCGGTCACCTTCTCCGTCATCGTGGAGAACCCGGCCTTCTCCGTTCGCGCTGCAGACTCCGTGCGGCCCAAGAAGATCAACAACATCACCGTCTCCTTTGAAGGAAACCCATCAGGCAGCAAAACGCCCATCACCAGCAAGCTGATTGTGTCGTGTCCTCCCAGTGAAGGCAACGAAGCAGGGGTTAAATGGGTTTATTACCTGAAGGGGATCACCCCCTAGTGGAAACTAAGGTCAAGCTGCATCAGTGGAAAGCCATCTCCCCAGCCTTCAAGTGCATGTATTATTCTACCCTGGTGAAGAACAGAGACAATTGTCAGAATTCTACAACTACTGTTTTATCTCCTCCATCAGTTGTAAGGGCACTTATTTCCACATTGTACGCATCCCAAATATAAATCTGAAGCATATTATATGTATTTCATATTCCACATGGTAACTACAAAAAAAAAAAAGCTATATTGTACTTTGCGAGGGCAAGTCCCTGAATTTAGTTTCTAGTCATATCCTCAAAGCTCAAGGAATAATCCCCATTTTTAATAAGATGACACAGATATCACACTCATGACCTCCTATCAGATAGCACTTAGCACATGACACTGGGCCCCCACCGTGCCCTTAGAAATCCATAATGGCTTAAAGAGCCCTTAGACATGACTCCCTTTTGATAGGATATTTTATTCTGCTTTCACATAAAAGCCAAATAAGACACTATTTTCAAAATGATAACAGATGACACCTGCGCCATCAGTGTAGGGCCAGGGGCCAGGGATGCTTCCTCCATCTCTGAATCCCGTATCGGTTCTCCACAGAAGGTTATGACTGAAGGCCAGGTCCTGGAGAATTGCGGAGCCCCCAGTCCCCCCTCCCAAGCCCGGCCCCATGCCTAGCAGTCAGCCTGTAGCACAGCGATTCCCTGCCTGCCTGCACGTCGGAATCGGCCAATTCTGCTCCAGGGCTGCTCCCTTCCAGCCCACATTCTGATTTAATTGGCCTGGGGAGCGATGTGGGCATCCTTTTCTCTTCCAAACTTGGACAGCAGCATTGAGAACCAGTGCTACAGATCCTATGCCCACCTGGCCATTAATGCCGCAGCAGAGTCAGGAATCTCCTTCCGAGGGAGGACCACACCGCCCTCTGATTACGGTTAAACCGCAGCAGTTCTGTGTGTACAGGCAGACTGAGGTGTAAGTCAGTGCCTTTCTTAAGAGGGAAAGTCCTAGGGAAGCTCTACCTCCAAGGAGGAGCAGGACACCTGCCGCAGCCCAAGGAGGAGTAGGACACCTGCCGCAGCCCAGGCTCTGGCCCTGGGTCCTGGAACACATACTAATAGGACCACTTATAATAATAATAATAATAATAATAATAATAATAATAATAATAATAATAGGGCCACTTACCTGTTGGCACCACCTGATGAAATAAAGATGATTGTGGACTGGGCCTGGAGTGGATCTGCTTCTGCACGCACACCCGAGGGTCCCCTGCCTCCACCTCGTCCCCCCTCCGGACGCCCTCCAGCCTGCCTGCCAGAAGGAGGCAGGGAAGACGGCGACCAGTGCTCCAAACCAGCGCTTCTGAAAACTGGTCCCTGGCCCAGCAGCGGCGGCATCCCCTAGGAATGTATTAAAAATGCGCATTCTCGGGGCACGCCCAGACCTGCAGAGTCAGAAACTCAGGGGTGTGGCCCAGCAACCTGTGTTTTAAGAAGCCCTTATTGCTCTTAGAGGTGTGGTTTTTTGTTTGTTTTAATGGAGGGAGATTCTTGAAACCCTTTTGTACCTCCCCGCCAACCCTCAGCCCCGCGGACTCTGCGCTCAGCTAAAGGATTTGCAGACCTACCAGTAACAGCTATCTGCGGAACCACCAAAGATGCCGCTAACAGGCATAAAGACAAACACTAGATGGCAGATGCTTAAACGAGCAAAGAACACACAGCGCAGCCATCTGAGAGGATGCGGAGATCAACGAGCAGGCACCAGGACTAGCGAACACCCAGAGTCCGATGAAACCAGGGCTTTTCAAACTGCATTATCTACCGAAATCACCCAGAGGCCTTGCTAACTAACCCACAGGCTGTCAGGCCCCATCCCCGGAGGGTCTGATTTAGTAGCTTCAGTGGGCTCGAGAATTCGCGTTTCTGCCGTTGCTCCGGCCCGAGGAGCGCCCTGCCCAGCACGGCTGCGAAGCCGTAGCCGCCCGGCCCAGCACCACCTGGGAAGACGCTAGGGACGCGGCATCTCGGGCTGCCCCCGAGCTCCTGGGTCAGCATCTCTAGGGGATGATGTGTACTCCGCCGCCGACAGCAGCTGCCTGAAAGGCAACTATGGACGTTGAGCCTTTGTGGAATCCACGGCCCCGGTGCTCTCCGTGAGGACCCTAGACACTGGCTGCTACAGACGCTGGCCGCTTCCCAAGTGGCGCCACCAGCCAAGTGGCGCCAGGTGGCCTGGGCCAATTCCCCTACCTCCGCCCTCCTCCAGCTGTCCCCAGGCCACTCAGTCTAGAGCCCAAAGCCTCCTGGCCTGGAGTGAGGAGGCAGGCCTCTTCCCTGGGACCACAGCTCAGCTCAGACCCTGCCCCAGCAGGAACACCTCTCCAGGAGGAATTGAGATGTGATACATCTCTTCCCTCGAGGTCCTTCTCATACTTCCTCTGCCTCAAAAAGACAATAACAAAATTGTTTCATTTAGGCAAACCCGGAATGGCAAAGAACCTCAGCAGAGGGCTGGGGGAGAAGCTTGGTGAAAATGAACATTGTGACACAAGCTAGTGGGGATCACCTTGGAAAGGATCCATGCTCAGCAGAGCAGACCAGCTAGCCTAGAAGTGTCTGAGCGTGGCCGGCCTGGCCAGGGCTGGCCACCAGGGTCAGAGGAGCGAGCACACGAGGAAGCAATGGTGGCCTTGGGCTTTCTTCTCCTCACCACAGCCAGTCCAGGAATGCATAAAGAACCTTAATTAGTTGGCATTTTCCAAGGTATCAGAGAAAAGAAACCACTAAAAAGGTGGTTTCTCCCCCCAGGAATTTCTGAACTAAAGGTAAGACAAAGCATTGGTTTGGGCTTTGAATAAAAAACTGGTTTCTTAGCAACCTAGTCCAGAATGTGATTTCAGGAGAAGAGAGTTCCTTCTGGTCAAAACATTACCGTTTCAATTATTAAAAACTGTATCTCACTCTGACCCTGGGGAAATTCGGTTCACCTTTAAGAAAAAGCCAAACCAAACAGCAAAAGAAACAGATGGAATATTTTATTAGACACGGGTCCAGTGGAAGTGAATACACACTGGAGAAATAGATCCAAATCATTCCCATTGATTTAATTTTTTTCATTGTTTTGCATCAACCATCATCAAAAATCCTAAAGACAAACTTTGCAAAGACATTTGGAAATATCCTTATCAGTGCCACCTGGTATCAAGCTAAAAGGAGGAAACTATGAAGCAAAACATTTTTTTTCTGGAGACAGATCTAAATTTGGAACGTTTACAGATTGGTGGTCAACCCACCTTCATTCATTGGATTGTGCTGGCAAAGGTTTTAGAAGCTGTGAAAACCCTACCGGTAAAGGAAAGCATTTTTTTCACAATTTTTCTGGACACAATTCCTCCATGACTTACTGAATTTTGGGTTAGCTTTTGTACTTGTTTCTATGGCTGCATAACAAATTCCCACAAATCCAGCAGCTTAAAACAACACAAGTTTCTTATCTCACAGTATCCATGAGTCAGAAGTCCAGAATGGACTGAACTGGGTTCTTGGCTCAGGGTCTCACAGTCTGAAATCAATATGCCAGCCAGCTGCATCTTCATCTGAAAGCTCAACTAGGAAAAGACCCACTTCTGAGTTCCCTTGGTGTGTTGACAAAATTCATTCCCTTGCAGCCATATAATTGAGGTCCCTATTTTCTTGGCAATGGAAAACCCTCAGGAGACCACTTCGGGCAACTAGCGGCCATTCTAAGGTCTTTACCATGTAGCCCATCATAGATGGTTCATTTTTGTTACTGTTTACTCTTCAAAGTCAGTAGGAGAATCTCTCTCCTGCTTCAAATGCCTCCTGACTACTTTGAAGGCCTCATCTAATTAGGTTGGACCCCCCCCCAGGATAATAACCCTTTTTATTAACTAAAGTCAACTGATTAAGAACTTTAATTACTTCTACAAATTCCCTTCTGCTATGTAACATAATTGTTAGAATGACAGTCCACTGTATTTACAAGTCTTGTTCACACTCAAGGCAAGGGGATTATACAGGGTATGTACCCAAGGGGGTGGGAATCTTGGAGGCCATACTGGAATTCTGCCTACCATGCCCCCTCACTTGTGTCCCCTAGGTTCTGATCTATAGGTTGAGGATAAGACTCTATTTTCAACTTTGTTATCAGATTCACATGCATACTTTCCACTCATTAGAAAAGGTACTGTCGTGTATTATACTTGTATTTATTACTTTTGGGGGTCCACTGTGGTCTAGCCCTTGTCCTAAGATTCCTGTCCACTATGGAAGCTTACAATAAGGAATTCTGTCTGCTGCGTCTCCCTGTTAGCCACAACACATCCATAAAGAGCTTTTTACATTTTTGCCACATAAAAACAAAAACAAAAAACCCCAGCCCTCTAAGGTATCCAAGCACGATAAACACACTCTCCTGAGTCCCCAATGGTGAGGTGACAGCCACTGTTGGTACCCGAGATTTTCAGGTAGCAGACAGTACTGTTTCTAATTGAGAGTTTATTTTTAATATGTTTTTAAAACATACATAACTGTTCACAGCCATGATTTTGGGACATAAAACTAAAGTAAGAATTTAAGATTTTCGAAAGTAAGTTGGTTTGAGAAAAACATTTTTTATAGTACAAGCGACTAGAATATGGCGAAACTAATGACGGAATTACTCCAATCAGGGAAAATTGCCACATGCGAAACTGGTGACTAAACAGTAAATGAACTAGTGGAGTCACTAAGTATTTAGCAAGCTATGCTAAGTGAGTCAGGCTCCACGAGCCCCTTCGTGCTCCTAAACGTACACAGAAGCCCACCACGCGCCCTGCCACCCACACGCCGGCACTCGAGTGCGCGGGGTAAGCTCCCCACACGTCTTGTCTCCAACCACACGCGGGCGTGAGGGGAGGAGGCGGAGCCTTGTGGGGGCGTGGACAACCCACCTGCAGCCTGCGTGCGGGGGCGTGGCTGGCGAGGGGAGGGTCCTCGCGGCGGAAGGCGGAAGCGGCTGAGGAGTCACATGATCCATACAACATGGCCGCTGCCCCTTGAGCACTGCTGGTGCCGGGCGGGAGCGGGTCGCGTGAGCCGTTAGGCGGCCTGGAACAGGTGTGCGGGGGTGGGGTCCAGGCCCGGGTTCCGAGACGGCGCGAGGCGGCGGAGCGAGACAGGCAGGCCCAAGGCGGCGTGGTCCATGAGCCGGCGCCGGAGGCAGCGCGGAGCCGCAGACTCCCCCGGCCCCGGCGCCGCCCGGGCAGCCGCGGGCTGAGGAGTCGCGGGGCTCCGGGGAGCTCCCGGAGCTGCCACCATGAACCCCGAGAAAGACTTCGCGCCGCTCACGCCCAACATCGTGCGCGCCCTCAATGACAAGCTCTACGAAAAGCGGAAGGTGGCAGCGCTGGAGATTGAGAAGTAAGCCGCCGGCACCCGGGTTTGGGCGTGGGGAGCAGAGCCAGGACCCTGCCCTGGCTGTGCCGGGCTCCTGCCCCTCCGGGGGACTCGTCACGCCTTTCCAGCCAGTTTTAGGCCCTTAGCGCAGTGCAGGAGGTTAGGAGTCCTAGCTTTGCTTTTGATGGGCTGTATGACTTGGGCCAAGTTCTCTAACCGCCTGGTGCCCCAGAGGACTGCCGTGCCATTAAAGCGACAAAGCGTATGTGTAGTGCTATAGCACAGTGCCTGGCACGGGGCGCGTTTTCCGTGTGGCCTCCCATCAAAACCTGCAGATCAGAGAGGGGTCTCTGTGATGGGAGGGAAGTGGGAAGCATGAGCATTTGCTAATGATGTTGACCTGCCTCATTTCTTACCCAGCTTCTGAGAAGTGAAAGGGACTGTTGGGTGACCAAGTGGAGAAATCAGGTCCGAAATCTCAAGACTCAGAGGGCTGTTTATTTTATCTCTGCCATATCACCCTTCCCTGCAGGTGGAAGGAATAAGTTGACCTTACTTCTAAAGTCTTACTGCATGTATTTGTAACCATGACCTGACATTTTGCTTTATTCCCCAATGTACAAAACAAGGTGTTCAACTAGGACTGTTTCATTAAGATTTTCTGCCGTTCTTTTACATTTGGTTTTTTCCCCCCCAGTCGAATCTTTGTGATAAAGTCAGGTGGGTGGGTGATTTCAGAAAAGAGGAAAGAATCAGGCTGTGAAACTTGAAAGAATGCCAGACTGGGAGTTGGGACACATGGATTGTAGTCCTGCCCTCTTAGAATCTTTCTGTTGCTGCAGAATGTTGGACAGCTCCAATCTAATCCATGGTATGATACTCATTCTTTGACCTTGGGCAGATTGCTTCACTCAAGGTTTCTTAACCTCAGCACAATTAACATTTTGGGACAGATGGACCTTGGTTGTGGTGGGCTGTCCTGTGCACTGTAGGATTTTTAGCAGCATCCCTTATCTCTACCCAGTAGATACCAATAGCTCTCCATCAGTTGGAACAACCAAAAGTGTCTCCAGATGGTGTGTCCAGATGTCTCCTTGGGGTGCAAAAATTACCCCAGGTGAGAACCACTGCCTTAACTGCTTTGGGTTTTCCTTTCCTCCTCACCTAAAGGGTTTGGACTGTGTTAAGAGGACCCTCTCATTCAGCACTAACATTCAGTATGTCCCAAACCACCTAGCTGCTTCTCTCATGAAACACCACTTTCTTGTCTGCTCTGTTTCTGTACTACTGCTTGTTTATGCCCTGCCCCTTACTAATGCTAGCAAGTCTTAAAGATGAGGATCACTGTACCGAGTAGGAGACGCAGAGCTGATGTATCGACATGGTTCCATGTCCATGGGTTTTACTGGCTTTGAAGCTACATTGACACCCGATTTTGGCCGTCACCCAGTCTGTTCTCAGGAATGTCTGATTTTCCTCATATCTTGAATCATCTGTAGAGTCCTTGAATAGAGGTATTCATCTCAGCTTTACTATTGCCTCGAGCACAGCCACGTGTAATTGCTCTCAGTTTGTGGGCTGTGCCGTTAGGGTTTTGTCTTTCCAGGGGTTCTTTTTGTATTCGACATTGCTCTTGATTTGCGGAATTCAAAGAAACCTAGGGACTTAAGTAGACTATGGACTCCTTCTTAAGAGCAGAGACCCTGTTTTATTTATCTTCAGCACTTGACATAGCATTTGACGGTTGGTGTCTTAATGAGCGAATGACCATACATTTTTTGGTGGGAAAATAACGTTGCAGTCTAAGGACTTTGCTACCCAAGAGTGTAGCCCACGGAACAGCAGTGTCAGGATCACCTGGGAGCTTGTTAGATTCTCCAGCCTCACCCCAGACCTCTGGATCAGAATCTGCATTTTGATAAGATCTGTGGGTGATTTGTGTATATGTTAAAGTCTGAGAACCACTGGTATAGAGGGCCCTAATCTGTTTCTACCCTTCTTTCGCCATATTTGGAATGAGGAGTGCCCAGTTTGATATTTTCCCCAATATATGTATCACAAATTGTTCAGGGATAGATAGTGATTTACTTATCTGTGCTTCACAGAAGAGCTTTCTGGTGTCTCTGCTTATGAGGACACTAATCCTGTTGGATCAGGACTACAGCCTTATGACCTCATTTAACCTTAATTTCTTCCTTGTAGACCTGTCTCCAAACACAGTCACAGTGGGGTTGAGAGCTTCAACATGCAAATTGTTGGGGCACAATTCAATCCATAAGAGTAATCATTTTTTAAAAAAAAATGACCACGTGTAAAGTGCTATTTGCCCGATTTGGGGAACGGAGGGTAAGGAAGCCTCCCTTCATTTGGTCATTGCACCCCCCCCCCATCTCTTTATTTTGCATGGCTTCAAAATACAAGCTAGGTGGTGGCATCTCACAGACGAGGAGACAGAAGATCTTTCGGTACTCTTCCCAGGGTCTCACAGCTAGAACCCAGATTAAAAACCCAGGTTCATCTGTCTCAAAAACCTTCCCCACTACAGCGAATGGTTTTCCCTACCAAGAAGAGCGTGTATATTGAATAAAGGAAGTTTCATACTCGAGCATTTCCATGGTTGTTTAAACTGCCGCTTTTGGTTTTCCAGAATTATCTGCTCAGTTGGACAGAGCCAATGCTGCATATGGTTTTCCAATGAAGGATTAAAATTCATAATAAGAGGAGGGTGTTTTTTCTTGATGACAGGACTCTCAGACACTAAAAATACAGAGACGTAAATGCGTGGCTCAACAGAACCTTGAACTCTAGAATCTCAAGAGCAAGCTGGGTTAAATGACCTAAGATCTGATGGCTAAATGTGCGAGCCTGCTGTGCCCAGTCCTGGAGAGCTTTTCCCTTCACAGCCTCCTGCCAGCATGCCCACACAGTTTGCTAAAGGATAAGGCACTTGGGCTAAGATTTTAGAATGGCTGTTTCAGGTTTTGTGGGCTCTCGATTTCAGGGGATATGGTCATTGATCAGTCCTGATGAAAAGGTTGATAAGACCCCAGGCTCTGCTCTCCAGGAGAGTGTAGTGTGGGGGAGAAATGCCAGGAGGCACTCGGAGAACTGCGGGGGATGCTCGCTTTGCTGGGAGGTGGGCCGTGCCCCACACTCTAGTGGCAGGGCCCCCCTCCCCACTGCAGCCTCAGAGAGATGGCACCCTTCATGGTAACCAGGGATGGGCTCAGTGCCAAGTCTCTAGTGTTCCTGAACTTTGAGTTCAAAAAGCCAGCAAATGTAGGTGCCCAGCCATGCCCCTGAGAACACCAAAGCCCAGGGGGGGCGGGGGTTGGCGGGGACGGGTTGTGGGATAATGCGTCCTTTGCCCCCCCCCTGGGAAGGGGGCAGGGATCCTTGGCACTGGGTGATCAGATAAAGGTTAACTGTTGAGTTTGACCTGGCTCTGGACCCTACCGCCCCTCATGCCCCCCCCCCCCCCCCCCCACTGCAAGGAGACAGTGTTTATCACCAGTGCCTTAAGGCAGGCATGGGTCAGAATTCCAGCCCTGCTGGATGGAATTAGCAGTGGAGCTCGCCCTCAGTGCATGGGTTACAGGCCCGTAGCTAGGGACTGTGTCCTGCTTGTAGACCTGTTTGGGTTGGTCTGAATTGCAAGGTATTTTAATTGAGAAATTTCACAGTGAAGCTTGGGTTTCCAGCTTCTCTTAGGGAATGGGAAGTGTGTCTCTGTGGAGCCCACTGTCCCACATAGCAGATAAGGGGGACCTAGGAGCCTCACTTCTGGCTAGGACATGGGCTCCCCAGTTTGCTTCTTGTATTGGCACATTCACCACAACCTTTCCTCCCTGTCCTCCCTTGTATCTCCTGCTTGATGCCTGTCAGCACGTGAGTCTGTGACCTCCAGTTTCATTCCTCTGTGCTTCAGTTTTCTCATCTTAAACCCGTCTTCAAGGGCACCTTGAAAACATTAGGCTAAGTGAAAGGAGCCAGTCACAAAGGGCCATGCGTTTGATTTATATGAAAACTTCACTTCTGTGAATTATCTACAATAGGCAAAATCAGAGAGCGAATGTAGATTAGTGGTTGCCTAGGGCTTAGGGGAGGGGATTTGGGGAATATAGGGAGTGACTGCTAATGGGTATGCAAAAAAACCCACTGAACCACACGCACTATAAAAAAGTGAATTTATGGTATGTGAATTATAGCAATTAAAAAAAAATAAGAGTAGTGTTTTATTGCAGTGTGAGGGAATCACTCATTAAGTGGCCACAGTTGTCACCTGAGATTCAAACAGCCTCTGTCTCAGACTCGTTTCTCCTTTATGGTCTTTCCACTGATTCCAGCGAGTAGAAGCTTGGTGTATTTTGTCTGTTACCTCTGAGGCCTTTTCAGAAGGTCTTTGGTCCTTGCTCAGAGGCAGACATTGCACTTTCCCTGTTCACTTAGTGGAGACTAGTGAGCAAGTGGAAACCAAATTACTTAAATACTCAGCAGAGGAGATGGACGTGTTTACCGAGATTATCTCTGGGAAGCTGCTTCCTGGATGTGTCATCTGAATACAGCCCATGATATAGAGAAGCTTGGGGTATGTGGACTCACCAGGACAAGAAAACATAGCAGTTCCAAGGCCACATTGAGATCTTTACAAGATGAGAATAAACACAACTCAGGATTTCTCTTCTCCTTTTTTGGGGCCAGGTGCATGGCAGGTTCTCAGTCAACATTTAGGGAATGAACATGATCTTGTGTGGCGTGTGCAAGATCACAGTCTGTCTCCCTGATTCTGACGTTGCCCTACTGCTGCTCCATGAGCATGTGCAACACAGAGCACATTGCGTGCCTTCTCTTAGTCTCTAGAAACAGTGTCAGGTCACTGAAATGAGTGGCCCCACCTTGCAGTCAAGGACGTCTCCTCTGAAGACACAGGAACGTGAGTGCAGTGACCAACACCTGCTGACTGGGACATTTGGACATCACCAGATGGAAAGGGGTTTGGGATGCAATGACATGAGACACGTAAAGTGCCTGGCAGCCGGTAGGCATCTGACGAGCAGTAGCTGGGATATTTGAGGAGGGAGAGTGTGCAACATCGTGGGAACGACTTTAGACCTTGGAGTCAGGAAAACCTAGGTTTGATTTCTGCGCCTGTCGTCTGTAAGTTGTGTGACCTTGTGAGTTTCTTAACGTCTCTGAGTCTCAGTTCCTCCCATCTGTAGAGTGGGTGTTCTAGTACTTAACCCAGGGATTTGTTTTAAAGTTTAGGTAATGTGTGTAAGGCATTCAGCATATATCACCTAGCAGCTAGTAAGTGCTCAGCAAGTGGTTACTTATTTCCTGCTTTCCTGGTAGGAGTCGGGTTGTAGAGCGTTTCAGAACATCGCCAGTACACGTGTCATCTGCACTCCCTGTGTGTGGTGGAGGAATGCTTCAGGGAAGTCTGAGCACTGGACAGGAAGGGGAAATGTGTGGAGAAGGCAGCATTTCGCTTGGGGCCTCAGTTTTCCACAAGGGGAGTTCGCTCTCCCACTGGGTGCGTTCGCTGTGCAGCTGAGGTTGTTTCAGAAGACGGGCGAGAGGCCCTGCTGTGCTGCTGCAAGGGTCCCAGCTTTGAGGTGTGTCACGGGTTCAGATCCCCTGTGAGTCTGGCCAGGGGACTTGGTTTCACCTCTGGAGGATGAGGTAGTAATCAGAGCAGAAGGAACAGAAATCCTCGGTGTAGAGTCTATGCCCGGGAAGGCGTCCACCACCCGTCCTTGCATGGGCCACGATGGTCACGGCCGTGTTGCAGAGGCCAAGGGCGTCCAGTGCAGGGCTATGGCTGTGTTGCTGAGATGGTGGCCCTGGGTTTCTTCAGATGACAGGATCCAAATGTGTCTTCCCCTGTCTGGGGTTCCTTCTGTCAAGGAGCGGGGAGTTGGTGTGGCACCACGCACTGTTGGGGGCCGTGTCACGAGCTTGGAGTTGCCACGTTGGTTTGTGTCTTGTGGGGAATGGGTGTTCCTGCCGGCTGGCGACACCTGTGACTGCGAGAGTAGAAGCTCTGAGCAGCCTCTGAGGACACCTCCTCAGCCTGGGTTTTCAGCACTTCTAGAGGGAACCAGGCAGAAGCAGCCCCTCCTCTCTGGCACACAGAACAGTAATGCCTGTGACCTTGACGTCCAGGAGGGTCCCAGGGATTTGTGATCGTGAGAGTTTCTGGGCCAGGTGTTCACTTCAAAACTAGCGCGGCTTCAGATCCCCGCCTGTGGCCGGCGGCCTGTGGCTGAAAGGGGAACAGTGCGGTCTTTTGAACAGACTCGGCCGGCGGCGGAGCGCCTGGAGTTTCAGCTTCACTGACTCCGCTCCCTTTGCAGTGCGCTTTTCTCCGCGCCCCTGAGAGGGGAGAGGCGAGCTCGGCGCTGGGCCTCCTCTGCAGCACCTGTTTGGAGAGAGGGCTTAGCGCCCCGCTTCGCCCCTGGCCGGGGGGCCTTCGGAGCCACCGAGGCTTCCGCGTCTCTCCCCAGCCACGGCTCTGGGGACCCCGGCCCTTCACCGTATGCCTTGGGGGGGCCGGTGCCCTTCGCTCCTCCGAAGTCGAACCCTAACGCTCGGCGCTGAGGGCCGCTCACATAGGAGGGCGGCCAAGGCAGCCGGTTAGGTTTAGAGGAGTGGGCCGCCCGTGGGCCCCTGTGGCAGNCGCGGCTGGCTCCCGGGTCAAGGCCCGGCTCCGGCGGGAAAAGTTCCGCTCCGCCCGGCACGCCGGGAGCCCGGCGGCGGCGGCCCGACCTCCTTGTCCCACGGCCCGTGTAACCGCGCACTCCGGCTGCCTTCGCCCCACCAGCCCCGCTCGCCCTGCACGGAAGGCGCCACTCCTCCTCCTCCTCCGAAATCGGGAGGCTCGCCGACCCTCTCATTCTCTTCCCGGCAACACCCTGGCGAATGTCACGGTCACTTCTGCCTCCGCGGTCCCCTGACCGAAGTCCCCGAGGGCTGCCCGGAGCCCCGACTGCCTGCGCCCGTCACGCCGGCCCCCCGCTCGCGGTGCCCGCAGTGCTGCCGGCCGCTCGAGAGCCCGACGGGGCCGGCGTGACGGGCGCAGGCAGTCGGGGCTCCGGGCAGCCCTCGGGGACTTCGGTCAGGGGACCGCGGAGGCAGAAGTGACCGTGACATTCGCCAGGGTGTTGCCGGGAAGAGAATGAGAGGGTCGGCGAGCCTCCCGATTTCGGAGGAGGAGGAGGAGTGGCGCCTTCCGTGCAGGGCGAGCGGGGCTGGTGGGGCGAAGGCAGCCGGAGTGCGCGGTTACACGGGCCGTGGGACAAGGAGGTCGGGCCGCCGCCGCCGGGCTCCCGGCGTGCCGGGCGGAGCGGAACTTTTCCCGCCGGAGCCGGGCCTTGACCCGGGAGCCAGCCGCGGTGCCCGCTGAGCTGACGGCGCTGGGGAGAGCACGTTCTCGTGGCTTCCCCGTCCAGGGCCACCGCCTCCTCGTCTTCCGCAGCACACCCTCAGCGTGCGGGGTTCTGGGGCCTCCGGACTTTAACGACTCGCTATTCTTGCGGAGCCCCGGGAGGATTCGGGGCGGGAGGCCGGCGGTGTTGGTGTCGGGCAAACGAGAAAGGTGCTCCTGGGCTTCCGAGGCGGGGAGCTAAATACAAACATCCTGTTTGCCCACCTCCATCTCGGGGAGACCCTGGTGCTCATGCAGGCCGTCACCCCAGCGTTAGAGCCCCGTTCCTCACACTCGCACCGTGCCGTCTCTGTGAGCCTTCGGATTTTTCAGAGCTCCCTGACACCGTTCAGACCCTCACCACCCACCACTGCAGATCACGCTTACCTTCTGTGGCTCCTCACTGCCACCAGAAGTAAATGCCAGTTCCTTTGCCACCCACAAGCTTGGGAGCAACTTCACCGGCCCTGTCACCACCTCTTCTCCACCTGTGTCCTTCACTCTGCCCAGCCAGATGCCTCTCTCCTTCCTCTGAGCCAGTGTCCACGCTGTTCCTCTGTCTGGGCTTCCCGGTCCCGAACAGTTCCAGAACCAACACTGCTCATCCTTCAGAGCGCCTCTCACATGCTGACCCTTGCGAAGCCATGGCTCATCCCTCCCCACCAGATGGCAGGCCTGCTCCCTCCCGCCGGCCCTTCTCGCCGCACAGGCTGCTTTACCAGATCAGTGTGTCTCTGCTTTGCATGCGAGTCCTGTGTCCTGTCTAGTTTCCTCCCCAGCCTTACCCAGCAGAGAGCCCCTCGTTCAGGGAACGCATCCATTTGCTGGCTCCAGAAAAGGCAAGAGTGCCCTTGCTCAGGGACCATTGTGACCTGAAGCAGGCGGACAGGCAAGGCCATGGTTCCGGAGTGGTGCGTGCCTTTGGCACAGCTGGCTCTCGGCGGGTGCCCTGCTGAAGCCTCAGGGGTGTGCTCAGTCCCGCTCTGGGTGCTGCTCGAACTCCTGAGCAGAAGCGCGGCCTGGCTTCCTCGGGCGTGCTCTCGGCAGCCAGAGTCCCCGGGCAGCCGTTCCGGGCAGGAGCGGGAGGCACAGCTGCTTTCAGTGGCTTTGGTGGTCCCCATATCCTGGCCGCCTCAAGAACGGGGAGACATGGGTTCTAGAGGTTTGTGGAATTCGAGACAGTGAGTATTTTTCATCAAAGATATTTAAAACTCAGCTAGAAACAAGTCCTTCTCAGTTCTCAGATTGTAGTCACATATTCTTTAGGCGGTGTGAAGTCTCAAATCCAATCTTCTGGGATTCAAAAAAAATTTGCTGTTTGCATTGGCCGGGAATCGAACCCGGGCCTCCCGCGTGGCAGGCGAGAATTCTACCACTGAACCACCAATGCTCCAGTTGTGAGCAGCTGTGTGAGCACCTCCCTTTAACCCCGTCCTGAGCCTCCTTATAGCTCTGCTGATTCACAGAATATAAGGCCAGGCTCTGATGCTGCCACATCAGCACAGCTGCGGGAACAGAAAGCTTCGGCTCTGGAGCTGAAGAAAGCATGCAGACGGGTGTGTGTGTGTTTGTGTGTGTGTGTGTGTGTGTGAGAGAGAGAGAGAGAGAGAGAGAGAGAGAGAGAGAGAGAAGTTGCTTTGCCTTCAGACATCAGGACAGAGACCAGAGCTCGGGTCCCTCCTCAGTAGCCAAAAGCACATGGGGACTTCAGATGACTTCCTGCCCCTCGCACATGTGGATCCCCCGTTCCACGCCCACCGTGTGCTGAGCTGTTCTCCACTTCTCAGGTTTCACCCCAGCTTCCCACTAGAGACTGACCAGGCGGAGTCCCTCACGGGTAGAGGGCGTGAGGCTTTGGTCCCCACAGCCAGCGGTGCCTCCCCAGAAAGCCCAGCTGCTGTTCCCCGGCTCACTGAGCGGGGAAGTGAGGCCAAATTCACAGCGCCCTGGGCTGCAGTAGGCAAGCATGGTTGAGGAGATTGGCTCCCCCGGCAGGATCTCCGTGTGGGGGAAGCCTGCCAGGAGAAGGCAAAAAGAGCAGCCCTGCATTGGCCGGGAATCGAACCCGGGCCTCCCGCGTGGCAGGCGAGAATTCTACCACTGAACCACCAATGCTCCGGCTGTTTTTTGACATGTCTGCAGGGCTTTTCTCAAGGGGCTGGGTCTGTGGATACTCAGGAGCTCCGGCAGATCACTGTGCCTCGCCTGGCTAGTTTGTCCAGTTTGGGAAGCCAGACTGGTTTACAGAGAGCCATCCTTGCTGGGCCTTATTAGGCTGCTTTGGGAGGAGAGGGTGGAGGGGCTTGGCGTATGGAGCTGGTATTGAACTTGCACCTGGAAGCCCTCAGTCCATCCATAGCCCTCAGCCCCCTGGGGTGGGCTTGGTGGAATTTCACCCCGTAAAGATCAAAGACGGAGGCACCTCGAAGACCATTTGTACACCACCTTCCTGAAATACCCATCCCTGCTCTCACATCTGCGAGCTTGGGAGCGGGGCCTGTTTTGTTCACAACTGTGCTCACAGTGCTTGGCCGAGAACAGGTGCCCAATACGACTTGCTGTATTAAATCTTCATCAAACCGTATCAACCCCTCATTGAACAGCCTTTTCGTGGGAGTGGTCGTTGCCTCCTAAGGCAGCACGATTATTTTTGAACAGCTCTAATTACTGGCAGCTTCCTGACATAGAGCTGGAACCACACAGACGAACTGACTCCTTTTGGGTATAACTGTCCGTAAAATTCCTGGAGCCAACTTGAGACCCCCATTTATGCGGCAGGCGAGCAGCGGTCCCCCCAGGACGGACACAGAGCCGTTAGCCAGTGAGTCCAGGCAACTTCTTTGAAAAGTTCACGTTCTGTAGTTGGCCCCTTGGCTGCTCCGCTGGTAGCAGTCTCCCTCGCGCCTGGACCATGGGATGGGCTTCTTAAGACACTCTTTCCCCGTACTCTTCAAAAACCGTAAGAAGCTTCCCTGTTACCCATGCTGTGCGATCCATTCTCCCTAGTCTGAGATGGCCAGGGTGGCCGTAGCCAGCCTATCCTGGTAGGTCTCCCGCGGCTGCTCTCTGGGGCCCCAAACAAGCTCAACTGGACCCCCCTCCTCGCCTTGGCTCTTTCGTTTCCTCCTGCCTGGAGCGCCCCTGTTTCTTTCTCCTTCCCTGCTTCCTTCAAGGTCCAGCTGAAATCCCACCCTTGGGAAGGTGTCCCTGACACCCAGGCCATAGCTGCCCGCCAGTTCTCTGGGAAGCTGGTTATCAGTTCCCTGAGACTGGTCCGTGATGGAACCTGGTCTCCCTCTGCTCTCCTCCTCTGCGGGCAGGCCTGCCGTGGGATCATCCCACCGTGTGACCGCAGGAGCTCCCTTCCACGCCAGGGGCTCCCTCAGACCTCCCTTCTCCCTCTCAGCGTTACTTCCCGGGTGGACAGCTTGGAGGCCGACCTGCCCTTCCTGGCCTCCCGTGTTCCATGGGTTCCCAGTGCTCTTCTCTTTGAAGGAAAGCGGCCCCTCCCTGCTCTTTCCCGCTGCCTCAGGCGTGTTTCAGGCGCTCCTTGCTGGCCGTGAGATTTTTTCTGTCCCCTGTCAAACCCACCTCCGCAGCCTAGCCTCTCTAGGCCGCCACCAGAGAGAACCTCATCAAAACATAGATCTGAGCATGTCATCTCGTTGCCGGAAAACTGTCACTGGATTGTCTTCGTTGAACTGTCTGGCCACTCCTTCCACAGGCCAAACTCCTGTTCTTCTGTAAATACGCCAAGTTTTTTTTTAGGGCTCTTTGCCTTTGGCCAGTCTCCTGCACCTTGCCCTTTACCCGAAAAGTGCCTGTGGGTGTTTTCTAGAGCCTCCCATTCAACCCAAGAAGATGAGCGCATGGCTTTCTTCTGGCTTCCGTGGAATCAGTCGCACCACACTGCAACATTTACTTGCTTGGGTGTGGATCTGGCCCCCTGGACTGGGACCTGATTCAGCGCCATCTGTGGAAATGATGACGCGGACGCAGAGAAGCTCTCTCGGGTGCAGGATTGGAGGGTGGTGCCGGTGTCGAGTAAAGATGGTTGATGGGCTGCTCACGTTGCAGTTTTTGGTCCCCTGCAAGACATTGCCTTGCATTCTCTCAGATTCCCAGAAGTGAGGTAGCTGTGCTGTTCCTCGTTCTGTCGTATGCAAGGGGAAACGTGACCCAGAATAGGGAAACGAGCTGTGACCCAGCCAGTACCTTCCAGGCGGCAGCAGAACCGGGAAAGGCCCACCCTGAGGTGCAGGACTTCTGATTCCTCTTTCTAAACAGGTCATCTCCCTGCCCCATCCCCGGCCCAGCGGCCAGGGAGCCAGCAGCCGGGGAGGGGGGAGCCTGCCTCCACTGCCCTGCAGCCCCTCTCTCCTCTCTTTCCAGGCTGGTCCGGGAGTTCGTGGCCCAGAACAACACGGTGCAAATCAAGCATGTGATCCAGACCCTGTCTCAGGAGTTTGCCCTGTCTCAGCACCCCCACAGCCGGAAGGGGGGCCTCATCGGCCTGGCTGCCTGCTCTATCGCACTGGGCAAGGTGGGCCTTCCTCCCGATGGGACAGACGCAGCAGCAGTGGCCTTCGCTGTCACCACCGGGCCCCAGCAGGCCGCGGTGTGGCCCCTGGCCCGGGAGGCCGGTTTGCCCACGGCCGGCGCTCACGCAAAGGCCTGAGCCGCGCCCGGGGAGCCGGGATGCCCGCCGGGGCGGGGGGCTGCGGGCCCCCCCCTGGCCCACCTTGAGCTGTCCCCCCCCC
>LNAC01000044.1:408378-449884 GCA_002007465.1 Ailurus styani | reverse complement strand
AGCCTGCTGTACAACATCGTCAAGGTGGCCCGCGGCGCCGTGCTGCCGCACTTCAACGTGCTCTTCGACGGGCTCAGCAAGGTGAGCGCCCGAGCCCGCCCGGCCCGCGTGGGACCCCGGGGCCCCTTCCCGGAGGCTGGCCGAGCGGGTGCTCGCAGGTGCGGCGCCGCCCGGCCGCGCGGCCTCGTCACTGTCTCTCGTGGCCTCGTAGCGACGCTGGGTTTTCCCCCCAGTTCTCTGTTAACTGAGTTTTATCGCGGTTGGAGCGAGCGTCAGTCCGCCAGAGAGGGCGGCGGAAACCCAGGTAGTTTGCGGAGCCCCAGCCCCCTCGTGGAAGGCGGAGACAGACGGTAGGTCCTTGCGAGGGGCGCGCCAGCCGCAAGCGCTAGCGAAAGCCCTGCCTGCAAGGGCCGAGGCGCCCCTGCCAGTCGGTCCTCAGCAGTGCGCCCGGCCTCCCAGGGCGCGACTCCACAGCCCGGCTGACGGCCGCCCTCGTCCCCAGAGCCTCCCGGAGCCGAGAGGGGACCCGGCGTGTTAGGATGGGAAACCCCTGAGGAGGGCCGGCGGGAACCCAGCACCCGGCCTGGTGGCAGCGGTGCCAGAGGTGCCCGCACGGAGCCGGAAGTCCGCACGTGTCCCTTCGGCCACATGCCGCGCTGCCCGTCCCTACCTCCCCACCGTCCTTCGGCTGAGTCCCTGAGAGGCTGCCTGCCAGGGACTTGGCTCTGTGGGCTTTGAGTAGATTCCTGGTCCTGTGTGTTGACTGTGACCCTCTCTTTGTTTCTCGACCTCACATAGTTGGCTGCAGACCCGGACCCCAATGTGAAGAGTGGATCGGAGCTCCTAGACCGCCTTTTAAAGGTAGTGCTTATCATTACTTTTATTTTGGAATCTGTATCTTCCATCTGTCTATGTAGCTTACAAATTCTATCTCTGGGGGCACTCTTCCTAATTTTGAAATTTTTTTTCATTTACACACATTAAAGTGACTCCGGTGTTTAGTTCTTTTTTATTTTATTTATTAATGTATTTTTTTGAGAGAGAACACGATCAGGGGGCGGGGCCGAGGGAGAGGGAGAAGTGGATTCGATCCCAGGACCCCAGGATCATGACCTGAGCCAAAGGCAGCCGTTTAACGAGCTGAGCCACCCAGACGCCCCTGGTGTAGAGTTCTGTGACTAGTGTACGGACTTGTGTCACCAGCACCATCAGAATACAGACATTCTATCGCCCCAAACATCCCCTCCTGCTAGTCCCACCCAGGACAAAGAAGAGTGCCATCCCCTCCCATTCCCACTCTGCTCCCAGTGACGGGGGCTGCTGATGGTCAGCTCACCAGGGCATTTGATCAGATGTAGGGTTTTACCATACGCTTATCCTCTGGACTCTGATTCCTGCTTGTACTCCAGCGTTTGTGCTTGTCCCTTGGCCTGTGAGAGGGTGGTTGCCCTGAGACCTCTCCTGTCATTTTCCTCTGTGGCCACCTGACCCCTGGAGCCAGCCCTGGGTCAGTAATTCGGTCGGGTCAGGCTGCCCTTGGCCTCTGGCTTTCAGCAGCTCGCATGCCTTTGATCCACAGGACATTGTGACGGAAAGCAACAAGTTCGACCTGGTGGGCTTCATCCCTTTGTTGCGAGAGAGGATTTACTCCAACAACCAGTACGCCCGGCAGTTCATCATCTCCTGGGTAAGGGCCAGCCCCGTGACGGTTTCTCCAGACATAAGGAGCCTCTAGTTTGGTGAAATCTGCCGTCTGGCACGCCCCAGGCAGTTCCTGTGGCCGAGGGAGGACTCACTGTTAGACCTCTAATGGCCAGTGACGCCGGGTAATCTGAAACACGTTTATTCCATTCCGCCCCAAAGCCCATCATGTTTGCCTCTGATGATGCAGTTCTTTCCTTGTCCCGGGAAACACCCCCGTGTCTCTTTGAAGCTGGGGGTGCTACTGTCAGCAGCCATACCTCTTCGAGCCTTGTCTGTCCTTTCCCGTGCCTTCCCTTCTCCCTGGGGCGTCAGAATCTCCTTGGAGCCCAGTCACCGTTCTCCCACACGTTTAACAAAAGCCCTGTCTGCCGGGGGCGGGGAGGCCGTAGGGCCATGAAACGCAACGCCAGCAGGGCCACCTTCTCCCCGCCCAGCCCCAGAGCACTGGTGAGGGGGAGATGAGTGCTCCCAGGCTGGTGTAACTTTCCCTCCCGATTTCTTTCCCCGGCTCAGATCCTGGTTCTGGAGTCCGTGCCAGACATCAACCTGCTGGATTATTTGCCAGAGATCCTGGATGGGCTCTTCCAGATCCTGGGCGACAACGGCAAAGAGATTCGGAAAATGTGAGTGGAGGGAGGGGGCTCTGCGCGCACACGCACCCCACACCCAGCACACGGGCGGCTGTGGGGGAATAAGTTCGCTCTCTTCGTCCTGGCTCGTGCGCTTCCCGCCTTGCAAGCAGAGAGCTCATCCACCCCCGGCCTCTAGAAAATAGCCATCCGGCAGCTGCAAAGTGTGGTCCCCCCCTGGGGGGCCCCCCAGAGCAGAAGCGGGCCCCGGGAGAGGCGCCTCCAGCCCTGGCTGGTATATGCTGTTTTCCTTCTTTCGTTGGTAGGTGTGAGGTGGTCCTTGGAGAATTCCTGAAAGAAATTAAGAAGAACCCCTCCAGTGTGAAGTTTGCAGAGATGGCCAACATCCTGGTGATCCACTGCCAGACCACAGGTGGGTATGAAGGTCCCCTGGCCACCGCCACCTCCTCAGAAGCAGCAAGAGCCCCAGTAGGAGTATGAACTCGCCCCCTGCTGGGCCTGGGGGCAGCGCAGTGATGGGTCCTTGCGGGAGAGAGATCCAGCTCCTCCATCACTGTGGAGGCCCTTCTGCTTGGTCTGACCCTGGAGTAAGACCCAGAGACCATCTTGCTGGGAAGCTTGGCATTTCACTGTGAACTGAAGCGCTTGCACGTTGGGAGTGTATCCATGAGCTTCTGATGAGTATCAAACCACCGCAAAAGTGACTGCCTCATGTTGTGGCTACTTACTGTTGGTCGGAGTCTCTAGGTCAGCCAGGCAGCTCCGTTCTCCTGGACCAGGCTTAGCCGCACTTGGTCATGCACCCACAGTCCACTGAGGGGTCACCTGAGGCTGGGTGGTCTGGGATAGCCTCGTCGTGTCTGCCAGTTAGCGGGCTGTCACCTGGGAAGCAGGGACCATTGGTCCGTGTGTCTCATCATCCAGCATTTGAAGTCAGATGCATTCACGTGGCATCAGCGAGGTCGTCAGACATGCAGTAGAGGGGAGCCAGGCCCCGGGAGTCCTGGGCTTGACCCAGCCACACCTTCACTTCTGACACATGCTGCTGGCCACAGGAGGAAGGCCAGCCCAGACTCAAGCAGTGGGGAAGTGAAGTCACCCCTTGATGAGCCCTTTTCTGGGTGCAGAGGGTGGCGAATCCTGGCTGCTCTTACACCGGCTGCAAGATTGTCGTGCTCTCCCAACCTGGTACCTGTGTGTATCTTTGGAAGGCGAGAGATTATCAGTGAGGCTAGAAGCAATGCAGGCCCTTGGCTCCCCTCCAGTCCCTTCCTCCGGGTCTGGTCAGTGGGAGGGAGCACTCCGGCTGCTCATGCCGACCCTCTCGGAACCCCCCAATTCCTCTGCCAGATGACCTGATCCAGCTGACGGCCATGTGCTGGATGCGGGAGTTCATCCAGCTGGCGGGCCGGGTGATGCTGCCCTACTCCTCCGGGATCCTAACCGCCGTCTTGCCCTGCCTGGCCTACGATGACCGCAAGAAAAGTATCCTTCGCTCCAAAGGAGGCTGTGAAGTTGCAGGACCCCGAGGCGGGGTTCCCTTAGGATCCATCACACCTCCAGATAGCCCCTGGCACCTAGGAAGCCAGCAGCAGAGCAGGACACAGACGGGAGCGCCCGGGCGGCACCAGGGACGTGGCACTAAACCACTGTCCCCAAACCTTACAAATCTGGAGAAGCTCTCCCCGGTCCCATGGTTCTAGGCCCCTGAGCTCACTGCCCTGGGGAGTCCTGTTGGAAGGAAGCCCACTGGCAAGGGCCCTACGAGAAGACAGTAGCATTTCACAGGGACTCAGGGCAGACCGTGCACTAATCCACCTCTGGGGGGAGCCGAGTCCTTGACCAACGCCAGTGACATCAGGTTTAGGGAACAGCCCCTGGCGCGGCTACTCCTTACATCAGTGGACTCAGGCATCAAGGAGGTGGCCAACGTGTGCAACCAAAGCCTGATGAAGCTGGTCACCCCTGAGGATGACGAGCCTGATGAGCCGAAGCCAGTGATACAGAGGCAGGCAGAGCCCAACCCCGATGACTCCCTGGCCAAGCAGGAAGCGACAGTCGCTGGTGAGTAGGCTCTGCCTCCTGCCCCTTACCTCCCGGGGTGACTTGACATGGGGCCTCCCTGAACCAGCCCGGGCAACTTCCCAGATGTCACTTCGTTTAATTCTGGTAACTGCCCAGTGAGGTAGGAGTTGGTGCTCTCCCCATTCTTCCGATGGGCCCAGGGAAGATGGGAAGACAGGTAAGATGGCCAGGATCTGGCAGAACTGGGACGTGAACCCTGGAGTCTGCCTCCAGAACCCACGCTCTCACCTCTTCCTGCCTCAGAGAGCCGTAAGCCTTTCTAACATTGTTTTGTGTCTGGCTGCAGGCAATGGTTGTTTGCAATGTGGGAAGCTTGGGGGCCTGGCAGAGGAGTTCAGGTTGCAGGGTTCACATGAGTCTCGGCTGTGGACGTCCAGCCGCCCGGAAGCCGGCCGCCTTGACCATGCCGGGCTCTCCGGGGAGAAGGCCAAGAACGCTGCAGATGCAGTTTCTTCAGTCCTGGGGGGTCGTGCTGCCCGAGTCGGTGTCTTCGCGAAATGAAATGGCTCTGCCGTCCTTTCAGTCTTTCAACATTATTGTCTTATTTCTCTGTAGCATGAGGAAAACCACTCTTAAGTCAATGACTCTCTAAGTGTTCTTTCGAACACTGACTTTCTCTTATTAAGGGGCTTCTCTTTTGAGTGAGAGGGCACCGATCAGCTTCGGGTGATGTTCTCCTTTGCGGAGTCAGCCAGAGAGAAACCTGATGCAGGCCTTATTCACGTTTTTAAGGCTAACAGACTCAGGTCTGGAACCTGAGTTCCCGGAGCCAAAAGAATTTCTAACACATTTTCTCCCATCGCCATTCTCGGACTTCTCTTGAACATCTGAGCGGTATGTCAGGCACATGAGCCCCAGGGGCCTCCTGGCCTGGCCTTGGCTGGCCGAAGCAGCAGCATTCCATGATGGACCAGCTCCGGTGTCAGGTTACAGCTGTGCATCGCTTTGGTGAGCCAGAGCAGCAAAACAGCTGGAGGCACAGCAGCCCTCCAGCGGAGCATTGGTGGTTCAGTGGTAGAATTCTCGCCTGCCACGCGGGAGGCCCGGGTTCGATTCCCGGCCAATGCAGCAACTGAAACCTTTTGGGCAGCTCCTTGAAAAAGAAAACTTGGAGAGATGAAGTTAGCACGGGCCTCTCAAGGCAGGAGCTTTCTTACTAGGAGAAACTAGAATCTCAGGGATAGATCTGCATAGTGTACTTTGATGTATGAGTATTTTATTATCTTTCCATTTTTTGATTCTCGTTTTAGAAAATTTGGAAAGAGAAAAATATAAAGAAGAGTGCTCCCACCGAAAGCCAATTATTAGAATCTCGGCATATTTTTTCTATTATGTACGTGTAACATAATGGCGTGTATGTTTTCCATATCCATTTTTACATGAGATTATATGGTTTATGTAATCCCACATCCTGCTTTTTTTCGTTTGTGGGATGGCTTCTGGTTTTTGTTTTGTTTTGTTTTCGGCTTGACAAATTGCAGCACGTAGAAGTTGTGAGTACTTTGTACTGACTTTAAAAGTTAGTGCTTCTTAACCCGTTGCCGAGTTGGAGGGAAAGAGGGAATTGGATACCTGCTCTCTTCCGGGGGGTGATGGAAATGTTCTAGAATAGATAGTGGTGAGCTTACAGAATTTTGTGAATTTACAAACAATCATCCAGTTGTATGCTTTAAAATGGTGAGTTTTATGTTACATGAAATATGTCTAATTTTTCAAAGAAAGTTGTTGCCTCTTCCCGCAAAGTAGAACCCAGCAGCCCCAACCCTGCCCTTTCTGCTTACGTGCTAACACGTCAGGCCCCGTGGGAAGGAGCCACTGTCTTCTGCAGGTCGTGGCAGCTGCTGAAAACCCCAGCCAGAGCCCCAGGGGTTCCCCGCCTGCCAGAAGCCAGGGTGCCGTTGCCAGCCAACGCAGCTTCTTTCACTTTCTTCAGTCGTTTTCCTAAGCACTCTTGCAACAGCTCCCTGCTTAGGAGGCTCTCATGCCAGACCGGGATACATTCAGGCAGCTTGGCTCCGGCTTTTACTGCCTCATAAACAGCACTTCAGCAGATGCAAAACTCAGTTTCTAATGGTTCCTAGAGATGATCACAGCTAATCTGGGGGCTCCACATCCACGCAGAGCTGCTTAGCTTGCAACCACCCCTGGAGCAAAGGGCCGGGAGAAGGCCCCAGCAAGCCAGGAGACGGCGATGATTCAGCTGGGTCGATTCATCCCAGCCTCTGGCGCTTTTTCTCACTGCTGTTTTGCTCCACTGTTCCAGCCCTGGTCACTTGCCCAAAAGCAGGAACCTCCTGCCTCTTCTGCCTTGTTGGGGGGCCGGGAGGGGCGGGGGGACAAGACCCATGACGAGGCTTATCAGCCAAGCCTTCTGTGCGTGAGCATACACGTGCACGCATGCACTTCGCCCTCACCTCTGGCCACGGGGCCTCTTCTGTGTCACACTGTCCCCAGCCCGTCTCTGCTTGCTCTGGCTTCCTTGAAGTGGCTTGGCCCTGCCACTTCAGGTGTCCATAATACGGCACCCTTGCTCCAAGTTCCTGCACCTCTTGATCTGATCTGTGCTCCCTCTTCCCCTCCAGTGTCTCAAGCGTCCTGGTCTAGATTCTGGGGTCAGAGTGGCCTTCTGCTGAGTCCTGACTTTGTTAACTTCCTTTCTGTTGCCTTTCGACAAGCCACCGAGCCTTTTTAAGCCTCCAATTTCTTATTTGTTAAATAAGGATAACAATAATAATACCAAACCTATAGTGTGATGCTGAATTTTAAGCAAGATTTTTGCTTATAAAGCTTTTAGCACATGGAAAAGGCCAGACACTCTGAGGAACAGGAGCTTTCGTGTCAGATTGTTGTGGTACATGCATAGCACACACCCATCTACTCAGCAGGGGTCTCGGGGCAGGGCTTTTGCGCCCTTGTTGTTCATCAGCAGCCTTTCCCAGATGGTAAATGGGCCCCTGGTAGGTCCGAAGTGAGGGACCATAGAGGGTCAGGGATGGAAGTTCGTGGGGCAGGTGAGGGGCAGAGCTGGGACTAGGTTTCCAGGAGGGGCTGGCAGCCACCGTTGGTGGGCGTGTAGTGGACTCCATCCATTTGCAAGACTTTGACGGGCCTGGACGTATCCGCAGCATCTGCGGACCCTGCAAATGCGGGCGAATCATATCCGGGTCCTGCTTCCAGGGAGCTCAGGCGCAGACCCACAGTTGCTTAATCACTTAATCACACGTGGCCCTCCATGTGGTCACCGAGCACTGGGGGCTCCAAGCCAGGTCCATGGCGGGCATTTGAACTGAATCTTTTTCTTCTCCTTAGCTTCCCCTCGGCCCCCACCCCACCCCATATTTTACTCTGATTATGAAGGAAATACATGTGTCCTGTGGAGATTTGGGGGCGGAAGCATTCCTAGCAAGAGAGGCACAGAGTAAACAAGTGAAATACAGTGTCTGGTAGGTATACTTGGCAGCCTGTGTCAGAAGCCATAAAGGTTTAAGAATTTGTGCTTGGGAAATAAATAGAAACGTAGGGAAGGTTTTTCTTTTTGTGAAGCTAACAGTGAAGCAGGTGTTAGCTCACGTACTGTCCTGACAAGCCCGGGCGGTAAGCACTGGTTTACCCCATGGTACAGGGGAGGGGCCGGAGGCGAGGCCAGGTAAGCCGCCCGCGGCCACACAGCTAGTAGATACGGGAGTCCGGCGCAGACTTAGGCCCACGGGCTCTGAGACCATGCTGCTAGCGCTGTGCACACCCTGCTTCTCTGAGGAGGAAATAATACAAAAAAGGAAGCCACAGATGTACAGCTTGACTGGGAATGGGAGCAGTGCAGAGTAAAACAGTACCGTTTTTACTCATCAGCTTGGCAAAGATGTAAAAGATTACTAATACCCCCGTGTGAGGCTCGCTGGGGATCGACCGCTCCTCTGTTCCTGAAGTGCATTTGTTACTGGTGGAAGCTTCCTAAAAAGCAACTTACCAACACGGATTAAAACCCAAACGCCTGACCCTCCCCCCCAGCAGCACCCCGGTATGGGATCCCGGAGAAGTGCGCTGGCGCAGGAGGATGCACGGGGGAGGGGAAGAGTGAAAGTTAGGAAACAGTCAAAACTAATTTGATGCCTTTTTCTGGCATCGGGTCATTTCATCTACAAACGTGCATGTTTCTAGAAGTCAAGAGGGAGGAGGCCGCCAGTCCAGGCCGGCCCACCCAGGCTTCTCTGAAAGTCCTCCTCCCCTTTGGGCCCAGATGTCTTCCATCGGGCCCAGCCCACCTGTCCCCACTGAGCTGTGCCCCATCCCCTAAAGGGCCTCTGGGACTAGAGGAGACAGGCAGCAGCTCGGAGCCTGTCTGTTCAACATGGAAATCAAGGCCCTCTTTATCTGGGAACTGGGGGGGGGTGGTCCGTGTCCCACAGGAACAGCACTGCTTTAAGACATAGTACAAGGTAGGACCAAAAAAAAAAAAAACCTTGCAGAAAATATCCTATGATTCCATTGATGTTACAAAACAAAATGAAGGAAAGCAAAAGATGGTGAGGGATACTTCCCTAACCAGTAAAGTAGTTACCTACACATAGAGTAAAGTAAGATTGAAGGTTAGGGAGAGATGGGCCATGCTTTGCTTGTAATTTTTAGAATGAGAATATGTTTTACTTGTATAATTGGAAACTTCTAAGAGGTCAAGGCTAGTACCATTTGAACAACAATATATAAATAATGATAGTTTTATTTTGTAATCCACAGAATAAAATATATATACATAATGATATGAATGGTTGGGGAGGGACAGTTTTTCCATGTAGAGGAAATCCAGTAAATAAGTGTAGAAGGACAGAGGAAAACAGAAAATCACCATTAGGGAAACTCCACTGTAATAATTGTCACAGATCTACCTATGGATGCCAAAATCTGCAGGGGACTGTTTGAGGAAAAAACTGGGTATTTGTCTAGTCTCAGGTCTTCCCCAAGATCTTTACTGATTACAGAAAGGAGACTAGTAACTTACAGGAGAGAAACCCAGCAGACGCTACCACGAGCAGATGATTAGGTTAGCGTTACCGGTAACAAGACAGACATCACATACCCCCCAACATGATGCACTGAGAAGGCGATCCCTGTGCTGGTATTCTTCCAGAAACGCCTAACCTTAGCCTAATCATGAGAAGACACGTGACCAACCCAAGTGGCAACACATTCTACAGAGTAACGGGCCAGGGCTTCAGTGATACCGAGTTCATGAAAGATAAGGAAAGCTTGCTGAACGGTCCCAGATCGCAGGGGACTAAGCCAGGACAACTAAGTGCAAGAGTGCTCCCAGATTCTGTCCTGGAGCAAAGGGCATGAGTGAAAAACCGGTGACATTCTAGTTAGGTCTGTAGTTTTGTTAATAGTCTTATCAAGTGCTACTTCTCTTCTGGTTTGATGACATATGATGTTAATTAATACTAGGAGCAGCAGGGGGAGGGGTAAACAGAATTCTGTGCTATTTTTGCAATTTTTCATAAATCTAAAGTTATTTCAAAATAAGGGTTTTGTTATTGTTTTTCTTTTTAATTTAAGAAAACGGGTATCACGGCCTCTCATCCCTAGCTCTCGGCACCCTCTATTCTACGTTCTGTCTTTGTAGATCTGCCCATTCTAGACATTTCACACAAATGGAATCCCTACAACATGTGAGCTTTTGCAGTTAGGTTCTTTGCCTTGGCCTGTTCTCAGTGTTGATCCACGTTGGAGCACGTATCAGTACTTCACGCCTTGTTATTGCTGAATAATAGTCCATTGTACGGCTCTAACAGGTTTTATTGATCCATTCATCAGCTGGTCAGCAATTGCATTGCTCTGAACCGAGTGTGCGGCTGCGGTGTGGCCAGAAGTGCCCTTTCCTCTCGGGTATCCGTCTCGGAGTGAACTGCCGGGTCACAGGGTAACTGCCTGAGCCCTCAAGGAATTGCCAAGCAGTTTGCCAGAGCATCTGCACTGTTCTGCATTCCCACCCGCAGCTTCCAAGGGTTTTCATTTCTCCACAGCCTCACAGTGCTTACTGTGTCTTTGTTTTCGCCCCCCTGGTGGGTATGAAATGGCACCTCCTGGCAGCTTTGCTTTACGTTGTCCCGGTGGCTAAGGACCTGGACCATCCCAGGAGTGGTTTGTGACATCCGCTGCCCTCAGGCCAGCAGTCCTTTCTGAGATTTCCCAGATGTGTCAGCACGGGTGTCGTTCTCCTTTTGAGATCGGGGCGCCTAGAAACTTCCAAACACGGGTGCTCTCCAGCAGGCTCTGGGGAGTGAGTGGCATTGTGTCCTCGGGGCTCCCGAGCTATGGTCCTTTTCAAGGGCCAGAATCAAGGCGTGGGGAGCTAGAGAGTCTGTGTCCTTGTAGTGGGGATCTCGTTCCCTCCAAAGACCCCAGCAGCGCTCGGGCGTGACGCCTTGTTCTCTCACTGTCCCCAGGAGGCCCCGATGGCTCTTGTGACTCCAGCTTCAGTGGCGGCGGCAGCGCCTTCATGCCAGCCAGGTAAGTGGTTTGTGCCCGCTGGGGGCGTTGATAGAAAGCCAGCAAGCTAGACCTTTGCTGGGTGCCGGAGACCGCGGGGAAGACCCGGGCCAGGCTCCATCTGAGGGCACGGCAGGTGCCCACGGGGGGATCTGAAGGAGGCGGAGCGAACCCAGGCCACAGGCCACGCAGCGCTGACGGACCGGCGGCCAGCCGTGGGGAGGGAGTAGAAGCCGCCGGGCGTGGGCAAGTACGAGCTGCACAAGTATCACCAGCGCGTGGGGGCCACAGGGAGACGCCCCCAGACGCCTTTGCCCGGCGGTTCTGCTTGTCCCGAGAACGCGGGGCCGTTCTGGAAGCCGAGGGTGCGGAGACCGGGCGGCAGGCGCGGGCCTCCCCCGGCGCCGGGTGGGCTGTCGTGGCGCGGCCTTCCACGTGGGGGCGGTGCAGGCCCGGCGGCCGGAGCAGCCGCTTGCCGCGGTTCCCTGCGTCCTGTGTGCAGGGCACGGCGCTGCCCTGGAGAGGGCACTCTCGTCGGTCCGTCCCCGACCCGAGTCCCCCGCACTCGCCCCATGCCAGTGTCCATGGGGCTGCAGCGGGGCGCCCTCCCGCAGCAGGTTTCTTCCCTCCGAGCTCAACGCTGAGCCCGGGCCCTGGGGGACGGGTCACTCCTGCGCAGATGTGCACTCAGCCCCCGAGAGGCTCTCCTGCCCCCAGACCTTCAGGATCGTTCCTCCTTTCATGTCACTTGTTCGTTTATGTCTAAGGACCCTGTGGGGGCGTTCCCAGTGTGCGAGGAGGGACTACAGATGGGATTGCCCCCGGGAGCCCTCCCGATCGTCCGAGCAAGGCAGTAGACATGTCGTCGCGTTCGTCGCCACGTACTCCAGAGTACCTGCCTGCGTGCAGCCCCGCAGGTTCCCGGGTAGAGATGGGAGCCCTGACTGTGGTCCCCAACCTCGAGGTTCTCTAGTGGGGAGACAGAAACAGGGCAGTGGTTTCGGGGGGCGGACTCAGGGTGTTGGGGACGAGCCATGGTGCCTGAGCCTCAGCGCGCCGGCCTCGTGGCTGACAAGGGTGATCGCTCATGAGTGCTTCCTAGGCCCACCATGCCAGATACTTTGTGTCACGGCGCTGGGTTTTGCTGATGCTTAAATCCCATGGGGTCGTTAGTAGTAGTGTTTCTTACACTTTCGGGCCGAGGAGGGACAGGCGACCTGGGGGCTGCCACGTAGAGAAGGGACTTAGTGAGTGCCGACCAGCCAGGGGCCACTGCTGCCGCCCCACAGGAAGGGAGAGAGGCTCAGCCCGAAGAGGTGGCAGAACATAGAGAAAGTTGGAGAGATTTTTTTCCCCTCTGTTTGGAAGGATGAATTGACGGGATTTGCGAACGCACGTGGTGGAGCAAGAGAGACACGAGGGAAAGAATAGCCTGTAGATTTGGGGCTTGAGCCAACCCAGGATGTCCTGGCATTTCCCGGGCTGGGGTGGAAGGAGGAACAGGTGTGCGAGTGGGCCAGGCAAGGCCACGTGGCTCTGAGCACCCCCGGGGGCGGTTAAGGAGGCAGGTTTGGGCCCCGGATTCTGGAGCCCGGGGAGGGATGTGGATGGAGGTGCAGGGAGATGGGGCCCTGCAGGGGGGGTCTGCAGGGGGGTCAGCTTCTGTTGTCAGGGCCGCGGGATCCTGCCTGAGAGGTGGCGGGGCCGCCTGCAGACCTGGGACTTGGAAGGTCCTCTGGCAGCCCCAGGACAGTCAGTGCAGGAGGGGCAACAGTGGGAGCACCGGAGCCTGTTGCAGACTTGTCGCTGTTGTCTAGGCCGCAGGGAATTGTCCTGCTTCACGGGAGTGGCAGTGCGAGGTGAAGGGAGGTCCAGCAGGAGGCAGAGAGCGGGCCTTGCTGACCGACCATCGCCCTTGGGGGGCAGGGGCGCCATTTGCCGGGGCGGCTCTAGACCCCAACGCTTGGAACCGCCTCATTGGGACCAGACTTCAGTTTATACCTGTCACTGAGGAGCACTTGCCAAATCCTACCCTTTCGAAATTAAAAACCCAAGAGCAGATCATCTCCTGCTTTCTGCCTCCCACGAATGGCCGTTTCCTCTGCCAGTCTGAGTCAGTAGCTGTGCCAGCGGCGGGAGGGCCGGAGGGGTGGCCTTCGGAGTCGTGAAACCCGAGCCAGGGTGCCTGGGCCCCCCGCTCCTTGGAGACGGCAGCGGAGGACGGTAGGGTGGGTGCGTGCTTTCTCCAGTAGGTGCTGCCAGAGGGGAACTGAGCTTGGGCGAGAAGGTGCCTTCCGGGATCACCAGGGAATGCAACGTGCCCTGTGACCGTCCAGCCCCACTGCCTGCCCGCAGCCCCTGCAAATCCTCTGCACAGTGGAGTCCGGCCACCCGGACACACATCCTGACTCTGGCCCTGCTCCCTGCTTCGGTTTCCTCATCTGTAAACTGGGTGCAATGATAGTACCTACCTCCTGGGGGTGTGGCACTCCGGTGAGTTGAATATGTGAAGAGAATAGAACGGTGCCCAGCCCGCAGAAAGCACTTCACACATTTTAGCGACAGTTACTGTTATGAGAACGTCATCATTATGCCCATTTTACAAATGAAATAGGCCCAGAGAGGTTTACTTCTTGCCCAAAGTCACTCAGCTACTTACTGGCCAAACTGGAATTCTCAAGCCAGGCCGGTCTGCCTCCCAAGCCCACTGGTGCGACCTTTATTGGTCGCTCTAGGTTAGAGTTAGAGAAGCTTTGCGTGTCAGCCTCCCTCACTCGGTGCCTTGCGCACCGGCATCCACTCTGATGCCCTGGGCCTCGCCGAGGGCCATGGTGTCATCTGTAACATTCAGTATAGGACTCCTGGTGTAGCTGGCTGCAGAAAAGTAGACAGAAAGATCTGGAATTCAGTGTTTCCCAACTTTTAGCATCTGCTGACTGAAAAGAAGTTGTAAAGGTACTTTATGAGAAGACAGCGTTGAGTTCAGAAACAATTTTTTGTATTTATTTACCGTCTAATTTGATTGGAGATATAACATACGAGCACCATACAAAGTTAGACATTACAGACACGAAGTGCCGCCTCCCAGAGAGAACCACCGGAATTTATCATTATTTATTGGTAGTATCAGAAGCATTATTTTATGGGTCGGTATTTTAATAGCCACAGTAGCGCCATGCATTTGGAAAAACGTAGTACATCTATGTGTAAGACATTAGTTATGAGAAGCTTGATGAGAAAACGTGCAGTGGAAATGGAGTTTTGCAGACACCTTGGAATAACTCAGAAGCCCCCAGGAGTGACTAGTCTAGACTTTTTGGAACCGACGCAGAAATATGTTTTAAACCGGGAGAGAGCTCCCTTCTGCTCCCTGGGTAAGGCCAGCCAGGGCGGAGGCCGCTCCTTCTCCGACTCCAGGCCGGCAGCAGCCAAGTACACCGAGCGGCCTGCCCTCTGGAAGAAGAGCGCAGGTTCTCGTGGAGTCCCGGCTTCCCGCGGGGCGTGGGGGGGGAGACACAGCGCACAGCAGCCAGGCCCACCCGGCCGGGCAGTTGAGAGCCGCCGCCTCAGCGGCCGGGGGGACCCTTCCCGGGCACGAAGACCAGTCTCCCTGGTGCCCTGGGGTGTGCCTGCTTCCCATGAGCCGCCCCTCCTGCCAGCCGAGGGAAGCGAGACCCGGGCACCGTGTCTCGCACTAAGGGCATAGGTTTTCAGGGCATGGCCGCATGGCCTTGGGCAGGTCCTGTACTATCTCAGCTGTGCAGGGAAGGATCCAGCTCCCTGAACCATGAGGTCCCTTTCAGCTGTGATGATTTTGGTTGGTTGGAGCTAACCCCTGCCTCACCAGCGATCTGAAGGTGCCCGTGTCTGGGGAGCTTTGCTGCGGGGGACGTCAGAGAACGTCAGCGCACAGAATGCTGCCACTTCTCACCCACCGGCTCCATGAAATCCTTCGTTGTTTGGCCTTGACACGGTGCCACCCGAGGGGGATGCCACCATGGGCTGGCCCTTGCTTTGTCCCTCAGTAGAGACGCTGAGCTGGCCAGAAGTGAATCAAGGGACCACAGCAAAGCGAGTCCAGCTGCCCCAGCGACCATCTAGCACCTCGGAGCCTTCCTTGGGCCACTCGGATTTGGCGTGCCCCCCACACGGATCAGCACCACGCTTTCCCAGTTTCCTCTCTTGCCCCACACTTTGTCTGCTGTACTGACAAGAAAATATATTGAAAAGTATACGTGATGACCCCTTTCTATCTCCAGTACGTGGGGCTGCCGGTCTGACCCGGCCAGGGAGTGGCTGGTCCACAGAGGGGCTGCCATCTTGCTGTCTCTGCTGGGGGCCAGTTAGAAATGGACTCCCCTGCGCCTGGCCCGTTAGGAGGCAGTGGCGTGTGGCGGGCGAGGCCACTCTGGACTCCGGCTGCTCGCATTCAAGCTGCTGGTGCTATGGCTTCCTGACGGGGTGCCCTCTGGGCTTGACCTGCAGGGTGGAGGTGGGGAGCTGGGCTGGGCACTGCCTTCCTCCCCGGAGTAGCTTAGGACATAGCCATTGCTGCCTACCAGAGGTCCGACTCCCCCAGGGCAGTGAAAACAAGGCCTGGCTCCCACAGGGGCCATTTCAGCTAAGAAGGTGGTGGTGGCCTGCCAGGCACAGGGTCCTCCTGACACGCTGGGTCTTATGTGGCAGCTGGAATGTTCTGCAGCTCCTGCGGGGAAAAGGACTCACTGTGGACCAGGGGCTCACCAAGTGAGGAAAGAAGAGGCAGGGGCGGGGCGGCCTCTGCTCCTTCCTCACAGCTGTCTGAGCTCCTCCTTTGTTAAGGCCTTGGGCTGCGGGTAGGCTTCTGGAACTTCTCCAGCTTCTCAAGGAGAAGAGCTATAATATGCCAGAAGGAGCCAGGTAGGAGGCCAGCAGGATGAGGAAAAGAGATGAGGCAGTAAGATGAGACAGTAAGTTCTGGTCATTGGCAGGAGCAGAGAGAGCGTCTTGGAAGGTGTCAGAGAAGAAGAATGCTCTGGAAGCCATAGGGTAGCTCGTTAGCCATTGCGCTGCGTTGTCTGTGGCGGTAGCCGTTGTCGTGGGGCTGTGGGCACGTGTCGCATGGCTGGTCTGAACGGAGCTGCACTGTCGGGGTGAGACGCGTGCTGGATTTCAGAGACTTAGTACACAGGAAAGAACACGAAGTATTTTATGAGTGACATGTATGTTGATTTTTGTGTTGACCGTGTGCTGAACTGCTACTGTTTGGGTATATTAGATTCATCAAAGATACATCATTAAAATCGTACCTGTTTCTTGTTCCTTATTAGCACAAAACTTGGAAACGTGAAATGCCATCCGTGGCTCGTGTTCTCTTTCTGTTAGCGTAAGAGAGGAATCGATGGAGCGATTGGCTGGGAGCTTGTTTGCCGCCCTGGACTTGTCTCTCTGTGCCTTAGTTTCCCCATCCGTCTTAGGCTCCCAAAGAATCTAGATGTTTGGATATTCTCAGAAGACCCCAGAACTTCCGGCCACAGGACTCCTGGGGAAATCTCAGGGCAGCCCCGGCAGAGGCTCAGCACGCCCAGCCCCTCCGGCTACCGGAGGACAGGAGTGCCCACTGTCGCCCCTGAAACGAGCGGCCCAGGGAGTCATCACACTGTAGTAAATAGCAGTTCCGCTGAGCAGGTCCAGAGCTGAGAATGGGGCCCTTTAGGGATTCACATCAAACGAGCTTCAGAGAGGCCGCGGGCAAATTAGGGGAGCGCAGGCATCGAGTTCCTGCTGCAAATGAATAATTGAGCAGCCTAGAAATACCACGCGAGACCGTTCTGTGCCGGCGGGCGGCTGACCTGCCGGGGTCCTCAGGAAAGGCAGCCCATGGGCGCCACCTGTCCTGACACCTTTGGGCAAAATACCGTATGACTTGTCGCAGGAAGAGAGCCCCCCCCCCAATCCTGTGCCGCCCCCGTCCCCGGAAACTCCAGGCGCTACGTGGGAATGGGGCTTCGGGCCGAGGGCGGTGTCCGTCAGCGGCCCCAGCCTCCCCGGGCTGCTCAGCAGGACTTCTCTGTCCCTGCAGACCAGCGAGGCCTCCGTCCCAGAGCCTGTGTCCCGCCGGAGCACAGCACAGTGGGGACAAGCTCTGTTTCTCAGAGGCAGAGGCTGTGTTGCCTCTTCCCAACTCGGACGAGAGCGTTACAGCCTCCCAGGCAGCTCTCAGGCTTTGTCACCTGAGCCAAACCCTGTGCCAGACGGCCTGGGCTGCGGCGGGATCTGAAGCCAGGGCCCCGTCCGTACTCGAGAAGCGTTCGTGGTTTGCCTGGTGAAAAGCCCGTTGGCCCTCGGCGCTGCTTTCAGGGCTCCTACTCCCGGGACGGGGAGGTGGCGGTTTTGTTTTATCAACAGGGGGTCTGGACTCCGTGCCCTGAGGATGCCAAGTAGCCCTCCAGCCCCGAGGTCTGCCGGGGCCCAGCTCGGTGACATCAGAGAGCTTTCCTTCTGTCCGGGCCAGGCTGTGCTGGGGGGGCGGGCGCGCGCAGCCGACTGGCCCTCTGGCCCTGCGTGTGGTTGTCACGGCTCCGGCCTCGGAAAGCAGGAGGGGGCCAAACCAGCCCTCTGGGAGCCATGCCGCGGTTGGGGGGGGGGTACCACCTGCTCGGTGCGGAGCCGGGCTGGCGTTGCGGCCTGGGCGGACGGGCTCCGGTGGCTTCAACGCCTGATCTCACCCACAGCACCGAGAGGGCCCCGGTCACCCTCCACCTTGATGGCATCGTGCAGGTCCTCAACTGCCACCTCAGTGACATGGCCATCGGCATGATGACCAGGATCGCCGTCCTGAAGTGGCTGTACCACCTCTATATCAAGACGCCCCGGAAGGTGAGTCCCGGGGCCCGTCAGCCCCAGAGGCCCTTCCAAGCTGCGGGCTGCTTCGGGGCCCACCTTGGTTTTCAGGGGCCGCCTCGTGCTTGGTGGGCTTCTGGTCGGTGCAGTTCTAGAAAGCCCCAGGCGGGCAGAGGAGTGACCGCTGCCGGAGGAGCCCCGGGAGGGCGTGGGGGTGGTCCGTGCCATGCGGTGAGACCCCGTCCACGCCGAGTCCAGCAGTGGAGTGGGGGGAAGCTCACGGGTGGCCCGGCTTCTCTGCTCTCCAGATGTTCCGGCACACCGACAGCCTCTTCCCCATCCTGCTGCAGACGCTATCGGATGAATCTGACGAGGTAGGTCCCCTGCGCCCCCTTCCATCCGTGCACGGCTGCCCAGCCTCCCCTTTGAAGTGGCCGATGGGACCTGGTAGATGAGAGGTGCTCGTTCTGTTGTTGTTGTTGTCTTAAATCAGCATCCCCAGAATTACTCTTCTCCTGCCTGGTAAGGTGCATCGCTTCCAGGGAAGCTGTGTTTGATGCTCTTGACTTTGGGAACGAGGACTTCTTCCTCGCCGGCCCTTCTCAAGAGCGCCGGCTCAGTGCATCGGCAGAACAGCAGCCTCGGGGGCGGGGGAGCGGGGGATCCGGCTCGTCTGTAGAAGGCAGGGCGGTGTGGTAGTGGGCAGCTCGGCTGTGGGCCGGGCACCTGAAGGCAAGGTCTGGCCCCACTTAGCTGACTGACCGCGAGTTAAGCCGCTGCACGACTCTGCACGTCCGGTTCCTTTGTTCAGTGGGGCAGTCGGAGCACAGGGCCGTGAGGGCGAACTGAGCCTGGGAAAATGCTGAGTGCCGGGCTGCACGGTGCGGGCCCCTCCGGAGCGCTCGCTCTGTTTATTTCACCCAGACCCCATTCTGCCGACTGGTTTGAAATTGTGCCTTTAAGCTTTGCCCTGTTGGGGTCATGGAGAGCAGAAGGGAGAGGCTGGCCCAGAGAAGGGGGAGGAGAGCTGGGCCCTGCAGCCTTCAGCCCTCTGGGGGAGGCCCCACCCGTCCCTGCCCATTCCCGGGGGCATTCCATTCTGAGCTATTCGGCTAAGGCAGCCCTTTTTCAGGACTCCCCAGCCTCCCAGCCAAGGGGCAGGGTTTGCAGCGGGGGCTTGCTGTCAGCCAGGACAGCCTCCCTTCTCTCCACCCATGCCAGCTCCAGGCTGCCTGTCCGATGCTGGAGGGCAGGGCCTTGACTGGTCCCTCTCCTTCCCTCTTCTGGGCTGTGGGCAGCCGTGGGCTGCGGGCAGAGCTGTGTGTGCCCCAGGAGGCAGTGGGCACATGAGTCCGCACTGCCCATTGGGAACATGGGAGTGGACAAGATCTGGGGGCAGCGGGGGAAAGGGACACCTTTTTGTGCGTGAGGCACCTGAGGCTGGTACCAGACTGTGTGGGGCCCAGGGTAGTTTTCCTGCAGCCTAAATTTGCTTTCTTGAACCTGAGCTGAAAAGAGGTACACACGGGCAAGTGTCCACCTCTCCGTCCTCTGAGGTACTCTACACTTCCAGAAAAATCCAAAACAGATGGTCTGGGCATCTGCCCTTGACCCCTCCTGCCTGCCCCGCTCACGTGCGCGCACACGCGCGCGCGCGCACACACGTGATCTTGCTCTCCCTTCCCCTCGGCACCCCACTGCGGTGGGGCGTGGACACAGCCCGGTTCTGCTTGAATTAGGGGTGACTCACTGCACAGTCGCAGCCCTCGTTTCAGTACAGAAAGGAAAAGCTGAACTTTGCTGATTGGTTCCTTCCCTAGGACTTCACTGGAAGCAGCTGAGTTTTCAGTCCTTTAAATTGAGTTGTTTAATCCCATCCAGCTCTCTCTGCTCGTGACGGGTTTCTGTGTGCGTGTGCGTTTACAGGGGGCGGGAGGAGATGCAGTCCATTAAACAGCTCTGTTCAGGTTGCGGCCGTGGAAACTCGATTTGCTGAAGCGCCAAATGTTCTCGGAGCTTTGGGCCTATCTTGTGGGCTCCTGCTGGGAAAGGATTGCAGCTGCTCTTGGGGACATTTGCGGGGCTGAAGGGGGGCCGTTGCCGTAACAGGAGCAGAGAGTCCCTGCGTTCCCATCTCTCCGGTGGGGGGAGAGGGGGACCAGGATAGTCAGTGGTGAGTCCTGATTCTGCCCCATCCTGGTTCTTCACCAGCTCCCGTTCCCAAGTGTTCCCTGCCCGGTCTCTGTGGCAGCCTTGAGGGCATACTGTGCACTTGGCAATGGAGACATAGTCATGAACCACACAAAGTCCCCCTTTTCCTGCAGCTTCCTTTCCAGGGTATCTAGAAATCACTCTCTGGTGGGTTTTCCCAGTATTTCCAAACACAGCCCTGATTTCAGATCAGAGCTCCCTGAGGTTTAAGACCCTAAGATCCCATTCAGTCAAATCAGCCCACAGCCAGACTGGTGGGGACAGGCCCCTTCCTACTGACGGCCTCATGGAGCCTCCTTCACTAACAGAATTTAGCCGCAGTGTTACATCCAGCCGAGGGGCCTCAAGGCACATGTTGTCCCATTGTTTTGGGTGATTCTTAACCACAGCTTGTATGAAGTCATTCTTGTGCCAGGAACTGTGCTAGACCCTTGATTCAGGGTACCTGGAGAACCCTCGACAATTCTGCGGGGAAGTACTGTTACTATTCCCATTTTACAGTTCAGAAAACTCAGACTGTGGGAGGTAAAGTACCTCACAACAGCTAGGCAGTGTGAGTCCAAACTCAAAACAAGATCTGTTTGACTCCAAAACCCATCCTCTTATTCGCTCAACCATAGTGCCTGTGTTCCACCAAGTGTTGGTCCCAGCTCCCCACATCAGAACCAGATGGGAGGTGGGGAGCTTGTGTTTAGTTAAATCATCAACCCCATTTCTGGCTGCCTTCTCCTGTTCCACAAATTCTTAAGAACATTTGTCCATGTGGTATGGAGAACTGTGAATATCCTACAAAAGCTTCAGCCCCCATACCCTTTTTCTGTTTTCTTATTGATTTGTAGAAGCTCTTTGTATATGGGGGACATTCCATTGAAAATATTTTTTTCTCCCAGTATGATTGTGATAAACTCACATGCTTCTCACCCTTAGTGAGAGTTACTGGCCTCAGGGAACAGACTGTGCCTGGATGTTCATGATCTACGAGCTGGGCTCAGGGAGGGGCAGAGCTTCAGAGACACCACCATGTTCCGTAGTCCCTTTGGCACTTGGCCTTGCTGGCATGTCTTGCCTTCCACTGTTAACTCAGTTCTTCTCCAGTGATACTTGGTAGTCCACGCCCTCCTGGCATCCTCAGTTGATTCTGCTTTTTCGTCATCAGGATAAGTGGCTGTTTCCTCAGTATCGTCTGCTCCTTGCACACTTTTTATGAAAATCTCTTTTGTCAGAAAGAATTTGCAGGTGTCAAATTAAAATTCTTGGCACCAGAGAAGAAATCCTCCCATTAGCTGGAGATCCAGTTACATGTTTTTAAATGAAAACACAGCCTTGATTTCCACAGCGTGGAATGTAGGGTGCTTACTCGGAGCTTCCTGCCAGACCCTGGTAGGGAGCTGGGCCTGCTTCTTCCCCTGCCCAGAAGATGCCAGTTGTTGGCTACCGCTTAGGCCTGCAGCTGCCTGCGAAAGCTCCTCCTGTAAGCCCCAGAGGATGGCTCCTCTCAGTGTCCCTGACAGTGTGGCTGGTCCCAGAGGGGCCTTGGGACCACCCTGATTCCTCACCCCTGAGCACCGCTGCCTCCCAGCCTTCATCCACAGTCCTCGGGGTGTGAAGGCAGGCGTGCGCTCTTCTCCATCTGTCCAAACCCATAGCACTGACAGCGCTGGGAGCGAGCCCGAAAGTAAACTGTAGACTTGGGGCGCCAATGGCATGTCCATGCAGGCTCACTGATGGTGACAAACGTACGGCCGTGGTGGGGAATGTTATGGGGGAGGCTGTGCGGGCGTGAGGGCAGGGATATGTGGGAAATCTCTGTGCCTTCTGCTCAGTATTACCGTGGACCTAAAACTTCTCTGAAAAATAAAGTCCACTTAAAACAAAAATGCAGAACTTTAAAAAAGAAAGCTCAGAGTTGGAGCTAGAAGGATGTCTGGTGCCCCTGAGAGGATATAGCGCCCCCCCCCCGCCCCCACCAGCCAACCGGCCACCAGACCTGAGTTTGCCTTCCAGCTGTCCCCACTTCTCCGGGGACCTTGGGCAAGGAGTCTCACCTCTCTGGCCTGCGGACTGGGGCTCGTGCTGTCCACACCTCACAGGCCGCTGTTAAAGGAGACAGCGTAGAGCTCCTGGCCAGATCCTGGCCCATCATAATGACCTGTCTGTCAGGACAAGTGCTTCAGAGTGGGTAATTGGCGTGTCGCAGCCTTGAACTCTCCCACCCTGGCGCACAGCTTGTCCCATTTCTGTGTTATTTTATAAAGCTTTCTGGCCTTTTTTGTAGGTCTTACTCGTTATGAAGTTTATTTTCAGCGTTTTAAATTTTGTTGCGGTGTTGAGTGGCATCCCTTTTCAGTAATATTTTCTACCCAGGTGACAGTGCAGCTTGATGGTTTAAGAACATGGGCTTTGGGGTCAGAGTCTGGTCCTGGCTTATCACTCGGGAGCTGGTTAACCTTGATCTTGAGCCAGTGAACTGGTCTCTCTGAGCCCCAGTTTGCTTACCCAAAAACCGAGAATAATGGGAGAGGCACCCTCCCAGGTCTGGCCTCCCTGGTGACGATTAAATGAGGTCATGGGTATAGAACATACGACACTTGTGAACATGCAGAAAATTCTAGCTCTTCTGATGCTAGTATTCGTGTCCGTCAAAATGGCAACGATACATACGGAAATCAGGAAGAGAGGCTGTTTCTTCCCCACGTCCTTCCTGCCCCAGCTTCAGCTGTAAAAGCCAGAACAGAAGCCGGTCTCTGTCCTCTGTTTCCCTGCCTGTCTTCGGACCACACAGGCCCCGTGCAGATGGCCAGGTGGGCGGGCTTCTTTGGGGGCTCATTGTCCATCTCCAGCCATGGGAAGACCACGGGGAAGGCAGTGACCAGTAGGACCAGCACCCTTTTCTGTATCTCCTCCCCTCACCACCCCACTCCGTCAGCACCCCCAGCCCTAGTCAGTGGGCTGTGTTCTCCCCCTCGCAGCTGGAAGGGAGGCGCTGGCTGCCCTGGCTCCGGGGGAGAGGGGACAGAGGGCATTGTGGGCACAGGGCCAGCCTTAGCGGCTTACAAGCTGCCTGCTCGGAAGCAGGCCTCAGGGTCCCTGCAGATCCAGAAGGGCACACGCCACTGGGGCCTCTGGAGGCCCCTTGCCCAGAGTCTTCTCCCCTCTCAGAGCCGCGGTGTCCTTAACGCTGCAGAGCAGGGGCCCTCATCCCGGGAGAAATGCCCCCTTCCCCTCCCCTAGGCTCCGGGGATCCGTGAGGAGGAATTGCTGAGGGGAGATGATGGCTCACGTAGCTGACGTGCAAGCAGGAAAAAGAATGAGGAACAGCAGCCTTGTCCGTGAGGAAGCATGCAGGCGAGGGCGGCTCCGGTCTGGAGCCCGTGCGCCGCGGGCGGAGCGTGACCGGCCGTCGCGGGTGGTGCGGCGGGCTGGCTGTAGCCAGGGACCAGGGGCATCTCACCAGGGTGCTTCAGACACCCCGCGGGAGCCGTGACGTACCTTCCCCGTCCCCAGCCCCGCAGCACGCCGGAGGAATGTCCAGACGGGCAGGACAGGGCCCAGGGGCTGCTGTCCCCTTCGCTCTGCGCGCTCGGAACAGACACGGCCGGCTTAGCGGGAGCGGGTTTCTTTTGTTTTCGTGGTCCGAGTCCCAGGAGAAATGGAGAGGTTCTCCAGTCTCTGCGAGGAGATTGCTCACCGGGCTTTCCTTTCCCAGGGACGCTTGTCACTTTGGCCACCTGGTGGGTCGGCCGCTTCAGAGGGATTTAGTTAGTGGCAATAGGGCCTTCGGCGGGGGATCCCCCCCAGAGGGAGGCTGCAGACAGACCATGCCCCCGGGTTCCTCTTCTTACTCAGGGCCCAGGGTGACTGGGGCTGCTCTCCTGTCCCCAGGGGCGCTGCGGGGGCAGGGGTGCAGCTAGCGAAATCGGCCATCTCTCAGTGTCTGCCCCGGAAACGGGGGCTTCCACGTCATTAGAGCCCTTTGTTGGAGGGCAGCTCAGAGACTGATGGTCCAACCAGCACCCCTGCCGCTGGCTGCCCTTGGAATCCACAGCGGGTGTTGGGCTCAGACCCCCGCACCCGTGGAAGGAGGCTGGGAGCAGGAGAGGGCAGAAGGCGAAGTTTATGGGGCAGGGGCCCTCTTCAGAGCACTTCGTGTCTATTGTGACCACTCAGCCTGGCGCTCTGGGACTGCTTTCCATTATCCCCAGTTTGACTTAAAAGGACATCCAAGTGTGAGGAGGGTGACTTTCCCAAGCTCATACCGCCAGGAGCCAGAAGTTGGGTCTGTCTGGTTCTAGAACATCTAAAAGCCACAAGAGCTGCCCTCAGTGCAGAGCAGGGGTCCAGGCAGGGTGGAGGCACAGCTCCATTCAGGCCGGCCCCCTCTCCCCTCTTCGGTTCTGAGCACTGGACCTTGACCTGCCCTGCTGGGCCACGTGGCCTCCCAGGGCCCATGCCGAAGGAGGGGTGCGGTCCGCTGGCCGGCGAGGGGCGGCGTGGCACGTGGCCTGGAGAGGACCAGGAGGGCAGGCCTCTGCCCCGCGTCGCCCTGCTCTCCCGGCACGTCCCCGCCACCTCCTCGCCTCCACGCAGCGCAGTTGGCCTGCCCTGTGCTCGCCCCGTCCAGCTCTGTCCTGTGTGGTCCTGACCCCACTCCCTGGAATACTAATGGGGCCTGCTCAGAGTGGACCGTCTTCCAGAAGAATGGGGTTTGCTCCTCCTCCTGGGATCCCTGCCTCAGTTTTTCTTTCACTCCAGTTTGCATCGCCTCCACTCTCCAAAACAAACAACAACTCCTCCTCCCCCCTCCTCCATCCCCAAGATTCCTTTATATTCGGGTCACGCCATCGGGGCAGATACCAGCCAGAACACCAAGGGGCAACACATTGGGGGCCAAGGACTTGGTTCCTCTTGCCGAGAGCCCCCCCAGCCTGGGGAGGTGAGCTGGGTCCCCGCCGGGACACCCCAGATGGGAGAGTGCCCTTGCCCGCCATCGCCCCCCCGCGCCACCGTCCCCCCACCCCACCCCGGGGCCACGCTGAGGACACAGGGCGCTCGTCCACACGGCTCACCCTGTGGGATCTCCCTGTGGCGGACGCGGCAGCTTCCTCTGGGGGCTTCTGAGAGGGAGGGAGAGGAGGGAGGAACGTGCAGGGAGGAGGGCAGCAGGGAAAACTCGGGGCTGCACTCACAGTCCCCAGGGACAGCAGGCCCGGACCCACAGCCCAGCAGAGGCACCAGCGGTTACCGCTAGGGGCTCTGGGAGGATTTGGTCTTCTGAAAGGAGTCTTGGCAGCAAGTCATTGCTGGGGAGGAGAGAGGACCACCTCGGTGATGGTTCCAGAATCGTGCCTGGTGAGAAGGCCGCAAGTGAAGAGGGCCCCAAGTAGCCGCAGCTGGCCTGGCAGCATTGTGCTCTGGGGAGGGCAGGTCTTCAGCGTTTCTGTCTGTGTGGGCTCGTTCCCCTGCTGTGCAGGTGAGAAGCCAAAGGTGGCGCAGTAGCTGGGGGACGTGCGGGGGGCAGGGGCCTGCTGCCTGGTGGCCCTGGGCTCCCGAGGAAGGCAGAGGTGGGGCTGGGGAGGGTAGAATAAGGGGGGAAGCTGGCTTCCCCAACCGAGGGCCCTGCAGCACAGGAGGGATTCCACAAAGGGGACCCTCTTCTCCCCTTAGTTGGGGACCACCTTCTCCTGGGACAGGCCCGGCAGCTCTTGGAAGGCCAGGCTGCAGGGCTGAATGGCCTGCAGGGGCGAGCACACTCCCTGGCCCTGGGCCTGACTGCCTGCCCCCGCCCCCCGCCCCTCTCCCCTTGAACTCAGGAAGTGATGGCTAATCTTACCTAGAAAGGCCAAGGTCCAGTAACCCAGACATCAGCCCCTCAGTGGAGCCATCCACACAGGAGCTGCTGTCAGAATCCTCTGGAGCTTTTTAAAACCCAGCTGCTTCGGCCTCAACCCAGACCTCCTGAATTATTCTCTGAGGTCGGGCCTCGTCGCCTGGGTTCTGGTATTTTCCATTCACTTGCTGCCTGCCAGACCCTGTGCTGGACATCCTCAGGCATGTCTGACCTTAGCACATCACTGCAACCCTTCCAGGTGGCTTCTGTTGTGACCCCCACCTCACCGAAGCGGAAACCAAGGCTCAAAGAGGTGAAGTAACTTGGTCAAGACCTCAGCTCAGATGCCCCATGAAGCTTTGTCTGTCTCACGCCACCCCTCCTCCTGCACGTCCGTCTGTGCGTCCCAGCATCCTGTGCCCTCGGACCCTCACAGAGCCCTTGTCACACTTTGGGGGGACAGAGGCAGTGTCCACTCTGTGCTCAGAAACCACAGGAGGGGCCGTGGCTGGCCCCCCCCCCCCCGCCCCGCGTTGGGCCGCAGACCTGCCTCCTTGGGGCCGGGGGCGCCTCGCCGGCACGTCCGCTGGCGTCGAGCAGAGGCCCGGTGGAGGGCAGGAGCCGGGAGCCCGGCGCTGCTCTCCCGGTTGCCACGGACCGGCGCCCGGAGGCAGCTGGGCCATCGGCTCATCACCTGGTAACCGAGCCTCGCGGTGTGTGCGCGCCGCTCCGTGCTGCCTGGAGCACAGCAGGCCCTTCCCGGCCTCTGTCTCACTGTCGCTCTCGGGGAGAAAGCGTGACGCTGGGAGAGGTCCCCCCTGGCCCGGCCAGGGGCCTGGCGGGACGCACGTGAGCGCAGGCTGGCGGCACCAGGAGGGAGACCGACCGGGGAGTGAGGGTGCGCACGGTGGGGACTTGGGGACGGGCCTCGGGTTGTCCTACGCAGGCCGGCCTCTCTCTTCTCCTCTACCCTCCGAGAGATGGCGGCTGGAACCCACAGTGCGCTGTCACTCTTAGGGGGACGCAGCAGTAAGCACCAAGCACTGGCCTTTGGCACATATGGCACAGAACTGGGCACTTAGGGGAGGATTTCAGAGTTTATTAAAAATGAAAGGAAGGAAGAGGAAAGAAGGAGAAAGAGAAAGAAAAGAAAGTCCTGATCCCTATGAGCATGTGTTCAAAGTCAGGCCAAGAAAATGAGATATAATCCCCCCTTTTTAAAGTTGTTTTTGCTTTACTGAGATCGAAAAGGTTTTTAATCAGAGTGGTTTTCTCAATGGGAAATAAAATAGATCCAAGCCTAAGCAATCCTTCTCTCCCACCCCCAGATCTGAATTTTTGGCAGTGCTGTCCTTGCTTTTGCTGAAGGCAGGGCTGAGGGACCCGCCCCCCAGGAGATTCTGGGCTTGGCCCGCGCTGACCCCGTTCTGGCCAAAAGCCTTTCTGGGAATCCCACCCCTTTCCGAGGCCTGGCCGGGGCCCAATTGCTGCCTTTGCGGCTCAGATGCACTCTGTGTCTGGGGCAGGAGCCTCCAGCCCAGGTGCCGCCTGCTGCTGCCGGATGCCTTCCACCAGAGCTCCCCTGGTACCTGCCGCAGGGCCAGTGGGAGACCCGTGGCCTCCCTCAGTCGCCCCGCGGGGAGGCCTCCCAGGGCCGGTTCCCTGGCTGACTCCTCAAGCCTCAGGAGCCATTGTGCATGTGGTCAGGGACTCAAGAGGCCTGACCCGCCGGCCTGTACCCCTTGTGAAGAAAACGGACGGGCTTCCGTGTGGCAGGAAGAAGAGGGCCCCAGGGCTCCGTGGATGCCCGGCCTCGGTGCCTCCACACTTCATTTCAGCTCCACTTCGCAAGAACAAGGAGCAGCCTGACCTGACCCGGATCTCAGGCGCAACCCTGTTCCCCCACTGCTGTGGGCAGAGGCCCGCACCGGCTGGACCCTAGCCCCCAGGGCCTTTCGGCCGAACTTGCCTTTCCTGCCAGCACCTAGCTGTGTCCCTTGGAAACACTCTCGTGGCTTCCTCCGCACTAGGACTGGAGAGGGCCCAGCTTGAGGATTTCCTTCCCTCCTCACGGGGCTGCAGGGCTGAGCCAGTTGACATCTGGGGCCTAATCAGCTGACCAGGGGCCGAGCCAAACTTGTGACAAAAGTTTCTTAGAGATAAGTGGGTAGAGTGAAGTGGGAAGCCTCTCCATCCACCCCCTTGGCAGGAGCTCTTCAGATCCATCCACGTCTTCCATTTCCTGCCTGGCGCTGCCGGTCAGCAAGTACTCATTCAGCATCTGCTCGGTGCTTTTCCCCTGGGACCTCAGAGTCAGGAGCCTTAGCCGGAGGCCGGGACGGACCCCCAGCCCAGGGAGCTGGCCTCGTTCAGCCCGGGGTCTCCAGCCACTGCCAGGGTGACGGAAGCACAGCCAGGAACAGGAGCAGGAACGGCCGGGGAGAGTGAGGGAGGGGCGCCTCCCACCACAAGGGGTTTTCCAGGGCTGCTCTGTGGACGAGGTGTGGGACGGGGAGCGCCTGGCCAGACTAACAAAAAGAAGGAAGCCAGCACCTTCCCAGAGACGCGGCCCGTGGCCTGCCGGAGTGCCGTGGGGTGACTGCAGGTGCCCCGTCCAGGTGGCGACTTCCCTCCCACGCCGAAATATGCCCTTGGCCGGTGTCAAGTTCCCTAGAAGCAAGGGCTTGCTCAGGAACCCTTAGGCCTCCCTGACCTTGCTCCCCAAGCCATGGAGGGTAGGCCGGCCCCTGCCTCCCCGCCTCTCCCCACAGGCCTTCCTCTCGGAGTTGCTTTGTCAGATGTTTTCCGCTCCCAGTTGTCACCGACCCGTTCACCCCACCGATGGCCAGCTCACAGCTCGCCCCACGCCAGGACCGGGGACCAGCTGATGTGCCTTCCCCACCACCACTCTCCCCCCCAGCCTGTTGCCATGGCAACTGCAGGCACTCCTGCCCCTGCACAATATTGCTTTCTTGTAACCTTCTTCCTCCTCCCTCTCCCCCCACCCTCCTTCTCTCACACAAAAAGAAAGCACAAGTGTTTTATATTCATTTTGCAAAAAGCTGTGTAGCGCATACTAATTGGTGCGGCTTCCTCCTGCTTTCTTTGAGCCTCGCCTCGTTCTCGGAGCCAGGACTACAGGCCAGCGTAGGCTTGGGCCCAGCCAGCCCGCTCCTTGGAAGGGGACTAACTCCGCTTCCAGCGGCCGAGCAGCGGGCCTTTCATCCAGGCCTTGAGCCAGTGCCCCACAAGCAAGGCTGCTGAGGTCACCGTGTCCTTGTCCCAGACCTTCTTGTCCACGGACCCGGGGGTCTCCAGGAGGGGTGGGGCACCAAAATCCTGGCCTGGCACAGAGATTCAAAGCCAGCTTCAGCCGGAGGGCAGAGCATGGCCCCCCCTTGGTCCCTGTTGCTCGGTCCCAGCACCCACCCCCACCTGAACATTGCTTCTCTGGACCGCTCCGCACTCCCTGGGCCGAGGCAGAGTCCTGGCCTAGGCCTGCGTCAGGGTTGTTGCTCCATAGCCTCAAGTCCATCCCCTGGGCTGAATGGGATTTACTGTCAGCCAGGAGAGAGCCAGCATCTGGATCGGACGGGCACAGGATCCCTGGAGTGGCTCCCCACAAATCCCCCCCCCCCTTCAAGCCCTTCCTTGCCCTCCGTCTTGGCAGCCCCTTCCTCTCCTTGCATCTCGGAGGCCGTAGGAGATGGTGATGCTCTTCTCAGACTCCCACTGGAAAGAACCAGGAGGGTGCTTCTGTGCGCGTGCGCACACGCGCACATCTGGTGGTGGTGCCCCAGGCAGGGCTGGCCTGGTCAGATTTTTGCCAGTCCCCAGGGGCCAGAGACAGATCTTTTGATATGTAAGCACTAGAGGAGTGGCTGGGATTATCGGAGGAACCTGTAGACAACATTTCCGGCTTTAATGGTGCAATTGAAATATAATTTGCATTCATTTGCCATTTGGTGTTAAACTTTCCAAAATGAGAGAATTCAAAATGTAAAATATGCAGTTTTGCTGCTGCTGCTCTCCAGTGGGGCGGGAGGAGGTGGTACGAAGATGTCCGTGCAGCTTCTCTCTTTGGTAGAGAAATGAAATCTGGAGCCTGGCACGTATGCGTTGTTCCCGCCCGGTCCCTGAGCCAGGACCACTGACCAGGCTCAGCTGGGGTACCGAAAATCTCATAACAGAAGGAGAACTTGGAGTGTCTCCCATAATGATGACAACCTTGTGAGGGCGAAGCTCTGTTGGCACGTATGAGGAGACAGAGTCACCTGCAAAGCCAAGTTCACACTTCTTTGTCTGGGTCATAGCTCTTGGTGACCTGCCCCTGCCTCTGACTTCTGCCTGAATTTTGGCTGTGCCCCCCTGTTAAATAACTAGACTTCAACTGAGTAAATTTAAAAATCACAGTGACTTTATTCCACAATTCATGGAACAGGCAGCATCCCCCGTCTAGCAATAGAAAGAAGCTGTAGGAAAGGAAAGGTTTTGAAACCTAGAAAGGGGCAGAGAAAGAAAATAATTTGCAAAGAACGTGTTGTTTCAGGCAAGGTCACCTTTCTAAGGGGACTGGAAGGGGTCGGCCAGGAGGATTATCTCACTCGTGCTGACCAGGTGATTCCTCGTTGACTGGCCAAACGTTGAAACTGCAATTAGGTTAGGTATTAACTCTTGGTGTGTTGAGGGATTTAGCCCAAGGGAGTCTGTTTGGGGCCTGCTGTCTCCTGTGTAACACATGACTCCAGCTCCATGTCCATGAAAGGTGGATGCTAGTTAAGAGGATGCTTTGCGTGCCTCCCTCTGCGCCTGGTTCCCTGGCGGACAGCTGCTCCAATCCTTCTGAAGCCTCTTGCTCCCCGCAGGCCAGGTTGCACATGCGCTGCATTGTGTTTGTTGACCACCTGTCTCCCTCCCCAAGGTCACTGTCATGAGAGGCTGGACCATCCTATTGAGCTTTACCTCTCCAGCCAGCACAGGCCCTGGCTCACAGTGGGCGCTCCATGGATGCTGGGGGAGGGTTTGAAGGGTGAAGTTAACTGAATGAGTCAGGACTGTCTGACCACAAAGGCTCGCGTAGCCTATTGGGCTTTGGTTTCGGGGCCAGTGTTTTGCTTGAAGCGGACTCCCTGATCCCTTAAGCAGGTCACTCTTTGCAGCAGGAGACTAAAAGCAAATGAGGACATTAATTCTAGCTGGAAGAGAGGAGAGCTTCCTCCTCTGGTCTCCTGGTCCTTTGCAGCCTGGCCCTGGGGCCGCTCCGAGGGTGGGCCAGGCCTCTCAGGTGCCGGTGGTTCTTCGCAAGCATCTTCTCTGGTAGGGGAATAAGTACCCGCCAGAGTACTAAGTACCCTCAGAAGCCTGGTGTGGGGGAAAAAAAAAAAAAAAGACTGGCGTGGGCCCCTGTGGCCCTCATGGGGCTGGGATGTAGCTGAGTGCCAGCCTGGCCCCGGCTGCCCTGCCGCCACATCTGAGCGCCAGGATTTGCCTCTGGGGGGACATGTGCCCCGACCCAGCCACACAACCAGCCTGGAGAGAGCAGCCTGTGGCTTGGGGCCGTGGCAGGGGCTGGCAGATGCCCGGGAGGGGGCGTGGCTGGGGGCGGCGCAGGCGCACGGGGGCCTCCCTGAGTACTCTTGGCCCTCCTGGGGGTCAGAACCAGGCACAGGATCGTGGGGAGTCAGCGAGGCCCTGCCATCCGGGACCGTGGCCACAGCAAGAGCAAACCGCTCTACACGTACCTCTGGACTGGGATTTAGGGCGCCGATTTGGGCTTTTGACTTGATTCTCTTCTCTTTTTAGGTACAGTTCACCAACCATAAACTTAGCCCTTTTAAAGTATAGAATTTAGGGGCGCCTGGCTGGCTTATTTGGTGGCACATACGACTCTTGATCTTGGGGTCGCGAGTTTGAGCCCCATGTTGGCTGTAGAGCTCACTTCAAAAAAAAAAAGTTTTTAAAAAGTAAAATATACAACTTAGTGGGTTTTCGTATTTTGACAAGGTTGTACAGACATGACTATCTAATCCCGGAACATTTTTACCGCCCCAAAGAGAAACCATGTACGAATCAGCAGTCGCTCCCCATGTCTCCCTCCCCTAGCCCCCGGCAGCCACGGCAGATTTGCCTGGTCTGACCATTTCACGTAAATGGAATCACAGTTTGTGGCCTTTTGCATCTGGCTTCTCTTACTTAGCAAATGTTTTCAAGGTTCATCTGTTTTATAGCATGTATCAGAACTTCATTCCTTTTATTGTCAAATAATAGGCCCTGGCACGGATATGCCATGTTCTGTTTATCCATTTATCGGTTGATATTCGTTTGGGTTTGTGACATTGCGATACAGAGTGAAGAGTACATATTTGGCCTTCATCCCTCGTTCAGGCACAGAGGTTCTAAAACCCTTGGAATTTCGTGAGTGTTGAAAATATTAAAGGTGACTTTCGTTAGGTTGGTGAGGCGACTTGGATTCCCAAAAGGATGGGGGGCTGGTTGCCAGGAGGACCAGCCATGCGATGAGAGCATTGAACTTCCAACCTAACCTTCAAGGGGGAGAGAGGGGCTGGAGGTTGAACCCGCTGACAACAGCCAGTGGGTTTCATGAGCTATACCTACTCGATGAAGCCTCCATGAAAACCCAAAAGGATGGGGTTTGGAGAGCTTCCAGGTTGGTGACCATATGGAGATTTGGGGGAAGTGACGCCCCAGGGAGCATGGCAGCTCTGGGCCCCTTCGCACATACTGTGCCTGTGGCTCTTTTATCTGGCCGTTCCTGAGTGATCTAGTGATCTAGTCAGAACCAGTGATCTAGTCAGCGAAGTGTTTCTCTGAGTCCCACAAGCTGCTCTAGCAAAGGACTTGAACCCAGGGAGAGGGTTGTGGGAACCCCTGCTCTATAGCCAGTCGTCAGAAGCACAGGTGACAGCCTGGCCTTGTGAATGGCATCTGAAGCCGGGGGGACCATAGCTCGTAGGACCGAGCCCTCACCCTGTGGGGCCAGCCGCTACCTCCAGGCAGGTGGTCAGAACTGAGTTGAATTGTAGGACATCCCAGCTGGTGTCAGGAAAAAAACACATCAGAACCGGTGTCAGGACCTTAGAGTTGTTTCCGTTTTCTACCCTGGTGAACGCTCAGCTGTGAACACGTCTGTGTGAGTCCTGGGTGGACGCGTTTTCGGCCCTCGGGTAAACGCTAGGGGCCAAAGCGTACCCGTGGTGACTCCGTTTAACTTTCTGAGGTTTAATCTGAGGGAGTCATTGCCCACCCGACTGCCATCTCTCCCCTCACCTCCCTGCCCCTCAGACTGGGACTCGCTCGGACGGCTGAGCATCTTGAGTGCGAAGCCCGTGCCCGGGCCACTGTCACCCGCCTGGCTGGCTGTTCCCCCAGCCCACCACCTCCCTCCGTGTCCGCTGCCACCGCCGCCGCCGCAGTAGAGAGCTTCCTGGAGGGCAGGTGGCCTGGGCCTCGCAGCTTCTGGGCCTGGCCCTACCAGGCCCCCAGCTCTTGGCCTGGGCGCAGGGGCAGCGCTCGTTGCTGCCATCTGTCCAGGCTGCTTAGCCGCCACGATCTTCAGCCAGCGTGGATCCATCCCCTGCAGGCCCAGCGGTCAGAGTGTTCCAGACTTACACATACCTGTGCACGGGAGGGCAGGCGAGCGTGGGTCTCCCTGCCGGGCCGTGGGCACAGGCACGTCAGACTCCCCTACGGCCCCGGCACCCCGCACGGTGGCTGGCACGGGTGGGGGGGCCTCAGGCGGTCCTGAGAGCCGGGGAGCAAGAGTGGAAAGGCTGTAGTTAGATGGGGGGAGGTGGCGCGTGCGCGCGGTCGTGCGTGTGAGCACTGTGTCCACCCTGGAGGAGGCCAGAGCATGGCAGGATGGGGGGCAGAACCGCCGGCTTGTGGGACTGTTGAGTGCTGGGCACGCTGTGCTGCTGGGAGCAGGCCCCAGGGGACAGGGCTGGTGGAGAGGGTGCCAGAAGTGACGACTGGGGCCATGCAGGAGGATGCACAGGCATGTCACTTGCATTGAGACAGGAACCACTCTGAAGCTTTGAAGAGAGGGTAGTAGCTTTGTCTTTTTTTTTTTTTTTGAGATAAAACTTGCCCTTTTAAAATATACAGTTCAGGACGCCTGCGTGGCTCAGTTGGTTAATTGTCTCCCTTCAGCTCAGGTCATGATATCAGGGTCCTGGGATTGAGCTCCGTGTTGGGCTCCCTGCTCAGCAGGGCGCCTGCTTCTCCCTTGCCAGGCCCCCCACTCCTCTCTCTCTCTCTCACTCTCTCAAATACATGAAAAAAAAATTTTTTTATATATATAGTTGAGTGGTTTTTAGTATATTTATAAGGTTGTGTGACCATCACTAACTGCAGAATATTTTCACCATCCCACACAAAGCCCTGCACTAGCCTTGTCTTGACTGTTGTCACCATATTCCAGCCAGCTGGTCCGTCGTGGTGCACACAACCCACCCCCCTACCCCGCTGTGGCCCAAGCCACCGGTGCTCTGTGTCACCGCCACGGGTCCAGGACCAAAGCCCATGGTTGCCACGGTAATTCACCCATCCGCAGTCACCCGTCCGTGCCCAGCAGGCACCGCTCAGTGCCACGGACGGTCCTGGGGGCACAGCTGTGCTAGGACAGGCACGTTCCTCGTCCGAGCAAAGATGAGTGGGGGGCGGGAAGGGGCAGGCAGCCCTCCCTGCAGTGTGGGCAGGGTCCTGCTCGGGCAGCACCCTGCTGGCCATTAATGGCAGATAAAGAGCATGAGGAGATGAGTGCTGTGTGGGGCAGGCAGCTTCTAGGGGCATGGGCGCTTTGGCTTCTTTAGCAGTCCTGGGGAACCTTACGACACACAGCACTGGCTGGAGCTCACACTCAGCTGCTGTCCACGCTCAGCTCCGTGTCTTCCCTGGAAGAACTCGGCAGGCAGGGGTCAGGCCTATGTATGACCATCAAGGAGGCAGCTGAGAATTGAAGAACGTGTCTAGAAGTTAGGAAGTCCCCCATCTTGGAGCCCGGGGTCCTGTTCCAAATGTGGAGGGTAGCTGGAGTCACCGCTGGAGAAGAATCTGTTCTGTGGCCAGATAGTGGGCCGAGCTGTGGCCAACACACCAGCAGTGTGACCTGGTGGGCACTCTCGGTCCCTCACAGGGTTAGCCTTGGGGCATGGCCAGCTCAGGAGCCCTGGGACACACACCACATGGACCCCACCCCGATGCCCAAGTCCCACATCTTCGGGGGCCCTCTCAGATGCCTGCTTAGGGAACTAGAGAGGAGTTGTCACGGGAAAGCTTACTCCCATGCTTCAGACTCCAGCTTCTTTCCTCCACTCGCCCCCCCCCCCATCTTCTGCCTGTCTGTGTTTCCTTCAATCTGTATCTTTTGCAGAACGTTCTGAGCACTGTTACAGCCATAGTCTTGCTGGCTCTCACCAGCCTGTCATCCTCTTGGACCCCTCCCCACTCCCTGGAGGCAGCTCTCTGTTTCCCGACCACAGCTCTCCAGAGGCCCTTGTCCTTCATCCTTTGTTTTTCTCCCCCAGGTTATCCTGAAGGATCTAGAAGTGTTGGCAGAAATTGCTTCCTCCCCTGCAGGCCAGACAGATGACCCAGGCCCCTTTGATGGCCCTGACCTCCGGGTCAGCCACGCAGAGCTTCAGGTGCCCACCCTTGGCAAAGCCAACTTGCTGAACACTCCTGGTAAGTAATCCCCTTCTGGTTACAGCCTTGGGGGCCCTGGGAATGCTAGTGCTCAGTCTCGTCCTAGACCGGGCGCTCTGGACTGTCGCTCTTGAGCCCCGGAGCCCTGCTAGGGTGTGAGCAGTCAGAAGCTTCCTCTGCTTTCCGAGAGGCAGGCAGACCTCACCTTCCTGCTGCCTCCCCACCCCCATAAGAGGCCCTCACATCCCCTTTTCCTCATCTTCCTGCACCGTTCATACTTTTGAACCATCAGCTAAATATAAAACCATCTGAATCAGCTGATTGTCTCTTTCGCTGGGGCAGCGTCTCCCCAGTCAGGAATCAGGGCTTTGGAGCCTTGGGTCTCACAGGTGGAAGACTAGGCAGCCATTTCCTTCCTCATCGGGGAGCTAAAAATAGCAAACAACATGGCAGGCAGCCCAGGCAAGAGAGCAGATAATTCAAACAGGATGTTTCCGAGCAGTCCTTGGACATGAAGGTGGCCATGGTGTTCCTGGGGCTCGCCCCTCAGGGTCCTTCCAAACGGCAGGTGGCTCTCCTCCCTAGACCAGTGCAACTCCCATCTCCTCCCTCCCAGGCAGCTCCAGTTCCCTCCAGTGACGTGATCCTGGGAAATGCCAAGGATGCAAGTTGATAAGAAAGTCCCAGCAAATCTTGGGTGTTTGCCTGGGGTGTCTCTTTGTCTCCTGAGTGGTTCTTGACTTCCAGTTACAAGGTCCTAGATGGCTCCTCCTTTGATGCCGAAGCCAAATGTCAAAAAGATTGAGGACCTTGCAGTGGCGGCTTCCATCCTACCACTGCAGCAGGCTGCGCCCCGGAAGGCGCTCTGGTACCCCGCCCTCAGAACACCTCAGTGGAGCCGCCGGGGCCCTGCTGGCCTGGCTATGCCCCAGGGCTGCCAGGCCAAGTCAGAGAAGGCCCGTGCACTGGAGACGTCTCCCTGGTGACATGTGAAGTCAGGGGCTCCCCCACCTCCTGCAGTGGGGTGTCACATAGGACCCCAGGCTTCAGGCCACTCCTGCTGCACATGCTCTGCCTGCAACTGGTCCCGAGTGTCCAGCTGTTTCTGCCTGAAGCAAGGAAAGGGGCTCTGGTGGTAGCCCAGTTTCCTTCTCCTGTTTCCCCAGGATGCAGTGGTTTCCTTGCCCGGGAGCCCAGTTTCCTCCAGGCAGTCAGAGGCCATGGTGGGGAGGCTTCCACATCCTGACCCTGCGACCCTCGGGGAGGTCCCCACCCTCTGTCCCGCAGCCCAGGAGTCCGTTCTCCATCCTGTGTCCCACGTCAGCGCTCGGGGGTCACCCCGAAGTCCCTGGGCCAGATGGCAAGAATGCCAGAGGTCGAGTGTGGGTGCCAAGACATGGTGTGTGTGTTGGGGGGGTTCTCGGTGAGAGGGGAGAGGAGCAGTGGCGAGGGGCTGAGGGGCGAAAAGTGACTACAGGAGGGGCAGAGTGCGGAGCAGGCATCCTGTGGGTCGGAGCCAGCCCCCAGTTCTCCCTCCACAGGAAGCAGTTGTCCGGAAGGAATCTTCTCTCCTCCTCAGAGTAAGAGAAGCCAAACCTGAGGCAGTGCAGCCTCGGGCAGGGGAAGGACACCTCCAGCTCCGGGACTCCCAGATCTGTCCCTCTACCTCTGATGTGTTTTTTCTCTTTCTCTGGGCACCAAGAAGTTGGTGACTGAAGTGCTTACTCATTAGCGGAGGGACGGGCTGGCAGATGGCCTGGGCCCGGGCCTGCTGGAGAGCGCGGGGCGTGTGCCCTGGGGAGGCCCAGACGGGGAGCTCCGGGAGGGGCCCTCTCAGCCCCTGGGGACAGGAGCCAAGGGGAGTCTCCGATGGCTAGGTGCTTGGAACCCCGGCTCCCGGCCCTGCCGTGGTGGGTGGCCTGCTAGCGAGGCCGAGGTGGTGAAGATTTGCCCCAGCTCACCAGGGCTGTCAGACCGGCTCCCATCAGCCAGGGACTCACCCTGAATTCATAGAAAAACAACCAAGTGTGCCAGATGGGAAGAAATTCCATCCTGGTAAGAACACTAAGGAAGTGCCTACAGTCAGGGTTAGTTCTTGCCTCAAGGATCCACAGCACTGTGGCCACCACGTGCGCTTAGCCTGAGACTCACACGTTCCCTGCAGAGTGTGGGAACCACACGGGCGTGCCTGTCTGCAGCTGGTACCAGATTTTTCAAATGGGTCCATGATTTTAAAAGGTCAAGTTCAAATGAGTAAAGAGAAGAGCACAGGAAACCAGAGCTGGGCCCCATCCCCTCTCCTGCTTCAGCTGCCTTGGGAAGGGCACTGGCCAGGCACCAAGGATGTGGGGGGTGGCTGTTTGGGTCAGAAAGCACGCAGGAAGTGTACACTCATTCATCTGTGGGCTGCTCTTTCTCCCAGGGCTTCTCAGGCATGCAAGAGGGTCATTCTTTCTGTTTCTATCCGGGCATGCACGTGGACAGAGGCTACAAGGCCAGCCCCTCTTCCTGTTTGGATTTTGCTTTTCTCTGGCTCTCTAGGGCACAGCTCTGAGAACTTGCAGAGTGCTGTGCTATGTCCCTTTAGGATAGAGAGCCACCACCCCCGCAGTAAAGGATCTTTCCGGAAAGCCAGGGAGGCAGGGGGAGTGGAGCAAAGATGAAATCCTCTCCTTTGCAGGGAGCTCAGTGGCCCAGCCTGCTCGCTGGTCTGTAAACTCAAACGGTGCATGTTTAGTGCGAGGGCTGGGGCAGTATCACCACCTGGGAAGCTGCCACGGGGGCTTAAATGCACCGTGGCTGCAGTCCCCGGGGCCCGCAGAGTTGCCCACACGGGACGTTCCCCCCACCGGGCCTGGTGCACACATCGCTCCCTCCCGTGCAGAGCAGAGGTGATGGTCTTGCTTCTCCCACCGCCGCTTCAGAGCTGACCCTCACGGGGCCCCAGGCCAGGAGGAGGCTCACCTCGGGGGCATTCAGGAGGGGGCTGTCTGGGTGGGCGGCCCTGAGGAAAGCCCGCAGAGGGGTCTCACGTGCTGCTGTCTCCTAATTGTGATTTGGTGAAATGAAACGGAAACAACTACTTGGGTGTCCTCTAAGTGGGCAGCTTTTGTGCATTCTCTACCCGTCTCCACTCCCGGGGATGCCGGCTGAGGCCCCCTAGGCTCTGAGGAGGGGGGTGATGAGCCCCCTTCAAGCAGAGCCGAGGAGCCTGAGCCTGAGCTGAAGGCTCAGCAGAAGTAGGCAGTCTCCAGGATCAGCCCCTCATTCGAGACGTGCTTGGCCCTCCTGGGACCTGGATGTTCCTGCTGCAGGAGAGAGAGCGGCCTTGGCCAGGCGCGGCAGCAGTGTGGTCCGGTCATCTGAGGTCAGAGGTCACCCCAGGACTGATGTTTGCCCCCCAAACCCAGTCTTCCCTTCCAGCCAAGCAGGGCGCATTCTTGGTGGGATAACTGCTCATATTAGCGAGCCCTGTGGGGTTCTCTGGTCCAAGGAGGAGTTTGACCCCAGCTCTAAAAACCCAGGCAGAGATGAAATGTTCTGATTCCATTTCGTTCCTTAGTGCCCAGGCTGGTGTGGCCAAATTCACAAGCCTGTTGTAGAAGAAACCCAAGAACCCATCCCTGGGCGTTTTTCGCAGTAGTAACGGTGACTATTATATGTTGAGCTTGTTAGGACTGGACGCTTTTCTGAGCACTTCCTGTGTGTCGCCTCACTGAACCTCACTGTGGGTTAGTCTCTCGACTTCTCACGACAACTGAGAGAGAAAGCACTGTTGTCATTCTTACTTGGGGAGCGGAGGTTGTAGTAGGCATTGGTGCTGACCCAGGAGCCCAGACTGAGAGTCTGCTGTCTTCACCCCGATGCTTAGAGGACAAAAGCACTTGCCCAGCGCTGGAAACTTCCACCACCCAAGGAGGAGAGCAGAGCAGTGGTGGCCAGGCCAGCAGTCCAGGCTTCTCCTGTGGGGCGGTGGGCCACGGCCCAGCCTGGCATATCCCTTCAGGGTGTCCCTCCTCTGCACAGTGACTTCAGGGGCCCTGTTCTGGCCTCAGCCACCTCCGCAACTCATGCCTGCTGCTGCCTCCACTTCCTCCAGCCACACCAGACCAGTTCCCAGCCCCAGAAGCCTTCTCTATTGCTCTTGGAGCCTTAAAAGGCCTCCTTCCTACATACTCTTCCAGACCGGCATGGGTGCCAGAGTTAGAAGGATCTAGGTTGTACTCATCTCTGAATGCCCAGTCAGGCACCCAGGAAGTCAGTAACCTGTCTTTCAGAGTCATTATCGCGATGGAAGGAGGGGGCGCCAGAGTCGGCCGCCCCATCACTAGTGCCGTATCGAACGTTCCCCCCACACCACTGCGCAGGTCTTCACTCGTCGCCGGGTGGAGAGCCTCGCCCTCTGCATCCCAGGCTCGGTCTCAGAGGTGGCCCTGAGGCCCCTTTGCCCTGTGTCTCTCCAGCACCGCCCTTGCCATCCCCCCCGTCCCCCCAGCAGCAGTCTTTCCTGGCACAGCCCCTCTGTTGCCCTGTCAGCTGGAAGCTCCTCCTGGGCCCTGCCGCGGCCCATTAGCTTATCTCTTTCTCTGAAGCAGGCAGCTAGAAAGCCTCCTGGATGTGGGTCACTAACCCAGGGCAGAGGGCTCCCTGGTCTCCGCTATGCCAGCTCGCAGCGAAGAAAGTGACTGCCTCTTGGATCGAGTCCCAAGGGTGCTGTTGCTACAGCGTCTTCGCCACCCTTTTATCATGCGGCCTTGGGGCCTGGGCCCTCTGATTCAGCAGGCTCCACGCCTCCCAAGACCCTGCTGCACCGGAGTCCTGGGCCTCCTTTCCTTGCAGACCCTCCATCCCACAGGGGAAGCTGCCCCCTCCCCACCCGCGTCCCTGGGTTCCTTGCCAGTTTCCCAGTCATGCAGCCCCCTCCCTGGGCAATCCCTGCCCCAGGCACTGTGCTAGGCTCCTTGTCCCCGTGAGGTTCCCAGAGAGGGCGTCGCTTCCTCAAGCCTGCCCTGTCCGTCAGCCACAGGGCCTGGGGTCTGCCCCCGCCCCCCGGGTCCAGATGCCCCATGCCGCGGGGGAGGGAGACAGGCGAGAGGGCAGGGAGCCGAGCAGGGACCCCGCCGGGTCTGGGCCGGGCCACGAAGGCTTTCGCATCTGGTTTTGTTGAACTGTAAGTCGTTTTGCCTGTTGAGGCCAGAGCTATTTTTATCCTGACATGTGAGGCTCCTTCGCGTCACAGCCACAAAACTCAATCTAAAACATCCCAGGGAAGGCTGTTTGTGAGACGCTGTGCAGATTCTCATGTCGCCACGTCAGGTTTCACTTAGCACCATCTGCACTGCTGGCTCCCCGGCCCCCACCCCCCCAGCCCGGGTTTGTACACAGAGCGCTCCCGACAGCATCTGTCTGCCCCTCGGCTAGCCAGCAGTCACGGGAACTTCCTGCCAGAGCCCACTTCGCCAGACTTCTCCGGCGAGAAGTGCCAGGCGGGCGGCCCTCAGCCCCGGGGCCGGTCCTCGGCGGGATCGGGGAATGGAAACCCGCACTCCCGGGCCCCTTGAAGAGTGCGCCTCTCCGGAGACCCCAGGCCACGTTGTCCCCAGCCACCCCCCTTGCTGGGCCCCAGCCAGAACAGCTGGCACCCCGTCTTTAGTGGGCCTGCAAGGCTGTCGTCAGCAGTGGCGCCCGAGTGCAAGCCTCCCGGCCCTGGGTCCCCGCACCTCCTCGGGGCACAGTGTTGGAGGGCCTGCCGGGACTTGGGTGCTGGGCTCCTGTCCAGGCTCTGCCCCTTCCCGAAGGACCAGCAGCACCTAGCCCGGGGCCCCGCCCTGCGGGAGGGCCCAGCAGGGGTGCCTTTTGTCGGAGCTATGGAGAAAAGAGGCCGCCTCCCTGCCCGGCTGTCGGGGCCGAGATGAGCGAGAGCCAGAGGTGGGCAGAGGCGGCCGGCGAGGCGCTGTGGGTGCTCCGCGGGGAGGAGCGGGTGCCGCCGGGCAGGAATGAGTTCAGCCGGGAGAAGCCCGTCATTCCGTGTAGTAGCACTTCCTGGCATGAGTCCGCCGTCTCTCCGCCGCTGTCCTCCCCCTCCTCCTCCTCTTCCCCCTCCTCCCCCTCCTCCCCCTCC
>LNAC01000044.1:392114-408078 GCA_002007465.1 Ailurus styani | reverse complement strand
TCTCCTCCTCCCCCTCCTCCCCCTCCTCCCCCCGCGCCTGCAACCCTGCCCGAGAACATCTCGCAGGTTCTGTCTCAAGCCAGCTGGGCCTGAGGGGCTGCTTCCTTGGAAAAGTGGCTGATGGGCCGGTGGGAAACGGAGGCTGGGAGAGACCAGGGAGGCCCTCACCCTGTCCGTGGTGAGCCCCAGGGGGGCCCTGTCCTTGACCGGCCCACCCAGGAAGGGTTGCCTCTCCTGCCCAGACCTGCCGTCTCTACACAGTCGGGCCAGGATTGCAGGGAGCTTTCCAGGCTCCTCCTCAGGAGGGCCCATTCTGGCGGGCTGGAGCCGGAGGGACGAAGGCCCCTGCCGGGCAGCTGCAGGCCCCAGCAGCTCCCCGACACTCCCATCAGCCGGGGCTGGCTCTCAGCCCCCACTCAGTTTGCACCCAGCCTCCTGCTCTTTGTAGGCTTTAAACGGGAGCGCCGGGAGGGCCGAGCTGTGAAAGCCTTCCCAGCAGCCCCTGCGCTGTGAGAACGTGAGTCATTTGCCGTGGCTTCTCCCAGGCATCTCTGCCCTTCTCCCTCCTGCTGGGGACCTCGGCGCCAGGGGCGGCCATGCGGGCCTGGACACTGAGCCTCCATCGCGTGGCCCAGAGGGGGCTACGACTAAGACCAGGATGTGTTCAGAGCGGCCGCAAGCCTTGCCCTCTACTATCTCAGGTCAGCTCTCGGCTGAGAGGCGGCCAGACCTCCCTCCCCAAATGTGGGGCCAGGGCCGGGGAGAGTCACAGGTGATCCCATCTTCTCACGGCCTCCCTGCCTCCCAGCAGAGCCCTGGGAAATTGTCCCAGATCTGAAGTCTCCACTCAAGAGACTTTCCAGACTGTCCCGCAGCCTCAGTCGTCTGTTCCAAGAGGGAGAGACGGGAACAGTCTGCCCCGTGCAGTGCCCCGCATTCTGGCGTGTTTGCTAATAGCGGCAACCCCCGTTCACTGAGCACGGACTGTGGGGCAGGCCCCGGGCCCAGTGCATCACATGTTTTGTCTCATTGAAAGGGTTTCTTATTGGGGGTGCCTGGCTGGCACAGCCTCTTGATCTTGTGAGTTCGAGCCCCACCTTGGGCATAAAGATGACTCAAAAAAAAAAAATTCTCTAAACAGAAGGAATAGGGGCTCTTATTGGGCCCAGCTTACAGATGAAGAAACTGAGGCTTAGGGTGAGAGACTCGCCCAAAGTTCCACAGCTAGTGAGAGGCAGACATCTGACCTGAACACAGTCTCATGGACTCCCAAGCCTTGCTCTAAGACACCATGCTTCTGCCTGCCCGAGATACCCGGCCCCTTGGGAATGAAGAGTGTGGCCCCACATCATGGAAGATTTCTTTATGGTCACTCCCTGTTTGGGTCCTGTTGTCCTCTGGAATACTTTGGAACCTAAGTAGCCCTAAGCCTGGAAATGATGTAGGTTGGGGTGCACATACAGAAGCAAGAAGGGGACAAGGACACAGGAGCCCTCACCGATGAGCACCCAGAAGAAGGTTCCAGTTCACACACGCTGCTGGTGTTAGGAGTGTGCAGCCAGGCCACCACGGAGGCCGTGTGGGGACAGGGAGGGGGGGCCCCAGCAGCTGTATCTGCTGCCCCCTCTTCAGAGATCCGCCCCAGCTGGGCCCGGGGTAACTCGATCTGTAAGAATGCGACACTTGATTCTGCAAACAGCCCCTCCGGGCCGGGGAGCAGAGACCATTTGCCATTCCACAGTCGCTCAGGACCTCCCAGGCCAGGCTGCTCCGGGCAGGGACCCAGAACAACACTGCAAACGTCAGGAAGTCCAGCGAGACCTGCCCTCGTACTGGGCTTCTTCCTGCAGGCTTGCCCCTGGCACACAGTTCCCGGGGCTGCCAGGAGGTCCCCAGGAGAAAGGACAGTAGCTTGAAGGTATTATCTTCACAGAGGAATTCTCAGCTGGCAGAAAGGCACCTCTTCCCATTCCCGGCCGCACGCCCAGAAGGACCCGGCAAGGACAGCAGGGAAGTCTGGGTTGAAAGGAGGGTTTACTGCTTCCTCTGGCCACTGGCATCTCGTGAAGGCAGCCCTGGGGTGCCTCTGTAGGCCTTGCTTCTAGGCCCGCGGACGGCTCTGTACATTCATGTTGTGTGCGTGGGCCTGATGCTTCTGGGAGCCGAGAGCTCCTCACACAGCCAGGCTTGGTTCCCTGTTGTACGCACGTATGTGGCCAGCCTGTCCCTGGGCTGGGCAGGAAGTCAGGACTTCAGGGCCAGAGAGAGGCCAGCCTGGCAAGTGCTGGCCCTCACGTCTCTGTTGGCCGCCGTGCTTTCCCCACGTCCTCCCCAAGTTCCCAGAGAGCCGCGGCCCGGTGCTTCCTCCACACCTTCTGCCAGCGCCGCTGTCTCCGTGTCCTCGGTCTTGGCAGGGCCTTCATTTCAGTCTTCTGCCTCGTGTTTAGGAACATAACTGCCTGCTAACCGGCTAACCCCACAGCACCCCGAGCACCGGCGCCCGAGTGACGGGCAGCACGGCGGAGCTGCTGAGACCGCCGCTCGTCGGCTCTGTGACTGCGTAGTCCTCGGCCTGACTCACAGCTTCTCCACCGATGGAATGAGAATAGTAATAGCCCAGATTTTCAAGGATGACTTTGAGGGTTAATTAGATGCTATGTGTGAAGGCTTAGACATGCGTATCCCGTAGTAAGATCCTGGTAAATGGTAGCTCTGGGTTGCCTATTAAGGTACCATGTTGGGGAGATACTGCTCAAAGGGTACAAACTTCCACTTAGAGTTTAAGAAGTTCTGGGCATCTAACGTACAGAACGGTGACGATAGTTAATACTACTCTAGCATATACTTGGAAGTTGCTGAGAGAGTAGATGGTAAATGTCTCCCCCCAAAAAAATGGTAATTATGTGCAATGAGGAAGGGTGTTGGCTGACTCCACAGCACTGTGGTAATCGTTTTGCAACGTGTCCAGGTATGAAATCCACGCATTGTACACGTTAAGCTTATATAATGTTGTAGGTCAATGCTACCTCAATAAAGCTAGAAAAAATACAATGTAAAAAATAAAGCATCAGGGCAGCTGGCTGGCTCAGTTGGCAGAGCTCGTGACTCTTGATCTCCGGGTCGTGAGTGTGAGCCCCACATTGTAGGTAGAGATTACCTAAATAAATAAACTCTAAAACGGCTTGTACAAAAAATAAACCACCTATAAAGTAAAAAGAAAGCAGATACCATGTTATACTAGGACAGTTAGGTATCCATCCACATGCAAAAGAATTTGGATTCCTTCACACCATACGCAAAAATTTAGATCAGAGACCTAAATACAAGGGCTATAGTTTAAAAAAAAAAAATTCTGAGAAGGAAGCATATCAGTAAATCTTTATGACCTTGGAATAAGTAACAGTTTCTAAATATGGCACCAAAAGCACAAGCAACCAAAAAAAAAGTAAATTGGACTTTATCAGAATTTAAAATCCTGTGCCTCAAAGGAGGACACCATGGAGAAAGTTAGGAAAAAAAAAAATGGGGGAAATTATCTGCAAATCATGTATTTGATAAGAGACTTATATCTAGAACTCTTACACCTCTGCAACAGAAAGGCAAATAACCCAATTTTAAAATGGGCAAAGGACTTGTATAGACATTTCTCCAAAGATCTACACGTAGCCAGTAAGCCCATAAAAAGATGCTCAGTGTTGTTAGTCATCAGGAAAATGGAAATCAAACCCACAATAAGATACTACTTCCCATCCACAAGGGTGGCTCTAATCAAAAGACAGGTAATAACAAGTGTTGGCAAGAATGTGGGAAAATTGGAATCTCACGCTGGTGGGAATGTAAAATGATCTAGCCATCATGGAAAACGGTCTGGCAGTTCCTCAGAAGTTACATAGAGAGTAACCACATGATTCAGAAATTCCACTCCTGGGTATATAACCAAAAGAAAACATGTTCACACAGAAACCTACACGTGAATGTTCACAGCAGCATTCTTTTTTTTTTTTAATTAAGTAAGCTCTACGCCCAACAAGGGGCTCGAACTCATGACCCCAAGATCAAGAGTCACATGCTCTACCGACTGAGCCAACCAGGCACCCCACGGCATTATTCTTAATAGCCAAAAAGTGGAAACAACCAAATGTCCAGCAACTGATAAATGGATAAAATATGGTATATCCATACAGTGGAGTATTATTCAACCACAAAAATGAACACAAAGTGGGTACATACTACAATATGGATGAAGCTCGAAAATACGCTGAGTGAAAGAAGCTACATACTGTATGATTCCATTAATACAAGATTTCCAGAATAGGCAAATCCACAGAGACAGAAAGTAGATTAATGACTGCCAGGAGCTGGTGGAGGGAAGAATGGGGAGTGGCCGCTAATGGGTACGAGGTTTCTTTTTGGGTGATGTTTTGGAATTAGTGGTGATCGATGCACAATTTTATGACTGTACTGGAAACCACTGAATTGTACACTTTAAGTTGAGTTGTATCTCAAGCTGTTTGTGCGTTTTGTGCCCCGTTAGTGCCTCGGGCAGAGGGAGTGAGGATTCCTACCATCCCTAACACGTTTCCAACAGTGCTGCTGAGGTCAGCATGTGTGACGGAGAAAAAACAGAGATCGCATGGGTGTATGAATATACTACGTGGGGTTCAGCCAGGCATTCTGTCAGCCCTGCTGTCATCCCCTCGTGCCTGATACCTTACAGAGGGGACCAGGGCTGGGGTGGGGCTGAGAGGGGGAACCGTACCTGGCCCTCGGTGTATTTTCAGCTGGGATGCCTTTCAGAGGACTACTCCAAATGTACTTCTGGTTCTCAAACCAACTCTGGGCTTGGAAAGTCTTCAGAGTACTGGTCTAAAAGAGAATCTTCGCCTGAAGAAGAAGAATGTCTGATTTAAAAACATGGAGTGAAGATTAAAGCCTTTGGTAACATTTTGTCAGTGATCCAACGCATGTGCATAGTTTCGCTTGTCTTGAGCACCGTCGGGAAAGGAGTGTGGGTTTTGTTGACTGTCCAGGTTGTGTGCCTGTCTTACCCCTTCCTTCACTTTGACTTCTCATCTGTCCTTAACCAGCCAAAATGAAGCCCAAGTGTATTTTATTTACTGGGATGATAGGTCCAGGTTTGTTTTATAGAAAACTCCTAGCACATAGCAGCCGGTCTCCGAGATAGGAGGTGTTCGCTAAGTCGTTGGGGGCCGGCTGGAGAGGGGGACGGGTACGTGGGTATTTGTGCAGTAAGCAGTTGTATTTGCTTGTACGTTCTTGTATAGTGCTTGCTTTTTTGCCATCGACCCGAGGCCCTGGATTGAAGATTTTCCCTCCCCTTGCTCCGCGCAGACACCCCCCACCCCCGCGCACCACCTTTCTGGTCTTTACGATCTCGTGTGTTCCATGGGGGTCCCACCCTCCTGTGGACCATTGAGTAAATCTCAGCTCTTCCCTTTCTCTGCAGGTACCAAAGGCTTAGAATGTTCTCCTTCCACCCCCACCATGAACTCCTACTTTTATAAGTTCATGATCAACCTTCTCAAGAGGTTCAGCAGTGAACGCAAGCTCCTGGAGGCCAGAGGCGCTTTCATCATCAGGTCAGGCTCGGCGCGCCCTCCCTTCCTCCCGCAGACCTGGCTTCTCACGCGGTGCCAGGGCTGCCAGTAGCCATGTCCTCTTCCGCTTCTCTCCCTCCTTTTCCTTCGCATTTACTCTTAAAGAAGCAAAGGCGCCCCCCGCTTCACACTGGGCCTACTGGTGCTGCCAACATGAAACGGGTCAATGTCGCCATTTCTCGAACGAACGAATTACTTTTTTACTTGCCGAGACACTGTTTTCCCCGGAGGTTAAATGTCCTGTCAGTCCGCCCTTGTTGGAGTCTTTGGGGAAGAAAGTAGTTGAGCCGGATGGAACACGACACGACACGGGGCCATGCTCAGGTTCCAAGCCACCGACACGGGGTTTGGCCAGGGCTGGTGGTAGTAGTCGCTTTCACAGAGCTGGGATCTCGAGTCGTATGACCCTGGCCTTGGCCAGTCCCAGGGCCCTGGCCGCTCTCGGCCTGTAGAACTCCCGTCACCAACAGCATGGCCAGGTCTGGCCCTTTGCCACCTCCTCAGCTCCAAGGAGCCAAGGTCACCAGAAGAGTGACCTTCAAGTCACCGAAATCTGAATGGGGCACAGATTTCTCCAGGCTCCCCCACAAAGCCAGGCGGAGGAGCTTTCTGGAACAGTCTGAGTGGCCTCCAGTGCTCTACGGCAGTAGCTTCCTGTCAGTCACTGAGGGATTTCACCCTGACCCGTGACATAAGCACCTCAGGGGTGACAGGGTTCTAAAGCTATCCGGGGTGCTCGGGGAGCTGACTAGACCAGCAGTGCATCATCGGGAAGGCTCCTGAGGCTCTCTGCGGGGTCTGGGGGTTGGAGGGGGATTGCTGGCAGAGGGTCCAGCCCGTATGGAGTTTCAAGTCAGCAGAGAGTGTGGGGTGTTCGTTCTGCTGTGATCCAGAGGGCAAGCAGGAGAGGGGCCCAGCCTCGCTGGCCACACCGAGGCCGGGGGAGCTGCCAAAGGGGCTTGGGTGGGGGGAACAGTGTGACCAGATCTGTGTTTTTAAAGTTTCCTATGCTGCTGAGGAGAAGGGGTGCATGGAGAGAGCAAGGCGGACGTGCGGGAGACCAGCCGGGAGGCTGTTGTCTAAGTGGGAGATGGCGGCTGCGTGGGAGGGGGATGGGAAGAAGCGGCCGCGTTCCATAATTTGTAAGACGTGTCATTGATTAGTGATTGGTTCCATGCGGGCCTGAGGGCACCGGCTGTCGGGAGTGACACCTAGGACTCTGGTCGGTGGTGGCAGTCCCTGCAATGGGGGCTCTGGAGGGAGGAGGGTCCCACGTTTGAGCCGGAATTGCTTCGGTAACATCAAAGGAGAGATGATGAAGCAGGTTGCTACCCCTGATTCTCAAAAGAGGGACCTGTGCCCAAGACAGAGAAGTGGAAATGGATAGCGTAGTCCTTCACTCACTCACTCACTCATTCACTCATTCAGCAGGTGGTATTACTGAGTACTGATTCTGCCAAGCACTGCTCTAGATGGTTCCGTCCTCGGGGAGCTTTCATTCTTAGGGAATAAGAACGGTCAGTGGTAAGAGGGCCAGAGGGGGTAGGGAAGGGGCCAGAGGCCGGGCCCCAGGGAGCTCCAGTGTGTAATGGTCGGGAAAGAAGGAGAAGCCAGGAAAGGAGGCCGAGAAGAAGGCCCTGAGAGGTGGGAAGAAGCAAAAGGGGGTGGCAGGAGGCAGTGAGGGGAGGGGAGGCCCACAGGCTTCTGCTGGGAGCCATGCCAGGAGCCTGCCCGGCCACGAGGCAAGCCGAGGGAGGGACATGGAGGGAGCAGGCCCCGGCCACCTGCTCCCGAGCTGCCTGCCAGGGCCCTCGCTCCAGGGCTAAGGGTGGAATCGAGGGCTTGGGATCAAGGACCGAGCTGCAGGAGGGGGACAGGCCCGCCTGGCCAGAAGGACAAAGAGCAGGACCACGAAGTTTCTGCCCATCGGGAGGAAGGGGCTTGTGACGGTCCAGACCACCGAAAGGTGTCCGTGTGGGGCTGGGAGGCTGTCAGGCCCTCCTGCTCTCCTGAGGCCGTGGAGAGCAGGGCTTCTCCGGCTCGGCGCTGTTGGCGTTGGGGCTGGATGGTCCCTGGTGGTCGGGCCCGTCCCACGTGCCGCGGCCAGCCCTCCCAGCTGGGACATCAGGAATGTTCCCAGACAGGGCCACTTGCCCCCCGGAGCAAAGTCCTCCCAGATGAGAGCACCTCAGTTACCCAGGGACAGAACCGGCCTGGAATGGGTTTTTCCATCCTCCAGCAGCCTCCCGCGCCCCTTCAGGGGCTCGGAGCAGTCAGCAGCATCCCAGACCGCACCAGGCAGAAGTGTGGGCAGCAAGGGCCCGCCTGGGTGTCCTCCCCACCTGCTCAGGGGCCCTGGGCTCCCGGAAGCAGGGGGCCCGGCGGCCACTGCGTGCTCCCATTTACAGCCTCGGCTGGAGAGGCTTTCCTTGCTTTGTCCAGTGTCTTCCTAGCCTCCTGGGCTGACGGGTGTCCTCATTTTGTAGAAGGGAAATGAGAGGAAGCCCCACGCCACGCCCGCCAGGCTTGGTGGGAGCCGCGCTGCAGGCCCGTGCCCTCGGCCAGTTCCGCACGCCCCGCTTCATCACTTCCAGGAGCGCGCAGGGGCCGGGCGCCTCGAGGGGCCCTGCACAGCCTGCGACCCGGGCCCTAGGAACCGCGTGGGCCGGGATGGAAGGACCCCGGGGCTGGGCCCCTCCCATTTGTCACTCCTGGTCCTTGGCGTCATNCCCCCCGAAGCAGCACCAGCCCCTGCGCCCCCCGGGGAGCACGGGCTCTGTGGACCCGCCGCCGCTCACCAGCCCGGGTCACAGTCCCAGGCAGCCTAGGCTCTCGGGGCACCAAGCACAGCGTCAGACGTGGAGGAGGCCTTGAGGACACGTGCTCTCCTCCTCCGGTGATCAGACGGGGGAGTGAGGCCCTTCTGCGGAGTTTGCCAGGGACCAGCTGTCCGGAGCGTCGGCCTGCCGGTCCGCTTCTCATTTCACGTCCCCGTTTTTTGCTGACGGCTTTAAAGAAAAGCATAGTAATGGTCCGTGCAGACTGCTGAGATGCAGCACAGGCCTGATAAGAAACAGAGTGAGTTAAGCCTCTCCTTCAGGTGTTAGGCAGACCAGTGAAAAGCCGTCGCTGCCGCGGTAGTGCGTGCGGCTGGGAGAGCCGGCGGGCGGGCGGGCCGGCCGGAGGATGCGAGCGGCCAGCGTTGTTGAAGACAAACATCTGCTGGGCGTCTTGGCGTTGAGGAAGAGGCATGATTTCCCTCAGGACCCCGAGTGTTTCCTCTCCCCCACACAGCCTTCCCAGGCTGCACCTCCATGGGGGGGTGGGAGTGGGGCCCCCGAACCCCCCTCAGGCCCTGGGCGGGTCAGACCTCCTCTGTGTCCATGTGGCCTTGTTATCTGATGGACGGAACAGTTTAGCTACGTGGTGAACTTGGGGGAGCCCGTGGCTCCCAAGCCTCATCTCAGCTAGACTCGCTGAGGTGCTCCCTGGGCCCAGGCCCTTCTCTCAGGTGCAGGAGTCGAAGCTGAGCCCACATGTGGGGGAGGGGTGTGGGGGAGGGGTGCCAGAGGCGGGGGGCTGGGCAGCTGGGCAGCCCGCAGCCCTGCCCACGCCTCTCCCCCTTCCCTGGACTCCACGGGAAGGGGGCCCATGGGCCTCCCACGGGTCCTCAGGATCCCGATTAAGATCGGAACTTCTGGAGTCCAGGAGACTTGGGTTCGAATCCCAGTTCCTCCGGTTGTTGGTCGCGTGACCTGTTTCTGTAGTGGCGTCTGCCTTGTCATTTTGCGGAGGGGGTTACATAAGACGGTGCGTGCCGCCGCGCTCAGCACAGCTTGGTGAAGGGGAGCTCTTGTTCCGCCTCGTGACGCGGCCTCGGCCTCCCGGGGTGGTCTGCGAAGCCGGGAGGCCAGACTCCAGAGAGGGTGAAATAATTAAGCCTTCCGTGCCGAGAGCTGGCCCTGGTGCGCCGGGCCTGCGGCCCCGGCACCTCAGGCACCCACCAGGGGCCCGGCCCCGGCCCCATTAAAACAACTCTGCCCCAAGTAGGTGTTGGTGTACATTTCCCTCCTCCGGCCTCTTCCCACCCTCCATGCCAATGCGGCAGAACAAGCACAGGGCTGTTTTCCCATGAACCAGGCCACTTATACTCAGTAGAAAGGGAGAGGAGGGAGAAAACGCAGCCTCTTTGATAGAGTGATAGGAACTGCAGCGTGATCCGACAGCTGTGATCCTTACAAGGCCTGCTTCTGTGCTGGGAAGCGAGCGAGTCTCGGGACGGCCCACTCCGCCCGCCAAGATGGCCCTCTGGCCAGCCGTCCTTTGGCTTAACCAACTGTGCTCCCCGCCCCCTTCCTCCCTGCTGCCTTACAGAGAGGACTTGCCAGAGAATGCTTTCTTTTTAACGAGTGCCTGCTGTGAACTCAAAGGCTCCAACCCCAACCAGCCCCACCGATGGTGGATGAGGTCCTGAGCACCCTTCCCGGGGACACGGGTGCCCCTAAGATGAGAGCGTTTGAAGAGGCTGGGTCGGGGGCCCAAGCGGGAGAGCAGGAGGCATCCTGCGTCTTCTTTCATGAGACCTGCCCGGAGAGAAGCCCTGAGATAAAGCTTCCGGGTCACTCTGGTCCTCCTCTCACCTCTGACTGACACAGGCAGGGCAGCATCTCCAATTCAGCAAATGCTCACGGTTCCTGTGATGTGCCCCTGCTGATCCTGCCCTGGCCCCATCCCACCCCATGCCACCCTCCCCCGGTGTGCATAAGAGCCCTGCGCTTGGTGGCGGTGTGGGGGCAGGATTAGCCTCCGAGATGGATGGTAGGGCGGGAGGCCTGAAAGCCACTGGAAACTGGACTTTTTTTAATTGCATCTGGAAGCCACTGGAAACTGGACTTTTTTTAATTGCATCACGGGGAGGGCCTCGAGAAGCAACTGTCTTCCCTGCTGTAACTGGGAAATTCCACTTTGCTGTCCACGTATGGTCCACCTGGGAGACAGGCCGTTGTCCGGGGCCACAGCACCTCTATGGCCAGGGCAGCGCACACCGGCCGACCCTCCATACCCCACTCCCCTTCTCACTCTGTGTCCTCCCAGACCTTCCCAGCCCCTGGAGCTCATTGGCATCGGGTACCCCCCTTACGGTCTTCAGCGGCGCCACTTGATGTGCTAGGGGGCCTGGGCCAGGCCCCCCAAAGCTCACTGTGCTGATGCTAATGCAAAATGAATCCAAGTCAAGTGGCAAGACCCGGATCCTGGTTCAGATGGTGTTTCAGGCTAGCGCACTGTGCCTCTGGCCCCCAGCCCACGGGAGAGAGCTGCTCAGAGGCCCTCCTCGCTTTCTTTCACTCTCCCCTGTAATGGGATATGTTCATTTGCTCCAAAAAAAAGTAAATTGCCTTGACAAACATGTGCCAGCCGAAGTCTTTCTGCTAGAAGGGACCCAGAATGCAGGTGGGATTTGATCTTTTATTCGTTTGAAGCCACATTGGTGGGGTCCCTAACTGAGGGGCAGGAGACGGGCCACTGAACCAGGTTGGAGGAATCCTTCCAAGGAATTTCTTACTTTCCTCTCAGAAGCTTCTCTTCTTGCTAGTTTGAAGTAAGTCTGCCTGACTCCGGTGTGCATCTTCTAAGGGCTTCCACAGACATTCTTTCCCCAGAGACCAGGGGCCTGGGGTGCTTTTGTTGAGATGCAGGACGGCAGAGGGAGCGAGTGTGTGGCAGAAGCTCTTTTGCACAGCCCGCTCTTGGCTTTGATCTGACTGGAAACAGTTCTGAGAGAACGTGACTGGCGGGGCGGCACGGTCCGACACGCCAGACCAGAGAAGGTTGAGAGGAGAGTCTGCCCTCGAAGGTAAAATACAGAGATGTCCTTGGGGAGGGCAAAATTCAGGCAGCCCGGAGAGCCCGGCCTGGTCTGTTTCCGCTGCCTCCGAACCCACGGGAAGGTGCCACCTCCCAGCCCCTCCAGAACCATCTGTGACCTGGGAATGCCTGGGAGGGCTGGGGACCTGAAAGCAGACCAGTGGCTTTGCTCTGCCTCCTCCAGGCAGTCTCCACGCTGCCCCTGGAGGGCCCACTGTCACATACACGGGCGCTCCCTCTAAGAAGGGCGTATTTTCTTCTGGAAAATGGGAACCACATGTGGTGGGCCTTGTTAGGCAAGGCTGGTATTAATTAGGTCCTACTGGGGGGGGAGCGGGAAGGGAGGAGAGGAAGTGCTGGCCAGAGGGAGCCCTGCATGGTGTGTGCTGAGGTCTGAGGAGCTTCAGAGGAAAGCGTCTCCATGTTTCGAGGGTTCTCGTGGCTCGGGCCTGGAAGAAGGCCAAGCGTCCGCTCCCTGTAGCAGCGCTTGTGGGAGGTTAGAGGTCACACATGAACTTGGCAGGGGGAGGCCATGTGACCCAAGCAGCCTTCCTCCCCCGGGGCCAGCCGTTCACCTTGCAGCTCGAAGCCCCTGTGGTTGGGGGAGGACTCAGGAGGGACTGGCGGGAAAGCTCACTCTGTACCCCGCCCCCGTGCACCATGCCTCAGGCCCCCCAGCACGTGGGTGCTGGCACCTGCTCGGTTCTTCCCAGCCTCAGATTAAAAGCACTTTCTCGTAGTCGCCACACCTACGAAGCATCAGCTCCCCAGCCCATGGCTCAGGCAGCCTGCAGCGCTGGGGGTGACCGTCAGGAGCTGTTGCCAGTGGCTGAGAACTTGATAATGAATTTCCTTCTGAAGCTTGAGAGCTTTTCCCGATGGAATCGGCAGTACTGTCTGAATCTGTTTGTACTTTACCTCGGATGCCAGGAAACTAACAAAGTTTTGACCTTGGTAAGTCAGACAGCTTAGTTAATTAGCACGTAGCTGACGGCTGTCCTAATGTAGCATCTTAACAGAATCGTGGCAGGAATTGGACGCTAGAAGTCGTTTCCATCCTCCTGCCTCCTTGGGGTAGGGCTGCATCTGCGCCAGGACAGACAAAGGGGGGTCCTTGCTGTGGAAGGTGCCTCTGAACGCCTTCGGGAACAGCAGTTCTAGAGCGCGTCCTGTTCGCCCATCGCGGAATGTCTTTTAGGAAGCTCTTTTATCCCGGCATCGTTTCAGCTCAGGTTTTCTCGGAGGCCTCTGTGTGGGTTCTCCCCTTCCTCCCCACAAGTGGTTTCCTTCAGCAGGTAGCCATGAACACACACACACACACACACACACACACACACACCCGCCCCTGCCTTCCGAAAAATATAGGGAGGATCTCTGTGGTGTGCAGTTTGTGAGAGGCCGCGCAGACCAGCTGCTCCTTCCACGGAGGACGCTCTGTAGCCCAGGCTGTGCTGGCTGTGCTGGCTCCTGCCAAGTGGCTCCTGGGGCCCGAAGCGGCTCCTGGGAGAATGACACCTGCCGTAGAAGTCTGCAGCTTCAGCTCCCAGAGGTGCCCTCACCCCCGGTCCTGGGTCCTCCGTGCTCCGCGGGGCTGCTGGGTGGCCCGTCAGAGACCCCAGAGCAGAGTGTCTGGCTGTCCTCCACACTGGGGGGTGGAGGCCGTTCAGGAAAACTGCCCAGTTTCCAGCCTGGACTCCGCTTTTCCTCAGCCCTCCTGGGAAGGAAGCTGTGCTGCTCCGTGGTGTCTCCCTTCCCCCCAGGGGTGCTGACCCACAGAAGATCCCCCGCAAGACCCATCCTGATGAGGCCGCCGCCGCCTCCCGTGCAGAAGTGAGACGCTGAGAAAATCGGCGTGTCCTCTCCTGCCTGCCTTCGGGGCCCGGCCTCCGGCCTGCTGCCCGGCCATTATCCTGGCCTACTTGCGGTCTATATTTAGACGACGTAATCTCACTGGAACTGCTTGGCACTTGGGCAGCTAGTGTCTTTCTGGGTCTAAATCTCCGTTTCTACCTGCTCAAGAGGATGTGCCTCACCCCCCCTTCTCCAGATGATTTGTCCTGCCTTCCGGGTCACCGCAGTCGCTTGCACCGTCCACGTTGACCTCTCGCTGAAACCGGGCTGGGGTGGATTCCAGGCGTGCTCCAGAGCCTTCCCCCGTTTCTCTCTAGTCCCCTGCCTGGCGTCCCGTGCTGTCTGTCTGGAGCCGTGCCTCCCTCTCCTCTCAGAGGCTGCCGTCCCGTGAGCTCAGTGTTGTCTTTCTCCATTTCCTGGGCCACGCGCCCCAGCTCCGGCCCTCACGCAGGACGGGTGTCCTGACGTGGGGACACCTGAGCCTCCTTGTCTCGCTCCCCCAGAGAGCTGCTGCCTTAGTCTGTCATAGCGCTCCTGGTTCCAGTTCGTTCTCAGCCTGGTCGTCAGGGAACTCGTCCCCGGGGGGGCCCCCGTGCCCCAGACTCGGCCGGCGCATCCGCCCCGTCCCCGGGAAGGACGAACAGCCCTTCGTGTGGCTTCAGAGGAGCATGTGTCTCGGAAACTGCTCTGTCCCCAGGATTTCTGACTGGTTTTCTGCCCTCTTACAAAACCCCCTCCCCTTCTTAACCACATAGCACTTGGCTTCAGTGCCCCAGATCTGTCTTCTCTCCTCCTTTCTTTCAGGGCAGTGTGGCAGCCTTACCTCCCTCCGAGCCTTGATGCCTGTGATGCCTTTTTCAGTGTAAATTTTTCATTGAAAAACAACATTCTATCTCCCCGCGCAAAAATCACAGGTGTACCTACCACTCCGTTAATTTTCACGAATCGTCTACACCCATGTAACCAGCACTGAGATCAAGAAGTACAGCATTTTTGGCACCCAGAGGTCCCTTTCATGTCTCCTCCCAGTAGGACCCTCTCTTCCTCCCCAGAGTAGCTACTGTCCTAACTTCCAACACCATAGGTGTGTTTTACCTGGTTTTGAACTTGATATAAACTGAATCCCACAGTTCGTACTCTTACAAAGGCTGGCTTCTTTTGATCCGCTTTGTGTCTGTGAGATTCGCCCTCGTTAGATGTGCAGTAGTTCACACTTCTGGAGAGTGTTCAGGGTATGAAGATACCGTGATTCATGTACCCGTTCTGCTCCTGACGGGGACTTGGCTTACTTTCAGTCTGGTGCTATTACGTGGACAAACGGGTACGTTCCTCTTTTGACACATACCTAAGAATTGCTGGATCAGAGCCCTACATAGTTTAGCTTTAGTAGATATTTCTGAGGTGGCTGCATCTGTGTGCATTCCCTTAGCCATGTCTGGGAGCTCCGGTGGCTCACATCCTCACCAGCGCCTGGTGTCGTCAGCCTTGGCTTTTACCCCTTCGGGTAGGTGTGTGGTGGTATCACCTTGTGGTTTTAATTTGTACTTCCCTGAAGACTGATGGAGAACTTCTCATCATTTACTGGCCTTTTGAACATTCTCTTTTGCGATGAGCCTCTTCAAGTTATTTCCCCATTGGGTTTTTGGTGCTTATTGATTTGTTAAAGTTCTTTATATATTCCGGATTCAAGTCTTTCTCAGATGTACACCCTACAATTCTCTTCCCCTACTCTGTGACATGCCGTATTGTTCTCTTAATAGTGTCTCTTGATAAGTAGAAGTTACTAATTTTTAATGTCATGCAGGTGATCAGTTTTTCTTCACAGTTAGGGTTTTTTATGTTTTGTGGTGCTTTTTCAGGGGATTAGTAGCTCATGAAAACTAACCATTAAGCTGCCTGTTTCTGGTTGATGCTTGTGAGCTGGAATATTAACATATCTCATATCCAAGGTATTACTTCTTAGCTCTAGCCAGGGTCTTGGAGGCCACCTAGTTCTGACAAAGCCTGCTCGAGCTTTGTCAAAGCACAGATTCCAAGTCACCCTCCATTCTGCCAGCCAGCTGCATCCCAGGGCCTTCTGGTGCAGGCAGGCCGGCAGCAGTCCGAGTCTGGGGTCGGGAAGCACACATCTGGCCGCATCAGTGGGCACTCCGAGTGGCAGGAGGCAGGAACCCAGGTCACGGGTACCACAGTGAGCAAGGGGGCTTGACTATCCCGTGTGACCACAGAGGCGGAGAACAGCAAGATCCAGGAACTCGGCGTTACCCTGCAGTGCCCTCTCTCTTCTCGGCCCTTGTTTGGGGTCAGCCTTGTTGTCTTGGTCTCTTCAAGGGGTGGAGACGTGGCCGCCACGTCCCCGCAGGTTGTGCTTAGGGGAAGAAGCCCTCAGTGGCTCACGCTGGGTCGTGCGCCCACCCAGTGGGGCAGCGGTGGCCCGCCCAGAGCCCGCATGGAATGGGGAGCAACAGCTCTCCAGAGGAAAGGGGCCGCTCCGCCCACAAGAAAGGGAAGGGTTCATCTGCCCTCTCTCAGTGCTGTCCAGAGCTCGGAGACCCGGGGTGCCAGGGGGGTCCCTGGCCGCCGAACCCAGCCTGGCCCCCGCTCGCCCCCCGCCCGGCCCCGCTCGCCCC
>LNAC01000044.1:364727-392052 GCA_002007465.1 Ailurus styani | reverse complement strand
TGCCACGCGCTGCCGCTCCCTCCCTGGTCTGGGGCTGACCGGCACTGTCTCTTACTTTCCAAGGAAGAGTGAGGGAGAAAGACATTGAACAAACCAACACGTGACCCCCGGCGTCCTCTCTTCCTCAGCCCCTGACCTTGACCCTGCCCTGTTCGGCCCTGCCCAGTCAGGACTCCTAACTCCGCAGGACAGAAAACTGGCTCTCACCGTGTGTTGAGAAACGGAGAGGGAGTGTGTGGTCAGGGACAAGGATTGGCTCATGTCCCCAGGACTTGCTCTCACCTTCTCACCCCCGTGGCTGCCTCCTCGTCCTCCTCTGTCACCCCACCCTGCGCAGGCCATCCTCCCTGTGGCAGGACGGCCCCCCCTGTGGCTTAGTCCGCTCCTTCAGAGCCCCGGCCTTCAGCCGCAGTGCTGGGCTGGGGTCTCACGGGCCTGTCACTGTGGCCAGAGAAGGCCCGTGCCTGGATTCTCTGGGACAGGATCGTGGGCCCGGCCGCACATGCAGGAGGAAGAGCAGTTGTTCGCGGGAACCAGCTCCCCAGGCTGCGGGGCTGGGGAGGCAGGCCGACCCAGCTGGTATCCACGCTGTGGACTGAAGGGGGACGTGAGCGGGGCCCACTGGGGGCCAGCAGGAGGAGCCAGATCCCCCATCCGGCCAGGAAGGGGAGCTCTGTACTGACTGGTAACCCGTGACCTTCCCAGAGACCACCCTGAGGGCCGGCTCCCCTCCAGCCGATCCTTCTCTGTGGCTTCTTTCCTTTTGAACACTGCACCGCACCAGAGACTGTAGGCCATGGACTTGGTGGTTGGACACGGGCCTGCCATGGGCCAGCATGGCCCCTCGCTGCGAGTTCACAGCATGATGGTGCCGGGCCGGGACCCCAAGAGACACGAGGAGAGTCTCCGTCTGGACTTTAGGCTTAGTTCAGAGTGGCCAGGAGAGACCTTCAGGGTCAGCTGAATTCTTTCACACGGGAGGAAATGGAGGGTCTGATTTTTAGACTGTCGCACGTGCTGTTTTCGTGCCGCAGCCTGGGCTACGCAGACCCAAGCCCGCCGGCACGCCGTGCACACGGGGACTCAGATGGGCCTGGGCGCTGTCGGAGGGACAGGCTCGGGCTAGCCCCACCGGGGTGAAGGGTCAGACATTTGCTCTCCACAAGGTCCTTTCCGTGAGTGTCCCTGGAGCGCGTGCGGTCTGCCAGGCCCCACGCCAGCCCTGCGCGCACACGAGACGGAGAGCCCATCCCTCCCTTCACCGAGGGGACCGTCTCGTGACATAGGCAGACAGGTGACAAGTGACCGAGAAATGTGTGTCCTTGCTGTTGTGATTGGAGCTCTGGAGGAAACTGCGGAGGGGAGGGTGGTATGCGGGGGGCCCGGGGGGTGGTCCTCAGGTTTGGGCTTGTGTTAAGGGGGGTGTACCCCACAGCTTCAGCAGAGCCAGGAAGCTGTGACCTGGATCCGATAATTTCTCGGAGCATAAAAGTGCCCTAGTTTTCCCTCTCCTCAGGCTCCGCTGAAGCTACGCCAAGAATTGGCTTTTAAAGGCTGCTTGAAATGTGGTCTGCAGCCAAAAATCTATAGAGCCAGTACATTTGTGACCTTGTTGAAATGCTTACTGAGGAAAATCAAGGGGGTAGGATTTGGGATTTTTTTTTTTCCTTTTTAAAATTTAAAAAACAAGTCAATTTGGCCCTCGTCACCCCGTCCCTTTCCCTCTTGGCACATTCCCTCCCCGGAATGCCTGAGTCCTCCAGCCCCGCTGAGCTCATCTCTTCCACTTGTCCATACCTCCCCTATTCCCCAATCCCACTCCATCCCCCCATGCTTCAGGAATGAAAAATACCAAGTGGGTTAAAATAAGGAGCCTGGGTATAGCCCTGGAAATTAGGCCACAGCTGTCAGGCCAGGCAAGAGTCCTCTCTCTGAGAATGGAAATGCCAGGAGCAACCGCTCGGCCCCTCCCCTGTGAGGACAGATAAGAGTCTCTTCGCCAGCGCTGCCCCCACCTCCCCAGGGGGCGGCCAGGAATATGCCGTTTGTCATTGAGCGGACCTGTCTTAGTGCCCACTGGCAGGGACGCCGCGCCGGGCAGAGCTGGTCCCTGCCCTCCCAGGGACAGTCACAAACACCACCAGTGATGGTGGCCTGTGGGAGCGGATGGGGTGGGGGTAGTGCCCATCCCCGACTCGGGTCTGGGAAGGCTACGGGAAAGAGGTACTAACTGAGCAGCGAAAGAGACCACGTGGGTGGGGGTAGGGAGGAGGAGGTCTTTCTGGTGGAGCCAGCAGTCTGCGCAGAAGCCCAGGGGCTGGTGCCCTGGCGCCCCCGGGAGCTGGGGGTGCCCCTGTGACCAGGCCCCTGGCTGTCTCATGAGCAGCCCTGAGGCACCCGTGAACCACGGAAGGGCCTGAGCAGGTTCAGAAAACTCTCTCCACCTGCTGTGAGCATGCATAAGACCTGAGAGGAGAAACCACTGGTCGGTGGCCACCCCCAGAGTCTTCAGGAAGGCACCTAGCGAGCCCCGTCTCCCCCCGCCAAGGAAGGACTGCAGGTCTGCGTGAGGCCACGTTGAGGTGGCCGGTCCGCCACAGCCCGGTGCCCTGCCATGCTTCCAGAACAGCCAGTGAACGGGGAAGTGGGGCCCAGGGCTCACAGGGTGCAGGGGCTACTCATGTGTGTGTTACCTTGTGACCTTGTGGTCTCTCCCCCGCCCTTAGCCTCCCAAAACACCAAAGACTAGTTAAGGAGTGACTCAGGAAGCTTGCCCGACAAGGGATTGGGCTGCTCTGTCTTTCTAGAAGATTCAGTGCTGCTGGGAGCAGCAGTTTGAGGAGAGAATCTGGACTAAATTTAAAAACTTTCTCAGCACCCCAGATGACCCTGCCCCAACTTGTTTGACTCTTCGGGGGACCCTGCCTTCCGCCAGTTAATTCCAGGTGCCTGCGAATTCAGCCAGCTCGCCATGTCCGGTCACTTCTCCCGAGAAGAGTCCGCTTTTTTCTCCTTACCCCTGAGCTGAGCCCCTCCTTTGAGCCCTTTTCCTGAAGGAGCCCCCCCGCCCACCTGTGTCAGTAGCCCCTGGCCCAGACAGTTGGCCGGTTCCTAGAGTGACCTCACTTCCTTCCTGCCCTTGAAGCCCGAGCAGCCACCCCCGGTCCCATCCCTTCTGCTTCTCCCAGGCCCCCGGTAGCGTGGTAATTGGTTTCTTAGATCTTCAGCTGCGCACCCTGTCCGGGAGTATTTCCCGATCCCCTGACCCTCCACAGGAAGGCCTGTGATCTTACTGCCGTGGGGACCCCGAGGGGAGGGGGCCGTGCAGAACCGGCTGCTCCGTCAGCCACCCGCCCCTGCGGTCCCTCTGCTCTCTTGGGCCAGGAGTGCCCAAAATAGCAGCAGCGCCGCCACTTCGCGCCCCCCGGTCCCCCGCTGCCACCCAAGGTCACACTCTCCCGAGCATGGGGCTCTGGGACTGGTGTGACCAAGCGGCTGCCCAGCGGTATCTGCCCCCAGCTCGGCTCCCGGGATGAGTATCTGTCATTATGGTTCTCAGAAGGTCACAGCTTTCCTTGCGTTTCTGTGGTGTTGGGAGAAAATGTCAAGCCTCTCCCCACGTGTTCAGTCTTCCCAAGCCAGCGCGGTGCCAGGGCAGGAGGGCGGGGACCGGGGACGGGGAAGCCCGGAGAAGGGAAGGGATGGACAGACCCCAACAGGCTTGAGTGCCCGAGGGGCGTGAGGAGGGGGTCGGGGGCCACAGCGCCGCCTTACCCACAGCCGTGCCGCCTCTCAGGGGCCGGGACCCCTGGCACAGCCTCCAGGGAGGACGCCCCCCTGAGTTTGCATCATCTGAGTCCTCCTGCCCCGTCTGCGCCCCCCCCCCCAGTCTCCCATCCGCCCTCTCCCTCAGCCTCGACGCGGCCCTGCCCTACCCCTCACAGGGGGCATCTGGAGAGGCAGCCCTTAGACCCTCCGTGTTTCCGCTCGTAGCAGGTGACTGCCTGGGGCCCTAGTGACACTCTCAACAACAGCCTGGGGGTGGCCTTGCCATGCGCAGCTGTGGCCACGCACAGACCCACGATCTCGCGGAGGGGCCGGGGCGCAACTCTCCTGCCCCGGTCGAGGGCAGGGGCTTCACCTCCATTGAGACTTTCTCCTCGCGAGTCTATTTCCGGAGAAAGCCTCCCCTGTAGTAGGCGCTCCTGCCTCGAGTGGAGCCAGGCCTTTTCTCCTGCTCGTATTATGCTAATCACTCCTTGCAAACAGGCAGACTTTGTAGGAGGTTTGCCTGGTTTTAGATGAAGCCTACGCCTTTGAAGCAAAGAGCCACAGTAGCTAAAAATACCATCTCCCGGCTGTTGATCCTCTCATTTGTAAAATGCATGTTTCCATTGTTAAATCTGCAAATCTGCAGCAGCCCCCACCCGGGAGAGAGCAGCTCTGCTATCCGGCCTGAGCAGGAGCGGGGACATTCTCTGAGGAGGCGCCCCCCTTCCCGGCACCCTGCTCCCCGCGCCTCCTCTGAGAATGCTCGTGACGGAGTCCAGGCGATCCCAGAAGCACTTCCTTCTTAGCTGTTGTTGAAAAAAAATGTAAAGCACGTAAGATAAAAATCCAAACAGCGCTGCAGATGTAGCACAAAATGTAAAAGGCCCATCGCCACCACCTCCTCCCCGAGGAGTAGCCTCTGTTTTGGTACCGTGGATTTCCTTCCAAAACTCGGTCTGGCGCTCGTGAATACACAGCGTGGCGGACTTTGGTTTTGGCCGTGGCTGTGCATTTCCAGCAGCGGATCCGGGACTCGGATGGCTCCGCCGCCCTGCCTTGTTTGCACGCGGCGTTTGGCCGAGCGCGCTTGGTCATTACGGGGTCACCCTCCCTTATCGAGGCCACCACCTCACCATGCCTCACCATGTTCAGCTCCATGGCTCCTCTGGGCATGGTGACCCGGTCTCTGCTCCATGGCAGTGGCGGGGGCCCGGGGAGGGCAGGATGGCCGCTCCCCAGCAGGGCCCCCGCCTGGCCCAGCTCTGCGGAAGAGAACCCGGTCTGTAAGTGCGACCTGGGACTCCAGATGTCTGCAGACACTTTCCCCAGAGGACTTCCACGCACACCTCCCGCCTGGGGCCCTTTCTCCATCTATTCATTTAATCAGATGCACATTTCCTGGGCTGGAAAGGAACGTTCAGATGAAAAGCCCATTTCATGCATCTTAAAACTCCCTGAAAATGACTGATCACAAGAGGAATTTTCACAGCCTCCTGGCAGGGGTGGAGGAAGGTACAAATAAGAGAAACCCCCTTCATTTGACCACAAAGGACCGAGGGAGTCCCTTCCTTGCTGTCTTTGTCCCTTCGCTTCTGCCGTGGCCCTTCCTTCCTCCCAGCCCTTTCTCTCTGATCTTCTTAACGTTTTCCGAGAGACTCCGCAGTCCGGCTGCTATGATACTCGCTCTGTGACCGGCAGTGGGGTGTTCCTGGGGCACTTCCCTTTCTGTTTCTGACGCTGATCTCTATGCCCTGTAAGTGGGTTCTTGTAAAGAGCTGCAGACAGCAGTCTCGGTTCATAAAGTGTCAGAAGACCCCCAAGACTAAAGATTTGAAGGCCAGAAAGGCAGGAGCAGCATGTGCCTAGCACAGCAGCCGCTGAGCCGAACTTCCTCCCCCGCGGCGTCCGTAACAGCCAGAGCGACCGCAGCCTGAGGCCGGGGAGCCGGCCTGGGTCTGGCCTGAGCGTCGCCCTCCTTTTCCTTCCATTGGAACAGAGCGAGTCGGGGCTGCGCACGGCGGGCTTGGGAGCCCTAAGGTGGAGACCGGCAGAGAAATAGCGAGACGCCAGGCGGAAACTTAGGAAGACCAGGCCGGGGCTCCGGGGAGGTGGGACATCGTGAGGACAGGCCGAGGCTCTAGGGAGGTGAGGGGACATCGTGGGGACAGCAGCCGGGGCCTTCCCCAAGCTCCAAGGCTGCGCATTCCGACCAGAGAGTGGCGTCGCTGGGCTGGCAGCAGTAGTTCTGGGGAGGCAGTCCGGGGCCATTGGTTCGTGGTCCCGACTGTGAAGGCCATTAACACAGATCGCCACTTTCTGGGTGTCCCATGTGGTGTTGAGGCGACTCCTGAACAGCCAGGTTCAGGGGTGTCTCGGGAAGGCGCTCTTCCTGGCTTGAAAGGCCTTTCTGGTTCTGAACAGTCATCGCGTGACCTTGTGGGTGGGCTAGGCGCTGGTGGGCCAAGGCCCGGGGTGGCTCCCCGCTGAGAGGCGCGGGGGTGGGGTGCTCCCAGGACGGAGAACTGAGGCCGCCACCGGCAAGTACAGTGGCAGCCCCTGGTTGGGCACATGAAATCCCTCGGAGGAAAGTCACCTCGGGGCTGGGAGATAGAGGTGCATCGCTGTGCTCACCCAGGGGCCACGACCACGAGGGCAGCCGGCCCGTTTGCATGAAGGGTTTGTGGGGGGAGGCATTCTGGCCTCAGTGCCGTGACTCGTGAGCAGCAGGCAGGGCTCGGGTTGGCGGCATGGCTTTGCGGTGAGAGGGACAGAGTTGCGGGGAGGCCTTGGTGTCTGGGCTCAGTGCCGAGCATGGCGGATGGGAGATGCTTACCGTCTGGAAAAGTTTGTGGTCATAAAAGCAGCAGTGGGGAGGAATCCCTTGGCCTGGAACAAAGGACTAGTTTGGGAATAATGGGATGAAGCCGGAGAAAATCTGAACAGAGCAACTTGGTAACAGGAAGCCATTCGGGACAAGGGGTGTCCCCAGGCCATTGGCACGGACGACGGAGCAGCCCCGGGTGGGCTCCTGGCACTTGTCTTTGTTGCTTGCCTTTGTTCTCCGAAGGTCACCCCGTAGTTTGAAGCAGAGATGGGGGGGCGCTTTCCCTTACCTCTCCTAAGACAGACTTTACGTCTCTGTCTACTTCACTCCAAGCCATGGGGCGAAGTGGTGTCCCTACACTGGACGTTCGAGCTCTCAGTCAGGTGGAGAGAAGGGCTGCGCCAGGGGGAGGTCTGTCCTGCAGGTGACATGCTGCGTGGGACAGTCTGGCAGAATTGGACGGGGACTCTGCGCCGCCACGGGCTTGGCAGTGTGGCCTTGGACTGGCGCTTGACTTCACTTTGTTCCTCCATCCCGAGAGTGCAGGCTCCCTGAGGACCTCCGTGCCCCTGGCGGGAAGTTGGCGGGGGCGTGGATGGGCCGGCACGTCTGGGGCCCGAAAACAGTTTTGCAGGCTGTGTGTGTGTTGGCGTTAGTGGCCACTTCGCGGGCAGGGAGGCTAGCACATCTTGGGAGGAAACCCTGCTTGGCAGGGTGGTTGCTCAGAGGGCTTCAGATGGAGAGAAAGTCTCCGTCAGTGATTCTCTAATGGCTAACCGCGGGACCCCCACACACGGGAGGCTCCGAGCTGCTGTTTGCCTGGCTGTGTGGGCCTACGTTCAGAGCCCCCGCAGTCGTTGTACTGAAATCCCTCCTCCCCCCCCCCACCAACCTCAGGCAGCAGCCGGCCTGCAGCCCACATTCGGGAGCCAGGGCTCCCAGCAGAGGTGTCTGGGAAGCTGCTGGTGGAGTCGCCTGCGCGGAGTCGTTCCCACCCCAACCAGATAGGAGTTTGGGTTCTGGCTGTGAGGGTGGTGCCCGCGCTCTGCCTCCCACTCGACCGCTAGGAGAAAAAGCCACGAGAACTCAGCATCAGCACAGGTCAGCACTGTCCTGGCCAGGGGTGGCCAGTGTGGTCATTGCCTGCCACCCACAGAGGCAGCCCCAGGAGCAGGGTCAGGTAGAAGGAGTGGGTTTGCAGATAAACTTCCCCAAGTCACAGGAAGGTTCTGGAGAAACTCAAGCTTTGGCCCATCAGCGGGCCCAGTGATATCTGCAGCCAAGGTACCCCCGAACCATATGTCTTCCGGAAAGACCATGTTTGAGCCCCTGTGCCAGCTGGGCCGTGAAACCCACGGGCTGGGCGTTTGGCCTGGCAGCGGCACAGAGCGTGGAGGCCGGGACGGGCCACCAGACAGGGCCTTGGCTAGGCGCTTGTTTGTGCTTCGTTCTCATTCTCCGCTAAGCGGGGCGGCTGAAATAACACCTGTCCCCGTTTTGAAGGGATTCAAGGTACATGATGTGGCCAAGGTAGAGAAGACACAGACGTGCCATGTGCGGTCGTTACGGGGCCCAAGCCTCCATGACAGGGGCCCGGCCGTTCTCGAGGGCTTGCATGTGTCAGTGGTTCCTGGACCCGATTGTCCTGGGGACAGCAGGATTTCCTTTTGTGGGCCTTCCCTTTGTTTTCCTTTGCTCTGAGCGTTCAAAAGATGAAATGCTCAGGAGCCATGATCTTCCCTCCCAAGGGTTCAAGGTCTGGAAGGGTGGCTTCCAGCTCATATCAGCTCCCCCACCTCCCAGTAGCGCCTTTTCCTCCAGCGCCAACACAACTCAGCCCGGCCCCCGGGGTCTTCCCTGCGGGGCTTGTGCCGCAGGCACCTCCAGCACAAGGATCCTGCCGCTGCCATCTGACCTGTATCCGGCCGTATTCTCGGGTGTCTCCACCACGTGGGACAGACAGTGGAGCCTCTTTTCGGGGCTTTGTCTGTCAGTTGGACACCTGCTGAGTTCCCTCAGAAGCCTGTCCTGGCAAAGTGCGAAAGCGCCTCAGCCAGAGCCACACTCTTCACAAAAGCCACCCCGTGCAGCCTTCAGACCATCCTGAGTCCCAAGCGCTTCCTCACGCCAGCGAGGTTCCGTAGCTGAAGGAATCCGAGCCGCCCTGCTCCTCTCGGCAGTTCATCCTCTGTTCCATAAGTAGCCGTCCCTGGACCAGGCCTAACGGGGTTTCAGACACAGTCCGCCTTGGGAAGCTTAGGTTCAGAAAGGAGACACCCCACAAGCGGTTGTCAGGAGGCGAAGCCCAGGAGGATGGGGGACCACACAGAGCTTGAGGGAGGAGATTGTAGGGACTGGCAAGGGTGAGGCAGGAGAGGGGTCAGAGGCCCTCCCAGGGGTCCTGGGTGGGGACAACTTGGTCAGAGGCCTGAAGAGGGCTCGAGAGGTCCCTGTGGGTGGACGGTGGGAAACAGGCTTGGCCAGATTGGTAAGATCACAAGGAGAATGGGGCCAGGTCTGTCGGGGGCCAGGTGCAGGCGGCAGCTTCTGGCCTGGGGAGCAGGCGGGACCCCTCACACGCCAGACGGGGCCACCTGACCGCCCCGGCCGTGTGTGAGGCCGGGGGGTTAGCTCTCCTGGCTCTGCGCCGCTCTCCTCTCGGTCCCTAGAGACGCCCCCAAACGTGGAGAGGGGTTGGCTCACCCCAAGGCAGCTGAGACCATTTGGTTTTCTTGGCCACTCCCGTCTGGATGAGGCCTTCGCGGGAGGAGCCCGCCTGAGCCCAGGCCAGGTGGCTGAGCCCCGGAGCCGGCCGTGCTCCTCTGTAACAGAGAGCTGAGTAGATAACAGACCCCTTTCTTCCTCGTCCCCACCATGCTGTGCCCCTCCCGCCATCCCTTTCCACCAGCTCCCAGCAAGACCCAGAAAAACAAGTCCTCGTGCCTCCTCCCACCCCCTCCACCCCCCCCCAAAGAAACTTTTAAACGTATCAGACTCATCGACTGCATTAAACACGATGAATTTTTAAGGCATGAGTTGGCAGGGTTACCATGGCTGCCTCTGCCCCGAGGGGCACACTGCTGAGGACTGATTGAAATAAATAAAACAGATTTACAGTTTTCATACTTGGGAAGCAGGGAGCTGGAAGGGAAGAGGAGTGTGGGGCGGGCTGGGACGGGGAGGAGTGGGGGCAGCGAAGCGCCGGAGCTTTCTGAACTGCAGATGGAAGGCCACTCCTACCTACCCGTTCTAATGTTACCCTGACCCAAAGGCTGCTTTCTCTTTAAATTCCTAAAGGATCCCAGCTGTCCGGCAGGGGCAGGGCCAAGGCCAAGGCCAGAGGGCCCTTTCCAGTGGGAACAGGGGCAGTGGCTCTGGGCCCCTGTTTCCGGTACCTGACATCAGGCACAGTTGGGACTTAGAGTTGTGAGACTCCAGGCATGTGCCGGGACAGCCCGTGTCCCCTGGCCTTAGACCACTGATGTGGACCCCGGGCAGGGGCCAAAGTAGAGAAGCGAGGGCCTGGACCTCGGTGCATGGTGTTGGCCTGCTGAGTACGCAGGCACTGGGGATGGAGATGAAGGCAGGAGGCCCAGCTAGAGGGAGAGGGGAGGGCTCTGAGCAGAAATGGCTTGGCCCTGCCACCAAGGACACCTGCACCAGAGGTGCCTGAAACGTGTTCCTCGCCCCGGCGGGCCTGGCCCTGAGGCCACCCCGCCAGAGCTTTCCTCCAAGACAGCACCCAGTTCAGCCTCAGCAAGGGAACTACATCCGGGCCCGCCTGCCCAGTTGCCTCCAGACGCCAGCCGAACAGTGTTCTCCACCCCAGAGCTGACCATCCCCGCCCCAGGCCACCCACTGGAGAGCCGAGCCACAAGCCAGGTCCAGTGCGGCCCAGTGCAGCTGGGGGCCTGGACCTGCCTGCGCAGGACCCGGGGGGCCAGGGGACCCTGAGGCCAGAGCACGGAAGTGGAGGTGTGGGGCAGGCCAGCATGGGGGGGCAGGTTAGGAGCCACAAGCCGACCTTCCTGTGTGTCTCTGGGAAGCGGGTTACTGGGCCCCGCCCAGCAGGTGGTGCCGGATGGAATCAACCATGGGGTCCACCTCCCGGGTGACACTAATGGCTCAGTTCCTCTGGGTCTGGACGGCCCTGGAGGCCTTGTCCCCTTGATCACATGGGAGATGGGAGTTCATGGGGCAGTTGGTCCCAAGGGCCAAGAGCGTCGAAGCAGGAAGGGAGCTTGAACAGCAGCTGGGGGAGGCTGGGGGTGGGACGTGGGCTCCCCAGCGTCTCTGTCAGCACTGGCGTCTCCTTCCGCTCACGTTTGCCGTTGTTCAGAGTCTCTTCCTCACCGGGCCGGCTGTTCTTTGGCCTGTGCTGGTGGCTTTCCTGTCAACTGGGAAGAAACAGTCAACAATGGGAAAGGCCTCCATCTCCCCTTAAACTTCTCTCGAATCCATCTGGGGCCCGTCCCGCATCCCTGCCCAGTAGCCTTGGGCCGAGTCGCCAGGGGGCCTGCTGTGCCCCCAGCACCTGAAAGCCAACTCCCCGGGCCACCAGGTGAGGGAGGCGCTCCTGGGCCCTCCGGGCTGAGCGCTCCCCCCAGGCACCCCCTCTAAGGGTCGGTCACACCATCTGCTTCTGCCTTTAGTCTTGCTTTAAAAAGCCAGACTCGTGGAAGGAGAGAGAGTAGGGGAGTGGAGGACGGCAGCCCCCAGCGAGTGTAGACTAGCTCACTGCACTTCCCCTGCCAGCCCTCAGCTCTGGGCGGGGGTGGCAGGGGCATCAGCATGCCGTTCCTTGGGAATGGGAGCCGGAGGAGAGCCCCAGGAGGGGAACAGCCCCGGGAGGGGAAGCAGCATGAGCTTCTTGCAAATGGCCCAGGGACCTGGGAAGGATCGACCGACAGTGTGGGGTGGAGGGGCAGTTTCTGACCTTGGCAGCTTTGTGGTCTTGTTTCCAGAGGGCACAGGGAAGTAGGGTCATGGGAAGAAGTGTGACGTCTCCCCAAAACCACATGGCACGGTTCAGATTCCCCCAGCACAGCACGGCAGGGAGCCAGAGTGCTTCCTCCCCAGGAAAGGCGTGTGTCCACCCCTGGGCCTCTGCCCTTCGGGGCCCACACCCCGCTATAGGGCCCCTGCTCCTGCAGACGGGCCTGGCCCGGGGAAGGAGCCCAGTCTCCAGCTGCCCCCCGCCCCTGGGCCAGCCTTCCCCTTCCACCGGCCCTGGGGTTCATCCATTCTGAAGGGAACTGCTCACCCTCTTTTTTTTTTTTTTTTTTTTTTTTTAAAGATTTTATTTATTTATTTGACACAGAGAGAGAGAGATTACAAGTAGGCAGAGAGTCAGGCAGAGAGACAAGGAGAGGAGGAAGCAGGCTCCCTGCTGAGCAGAGAGCCCGATGCGGGCCTCGATCCCAGGACCCTGAGATCATGACCTGAGCCGAAAGCAGAGGCTTTAACCCACTGAGCCACCCAGGCGCCCTCACCCTCTTTTTACCACCAAACAGGCTTCCTCAACGCTGACCCCTATCCTTCATGCCCTGCCCAGGCGCGGAGGGGGGGCGGGGGCGGGGCCGGCCCGCTGGAGAGAGGAATCCGGAGGCAGAAGCGGCCCCCACGCGCACCTGCAGCGGTGACGGCCTCTTCTTTCCTGTTCTGCACGTGGCCCTGAGGGGGAAGGGGGTACAGAGCCGCTGGACAGGTCTTACTCTCCAAACCAAGGCTTGGCCTGACCTGAGTTGGTGACCTGTCCAGGTCCCTAGAGGAAGAGCAGCATGTGGCCCCTTTCCCGCTGCCCGGATAGGGTGAAGGGCAGTGCCAGGCTCCCTGGTGGCCTAGTAGGGGCACCTGCAAGACGGGCCGATGCCTTCCACCTCCTCCCTGCTCTGGCCCACAGATCACCTGAAGCAGGGGCTGTGGGTGAGTGCCAGCCGGGGGCTCAGGAGCGCACCTTCCACTGTGGGCCTCTGCTGAGGCCAGTGGCCGTTCAGGGAGGGCCAGAGTCTGGTGCACGAGGATGCTCAGCCAGTGTTAGTGGTTGAAGGGACAGTGACGTGAAACTCACACCAGCCTGGCAAGTGTGGTGTGGCCATTTCCAAGTGGGCCCTGCTCCAGGGTGCCTTCCCCTGGCCCTGCTGTAGACCTTGGCCTTTTGAAGTAACGCCCACAGAGAGTACCTCTCTGGGGAGGCAGTGTCCACTCAGTCCATTAGGGAAAGTGGGGGTCCCTTGCTCGGGTCAGGCCCCAGGCGGGTTGCTCCCCTGAGAGGGACCAGAGAGAACTCTTCCCTCCCCGGCATGAACCCAGACCCAGAAGCAGGGGACCAGCTGCGCAGGCACCCAGCAGGGGGCTGCAGGAGGGAGAGGCGGAGGTGCGAGGCTGCATCCCAGACGCCCCCTCGGGGCGCATGTGTGTGGACCCCTGCCGTCCAAGCCCTGAGGTGGGCCTGCGGGCTGTGCCCTCCCAGACTCCCTGGAGGTTTCCTCCTGCCTCACCTCTGCCTCATCCCCAAGCGTTCTCCAAGCCGCTGTCTCGTGATGAATAATACTTTGATATAGGTATTAAAAAATACGGGCAAACGTTTAGTGCTTGCAAGCCGTGTTCGTGACCGGCGCCGTGCCCGAGAGCCAGGCAGGCCGCCCAGGCAGCGCCGGCGCTCCACAGAAGTGAGGACGCCGCAGCCCCGCGAGGCAGCCCTCTGCCAGGCCCCGGGGAGGCGGAGCAGGAGCAGGAGCTCTGGTTCTGGAAGGGGACTCTTCTGGGTCTGGATCCTAACCCCTGCGTGGTCAGCGGTGTCCCTGGCAGTGTGGTCCTCCCCGTGTGGAGTGACGGTCATACCCCCGGCCCCGCGCGGTGCGAGGACTCGGCACAGCGCCGCGGAAGGACCCTGGGGCTGAACCTCTGGAGACTCGGACATCTCAGGGGCTCGGGGTTGAAGTGAAAAGTGGGTCCCTCCCTCTCCCCCCGCCACCCACCTTCCTACTCGAGGAAGAGGAGTCAGTGTCCTGGTCAGGTACACAGAGCCCACCAGGCTAGGCCCAGCTGACCTACCCGGATTCCCCTTCCCTTTCTCCCTAAGATGCTCGGGACCCACTGAGCCCACAGAGACCTGAGCCGCTCTTCTTAGCATCAGCCCTTGCGAGCGCCCTGTAACCCCCTCAGCACGGTGCCGGGCGTGTGCTGAGAGCTCCCAGTGAGCTAGCTAATTCTCCCTGTTCCGGCCTTCTGGAGGCTTCGTGACCTCGCGGTCTGGGAACTGTTTTCCTTCTCCCCGAAGCTCGGGTGACCTTGGGACGGGACGGCAGAGGCTGGATGAGAGGAGACGACGTGAGCCGCTGCCTCCGAGGCTGGCCCGGCCGCAGGGCTGGGGGCAGAACAGCCCCCCCGGGCTCTGCCCCGCGGCCCCCCGGGGCTGGGCAGAGCGCCCTGCTGAAGCAGACGTCCGAGCGCAGGGGGCTCGAGGCTGGCTGGAGGCCGCGCCCCCCACCGCCGCTCCTCTCTCGGGGGCCCCTTCCTGGCTTCTCTCCCTTCCCCTCTTGCGCTGGTTTAATTAGCGGAGCTTCGGGGCGGCTCCTCGTGCACCGTGTCATTGCCGCGTCCTGCCAGCGCGCGTTCAGGGTCTCCCGAGCTGAGCCGGCCTCCCGCGTCCCCGGGCAGCCGGGCCCTGGGCGATGAGGGCGGAAACGTAGCATCCGGGAAGCCGCCGTCTGCGGAGCGAAGGAGGTGAGCGAAGGAGGAGTCCTAAGAGCTGAGGTTGGAGAGAAGTGACCAGAAGATGCGCGATCCTAGAGGAGTGGAGAGGGGTTGGGGTTGGTTTCGATCCCGAGGGAAACCCCTGGGGGACGGCACGCTCTGATTGGCACTTTTCAGGGCTCGCCCCGGGGGGCAGTCCGCCGGGAAGGTGGGTTGTAGGGATGAGAGCAGCAGCCGGGAGACCAGTGAGGGGACAGCTTGGAATTGGCCAGAAGAGCTGGCGGGTGCACTGGGCAGAGAAGCCTGGGGTTCAAGAGCGACTCCTTCGTTGGTTTGGGCGGAGCGGCTGGGTGGGCGCAGCAGGCACACCGCTTCCTGAGACGGGAAGGTAGGGAGCCGGAGCAGTGCGCGCGACCCCGCCAAACTCGAAATGCCTTCTGGGGAGCCACTGGGATGGCCCTGGAAGCGTGGAACCAGGCACGCCCGCCGAGAGGTGCAGACGAGAGACGGAGAGCACGCGTGCGCAGGGCCATGCAACACGAGAGGAGAAGCAGTCGCTGAAGGAGGGGAAGGCCAGGACGGTGTGCTGTCACTGGTGGCGAGAGAAGAGCATTTCTAGAAAACGCCACCGCCCCTGACCTTCTGTAGCGCCATCAGTGTTTCTGGGTTCCGAGGGACGCCGGGAGGCCTTGGCAGCCGCCTGTCCTCGCCACCACCACCCCCTCTGCTCACCCCTCCACGCTTCCCCAGCTGTCCTCACGGGAGAGCCCCACCCCCGCCCTCTGGCTGCCACAGGTCCCCCTGCCCCGTGGTCCCCGGAGAGCGCTGCCTGGCAGAGCCTCAGCTGTTGGCCTCTGTCATGGAGACGGCAGCAGCTGCAGGCGACGGGCATTTGTGACCATTTGTCAGAATGCTCCCCTTCCTCCCTGGCCTGCCCTTCTGGAACATTTCTATCCCACGGCCCTGGAGACAAGGCTCATCCAGGGGTGGGAGGCCCAGGAGGGGATGGAAAGTACTGTCCGTGCTCTACAGAAGAGTCGAGCTTCCTTCTATGAGCTGGCTGTCACCCCCGCCCAGGGTACCGCTGGGCACCCCAGTAGGGTCCCGTCAGCTCTATCCTGTGCACCCCCACGTGACTTGTCCCTAGTCATGGCAGCTCTCCTCTGAGTGGCCCCTATCTCGCAGGGGGCTATTATCCCCAATGAGGAGGGCAAGAAACTGTGGCACGGAGACACTGGGGGCGCACAGCTGCTCGGAAATGCCGGGCTCTGGGGGCACACAGGTGAGCGGGGGCGCCGCCCAGGCGACGACAGAGCCCATCCCACACCACTGTCGAGCCCCACCCCCGGCCCCAACAGCCTTGTTTCCACTTCTCTGATGCATTCTTGCCCAAGGCTGCTGGTTCCAGCCGGGCCTGGGCTGGAGACGGCCTGCCCACTGTTTGCACTTCGTGGTTTGGCCTCTCTATTACCAAATGCTCTCGGATTTTTCTGGAGCCAGGGGTGGGGAGGAATCTTCTGTCTGGCCCTAAGGCATGGCTGGTATTCAGAGGGAAGCAGGAAACCAGAGCCCGATAAATGCAGAGCTTAGTGCGAGTTCAGTGGCCTGGGATGGCTGTGTGTCCAGCGTCTTGGCTGCAAATGTGGTTCATGTTGTCCGGCACACTAGACCTTGAGGCCCCAGACCTTTGTCCCCACAAGCCCAGGTCCAAGTCTGTGTACTTGCCGGGAGCAGAGACAAGGGGTCAGGCGGACAGACGTGCACCCCGGACGGGAGACAGGGCAGGTTGGGGAGCCGATGCGGAGCGCGGTGTGTAGCTCGGGGGCCACGCCCCCGACAGGAAGGCCCGCTCGTCCCCCCAGGGCCGGCCTCCGTGGGCACCACAGCAAAGGAGGGAGCTCAGCAGGCTTCCTCCCAGCCTGTCCTTGAGACCTGCCTCTTACCGTTGACATCATCTTGGCCCAGGGACCCTGGAAAATCTGCTTTTCTCCATTCTCTGGATTTCCTGTTTTCCTTTTTATAGAACGGAGACTCCTTTCGACAAAGCCTAAGCCTTATCCCTGCAGGACTTCCTAGAGGAGAGATGGGGGGAAGGACAAGTGGCCCTAACTCGTCCCGTGACCTCGGTCAAGTCATTTTGCCTCCCCGCACCCAAGTTTCCTTATGTGAACAGCAGAGATAAAACGCAGGGCTGTCATAGGGCCCGTCCGTCCCACAAGCACCCGCTGGGCCCCGCGGCCGGCAGGGCCCGGGCAGGGGATCGATGGCCAGTACCTGTGTTGTGTGTCACAGGAAGGCCGTCTCTATCCAAGAAAGTGAAGGTGGGAAGGGGTAGGGAGTACCCGGCACGTGGGAGGCGTTGCCGTGACGCGCGGGAGGGCTTCTGTGGCGACGGCGCTAGGCAGAGGCCCACGGTTCCTCTTAGAATTCCATCTTGGGGCCTGGGCAGGGGAGGGAGGTCAGTTCAGCCTGCGGGGCTCGAGTTGCTGGGCCAGAGTGAGCAGGGCTGGGAGGCACGGAGCCAGGCCCACTGTGAGCGGCACCGCGCCGTCCGCCGCGGGCCTGAGAGCTGGGGTCCCAGGCCAAACCCAGGAGAGAGCGGGTTTCGTCAGGACGCTGCAAGACCAGGGAGAGGCTTCCCAGGTTAAGCCCAGAGGTTTCCATAACCTCCCCTCGGCCTGTTTTCCAGGCAGCTCTGCCTTCTGCTGAACGCAGAGAACATCTTTCACTCGATGGCAGACATCCTGCTCCGTGAGGAGGACCTCAAGTTCGCCTCGACCATGGTCCACACCCTCAACACCATCCTGCTCACCTCCACAGAGCTCTTCCAGCTGAGGAACCAACTCAAGGACCTGAAGACTCTGGTACTCCGCGTGCACAGGCTCGGGCCCCGGCTTTGACCTGCCAAATCTCCGCATTTTCCGCTTGTTGACACCCCACCCCACCCCGAACACGGAGCGGATTGGCTTCTGGGACCCAGTGGCTCACGCCTGCTGGGCCATGCTGCCCTGAGTCAGGCTTCTGGGTTAAAACGTTGCCAGACATCAGGGGTCGTTGCTCTCCCTGCCCTCCTCCTCGGCCCTGGCCCTTCCCTCGAACAGTTGAACAGGCCTGTCTCAGAAGGCCCCCATCCTAAGCCAGAGTGTCACAGTGCTGCCTGGCTGGGGCTTTGGATAAGGACCCAGTGGGGCTGATCAGGGGGCTTGGGGGGCAGGGGGCGGGTGCTCGCTCTTCTACCAGTCTGCTCTGGGGGACACCGATCAAAGGTTCACATGGCCCAAGGGCAGGGGCCGCCACTCTGGGTGTGCTCGCCGTGCCAGGGGTCTCGTTCCCGGTGTGGGTCGTGGTCTCCGCCCCCCCGGCCCCGCTCGTCCCCAGCTCAGACCTTGCCTCTGCTCCCTCTCGGGGAGTCTCAAGGACATCCAAGCCTGCTTCAGGGCATCTCGGGCCAGGCAGCTCAGAATGATCCAGGCCACGCCTGTGCCTTCCTCCTGTGGCTCTTTCCAGACATTCGCAGAGGACTGACTTAAGAATTCTCCTCGGGGCAGGGGCTCCCTGGGTGTGGGCTCAGCTCCCGGGCTGGTCCCTGAGTACCGGGTGGGCCGCAGAGGAGGGAGGAGAGGTGGCACCTGAGGATGAGAAGGGGTACTGCAGGGGAGAGCCCAAGCCCTGGGGAAGCCTGCTCCCAGCCTCACGGGCTCCAGGACCACAGAGTTCTGGAGGGGACGATTCCTCTTTGCCGAGGGCAGAAACGCCGGCGCAGAGGACAGGCTCACGCCTGACCAGGCCCTCACAGCCACCACCACGTGGCTCCGGGGACCGGGAGTAATGACAGGGTCTGAGGAGGAGCTGTCAGCGTTTCCTTTGTGACGGCTTGTTCCCAGCTGGGCTGCCAAGCCCAGCCCTGAGTGCTGAGCTGGCTCCCGGCGCTGCACAAGGGCCCCCGGATCTCGGGCCCCGGGTGGGCCCCGGGCAGGAAGGAGCGGGGGCTGTGTCAGCTGCTCTCACTTCTTCCCCCTCAGGAGAGCCAGAGCCTCTTCTGCTGCCTCTACCGCTCCTGGTGCCACAACCCCGTCACCACAGTGTCCCTGTGCTTCCTCACCCAGAACTACCGGCACGCCTACGACCTCATCCAGAAGTTGTATCCTTCCCGTCCGGCCGCCCAACGGCCACGCTCCTGCCCCCTCCCCCTGCTCTGCCTCCAGGCCTCGTGATCTCAGGACCTTGGTGGGCGCCGAGAGGGGCGTATTGGGGAGCGAGCTGTGGGCAGCAGACAGGGTCATCTGGGTCTCGTGGCAGGGAGCTGCCCTGCTGGAACCTCGTAAGCCAGGGATCGAGGCTAAGGGGCGCTGTGGGGCCATCTAGGTGCGGGCGCCCCAGGGCGGGGGCAAGCCGAGAGGCCCCGGGAAGGGGGAAGGTGGGTGGACTGCAGTGCGGGGACCTACGTGAGGCCTGCGGGCTGGAGCTCTGGTGTCTGCACCGTTGCCGGTGAGCTCAGGGACCTTCTGGGGCCCCAGAACCAGAGGGAGCCCTGGTCAGCTGTGACAGAGGGGAGAGGCCGGCCAGAGAGAAGACCCGCAGGGCGCCTCAGGGCCTGTGAAAGGCATCCGTGGGGAGATTGGCCCCAGTTCTTAGAACACCGAATCAAACCAGCTTCCTCCGTGAACGCCTGGCGCGTGACTCTGGATCAAAGAGCTACTTAGGGCGCAAGATGGGCCTCCTTTCCTGATGGGACCAGGAGTTGGGGGTGAGGAGAGAAGGGCCCTAAGGTTTCTCCATTGAGGGTCGCCGTGGCCTTGTCTCACTCCATGAGGGTGCCTACTCCCCTTCCGCACCCTAGATGTGCTTTTCTCAGCCATTGGCGTGGCCCAGAGACTGCAGGCCACAGACTGGCTGCAGCCCTGACCTTGGCCCTGCCGATAGGAGTCCACCCAGGCAGGAACCGGGACCCTTCCGCTCAGCCTCCCCCCGCCCCCTCCCCCCAGGCTGCAGGGCTGAGATAAGAGCCTTTCGGAGCCGGGGGGCACAGAGGAGAGAGCCCTGGAGCAGAACCGGAGTGCCCACGCAGGGGGACACCTGTGCTCTTTTATTTGGAGGGACAGAGAGGTGAAGAGGCAGACAGACTGATGTCCTTTGTGGATGTTTGTGCTTCGGCAGAGCAGGTTCTGCTTCTGAAGCCAGGGCCCTGGTGGGAAGGACACACGTTCCCAGCCCCTGGGTCCCAGGTCTCCGGCGGCCCCCACCCCCACAGAGGCCCCTCCCAGAGACCGGCCGTCCCGGCCCAGTGGTCAGACTTTCCTTGACCCCCCCACCCAGCGGGGACCTGGAGGTCACAGTGGATTTCCTCACGGAGGTGGACAAGCTGGTGCAGCTGATCGAGTGCCCCATCTTCACATGTAAGAGCCCTTCCGCCGCCGCTGCCGGGCCTCGGGGGAGGGGGGCGGGGGTTCCTCCAAGGGCCGAACGGAAGGCCAGGGATGACGAGGCTGGGGCGGACCGGGACGGCGGGCATCAGGACGACCGCCCGAAGGTCGTCTCGTGGACGCAGGCCACCGAAGGGGAATAACACCCCCGCCGGGGGTTCCAGAGTGGCCGGCCCAGAGCTGTTCCCTGCACCCCCTGCAAGCGCACTGCCCTCGGCCCGGCTCAGAAGCTGCGGGGCTCCCCGGGCCCACCTGCAGGGGCTTCTCTGTGCCCGGAGCCACGCCCTCCTCGCTCTGCAGAGCGGAGCTGGCCTTCTCGGGGAGCGGCTGGGTGGTAGCCGCCACATCGTAACATCCGGGCTGAATGTGCAGAACTGGCCGCTGGCCGCTGGCGGGAGTGCGCACGGCACTTGCTCCCCAGAGCGGGCAGCCCCTGAATAAAACTCCCGCGCCTACAGTCAGGTCGGGAAGCGGGGAGGCAGCCCGCTGGTGGCCTCCCTCTTGCCAAGCTGGGCACCCCGGCCTCCTGCTCCCTGGCAGCACGTCGGACCGGCCCGAGCTTCTCCACGCAGCCGGGCACCACAGGGGTAGAGGCCCAGGATGGAGACCCCGTTCCCGGAGGCATGCATCCAAGCCTGTCCCACGTGGCTCCCTGGCCTGACATCTCACTTCCCCAAGGGCCTCCCGGGGCAGCCAGGCACACACACTCTCCTGAGGTCAGGTCCAGCTCGACCCTGGAGAAGCCACGAGCGCCCTCTCGCCAGGCCCAGCACTTCGGGGGGTGACCGCAGCCGATTCGCCCTGGTCCTGCTCCGCTTCCCAGCCCACTCCCGGCTTGCCTGGCCCCCCTTGGGGACCAGCTTGGTCCCACAGCCCCAGCTTTCCCGGGGCCCAGAGTGGGACTGGAACAGGCTCACGTTCCTGCTGCTCAGGGCTCCGCTGGCGGCTCCTGCTCCCTGGGGCGAGAAGAGGGCCGGGGGCGGGGGCAGCTAGGCCCGGCCGCTCCGGCTCCAGCATCAGCCCAGCCCCCCACACGGCTGCTGGGGTCCCCTGGCCTTTCCGGGTGTTTGTGGCACATTCCCCACCGAGGACGCCCAGGACTGGGCCTTGGAGACCCGAGAAGGCAGGAGCCTGCGATTCCCCCAGAGGGGCTCAGAGGAGGGCGCGCGGGCCTGCTGGGGTGGGACAGGCGCTGGGCAGGACCAGGGGCGCCTCCCCCGTCGCGTGCGGCACGGACAGGGCTGGAGTCTGAGGTGGCTCTCCAAAACCACCTGCCAGACACTCCTGGGCTGGGTGTGCGGTTAGCCACACTCACAGGCGTTTTTCCATCCTGCCCTCCCTTAAATCTGTCCTAATCCGGGCTTTCTCTCCCGCTCACCCTATTTATAGCTCCCTTGTGTTGGCGCGTGCAGGGCAGACCGGGGAGTCTGTTACCCTCCGGGCCCCGAGCCCCCTCAGTACCAGGCTGCAGGGAGCGTAGGGACTCGGGGCCGAGGCCCTCCAGCAGCTTGGGGATCGTCGGGCCGAGGGTACGCTCAGGACAGACGGGCAGGCAGGAAGAGGGGTGACATCCCAGGGACATCCAGGAGGCACTCCTGGAGGAGGGGGCGGGCGGGCGTGGCTGTGGAGGAGCCCCTGCCTCCCTCTAAATGGCAGCCCCCCAGCTGGCCCTCTCCCGGGGCGGCGCCCAAGCCCTGACCTCTCCCCCGTGCCCTGCCATAGATCTGCGCCTGCAGCTCCTGGACGTGAAGAAGCACCCGTACTTGATCAAGGCCCTGTACGGCCTGCTCATGCTGCTGCCCCAGAGCAGTGCCTTCCAGCTGCTGTCCCGCCGGCTGCAGTGCGTGCCCAACCCCGAGCTGCTCCAGACCCAGTGAGTATAGGCTGGGGACCGCTGCCCTCCGGGAGGGGCCGGCAAGAAAGGTCAAGCCCACAGGGACTTGGTGACGGTGGGGGCCCCCTCGCCTCGGAAGCACATGGCTCTGGCACAGTGGAGACTGGCCACCCCACAGCCGCTGGCCCTCAGGCCTCTCGGGGCCCCAGGCGGAGGCGCTTTGGGAGGGTTTACAAGGTGGCAGAGGCTAGCGATACCTTCTCCAAGCAGTCGGGGTGGCGTTAATCAAAAAACAAGAGGGCATGCCAGAGTCACCCAGACGATGCCCCTGGAGGGAAGCCACAGGAGGAGGCGGAGGGAGAGTTCACGTCCTAGGTCAGAGACGAGCGCCCAGTCCCGAGCAGATAGGCCTGAGAGCCCAGCCTCTGGTGGCCCTCCCCTCCGTCTGTGGCAGAGGCTCCAACCTGGGCCTCAGAGAGACCCCAGCCTCACTGGGACCCTCCCAAGCCCATCCTGGGTGCAGCGGGAGGCAGGGTGCGTCCATGGCTACCCCGCCTGCGTCCGCCGGGCACACCTCCACCACGAGTGCCAGCAGGGCAGCCTGCAGGCAGGAGGGCTACGGCCCCCGGGGGGGGGGGGTCCAGCCGGGCTCCCACCCCAAACCCACTGCTGGCCCGGCCCCCAGAGCCTGTTGGGCTGTGTCTATATTTGGTAACCCTTGGAGGCTCTGCCTCATCCACAGGCATTTGGCATCCGAGATGGAAAATTTCACTTGTCAGGTCGCCATGGAAACAAGCAGAGCCACTGAGAAGATTTACGCTGAATGGAGCGCACCCAGCTTGCATCAGACGCCCTGTGTGTCTAGAATTCCCTCCCAGGCTGTTAGAGCCACTTGGCAGGCCTGGCACCTCATTCCCGAAAAGGGCCTCGGGCTTGGGCCCTTGGGACTGATGCAGGGAGCCTTGAAATGGGCCTGCCCGACACTCTGGTCCCCGGACCTGAGCCCCTGTGCCCTCTGTAGCACTGGGTTTCGGTGCCCACCACCCCCTCCTCTCCGGCTTGGCCTCACTAGAGCCCTGGGCCGGCTGGAGGGGCTTGAGCCCCTGGTAGGTGTGGCCCCCAGGCCAAGGCCCAGCTCCTGCCTACACCCCCGTTTCCCCAGACAGCAGTGCTCCGGGCGGCAGAGCTAGGCCCTGTCCCAGCTGCTCCTAGTGATGCCCGGATAATCCCCAGGGAGCGGGGAGTTGCGTTTGCCCTTGGATGCCCCTGGTCGGCATACCTCTAGCTCTTGGGGCTCAGAGGCCCTGAAGCCGCACTGTAGCCTCCCTGGCCTGCCTTTCCAGCCTGCACCAGCCTTTCCACTGTCCAGTGGGTGTTAGGGTCGCGCTGGCAGGGGAGGAGGAGGCAGGAGGGGCTGCTTCCCTGTGACCTTTGGTTCTGGTCCCCACCCCAGCCAGCCTGCCTTCCTGACGAGGCCTTTGGGCCAGGCCACAGACCCTGCACTGCTAAGAGCCATATGCCTATCCGAGCTCTGCCCGCGACGTCTTGGTGGGGGGAGGTGGGATGTAAAGCTCACAGTCGTCAGGTACAAGTTTGCAGAGGGAAACTGCGGAAAAAGGATTCTCCCTAAGCCTCCCATGGTCAGTCAAGGGAGTCTTGGGCCAAAGGGTTGAGACCTCTGAGTTGTCAGGTCAGTGGGCAGGTCACAGGCCTGGACTAGGATCTGGTCCAGGCTCTGCTAAGGATTTGCTCTGTGATCTCAGATCCCTCTCTTGGTCCTCAGTTTCTTCATTAGCAAATGAGCATTTGGGCTAAATGGATCCTTAAGGCTCTGCTCAGCCTTCAAGGCCCCGAGTGCCCAGCCTTTCTTCGCAGGGACCCTGGCACAGTTGTCACAGATATGCGCAGGGAGACCTTGGGCGGGGAGGGGGCCCGAGGAACAGCTGGGGGAGGGGTCAGATTGCAGGGTTGGGCACAGAGGGACAGCCCACCCCCTGGAGGGGGAGTTGGGGACAGTCTCAGCCCTGGGAGGGGCAGGCAGCTGGACGACAGCTTTGGGTTGCCTGACAGGCCTGCAAGCCAGGAACAGCTGGGGGGGGGGGTTCTACATCCCTCCCCCATCCCTCGTTCCGTGTGCTCAAGGCGCCAGGAGGGCTCGGAGACCCTGGCCCCGCTCAGGCTTCCAGGCCACTCCCCAGAGACCATCTCAGGGAGGCAGGAGGGAACCTCTGAAGCAAAAAGGCTGGTGACAGGTGCGTGGGTGGGGCGGCAGGAGAGAGGGCCGACTTTGGGTTCTGGAATCCCATCGCTACTGCTGGTGGGGTGTCCCCAGCCACTTTCTGCCCGCGGGGTGTCGTCAACAACGTGAAGGCCTTGAGCAGCAGCTGTGCCCGCTGTGACAGGCAGGGAGAGGAGCCCCGGCCTGCGTGCTCAGAGGAGACCTACCTCCCCCTGCGGGACACGCTTCTCCCCGCCCGCAAGACCGCAGGCCAGGAGGGGTCCGGGGAGGCCGAGTCGCTGAGGGCCCACTCCCCCCGCCCCCCGAACATGCTCCCCTGGCCACGTCCGGGCAGATCACCCAGCTTGGCCGCCACTGCTTGCATCTCCACGGAAACCCCTAATCTCCGTCCTGCCTCTGGGCCTGACACCTGGGCTTGCCGTTAGCGTCGAGGGGAGCGGCGCACAGACCCACGGACGCCCGGCCGTGTGCCGCAGTGTCCTGTCTGGGCGCGTGTCCCGGGCCCACGGGTCTCTCCCGCATCTCGGCCCGCTGGCCTGGGGCAGCGCCTGGCCACTCGCTGGCGAGAGCTCTAAGCTGCAGGCTGTCCCTCGGCCTCCCCGGAAGCCCGGGTCACTCTGTCGGGGCAGTGACACCCGTACCACAGAGCTGCTGTGACAGGGACGCCCCTTGCCCGTTCCCAGGGCAGCGAATACAGTAGCTGGAGCTCAGCATGCTGCCCACAGTCTGGCAGGAGCCGGCTTCACCCGGCTCCTCGTGTTTGTTGAACCAGTGTCACCGGAGGCCCAGGACAGCAGCGGCCATGCCACTGCACAGGGCGCCTTCAGGTGGTGCGCCGTCAGCAGGAAGCGAACACACTGAGTAGGGGAGCAGGGGCCACCTCCGAGCTCCAGCTCCATCCTGACCACGGGAAGGACTGAGCCGCGGAAGTGCAGCTGGCCTCGGGCTGCTGGCCTCGCCTCAGTGGTTGTAGCCGCAGCGGCGGCCGCCCATCAGGCTGGAGCTGTGCACCAGGCTAAGCTCCTGCGTGTCAAATCCGAGGGAATCCTCACACCTACCCCATAGGGTGGCTCCTCTGGCCGTCCCCCTTCACAGAGGAGGAGACTGAGCCACGGGATCAAGGTCAAATGGCTAGGAAGTGGTCGTATTCCAGCTGGATGGAGGCTTATCTAGCTTCTGTGCTCAGCTGTTGTGCCTCAATATTGGGGTTTCTCCATGAACTCAGGGGGTCCGAGGATTCTCATGAAGAGCCCGTAGCCTTCATGAGACACCCTCACCAGGGCCACCAGGCCTCAGGGGCTGGAAGCAAATGCTTTTCTGCCCACACAGATCTGTTTCCTAAGCCAGCGAGGCTCAATTGAGAGAGGAGCAGCCTTTCAGCAGATTCTCTGGAGCAGTGCTTAGAAACAGGGCAGGGCCCCCGGGGATCTAGTCCCTGGGGCAAGCTGAACAGGGCTACAACACTGCACGACCCTGGGGAGCATCGGGCACATGGTGGCCGCGCCCTGCACAACCTGTGCAACTGTACAGAGCCGGGGGAGGGGGCGGTAACAACCGGAGTTGCAGGAACCGTCAGCATGCCCAGTCATGAAACCAACTCTCCTACCCCAGGGACAGGGAATGACCGCAGGCCTCTGGACCCCAGCACTCAAAAATCAATGTCCTGCCAAGCTGAAGGTCCAGTAGAGTCTCTTCAGCAGTAGACAAACCCTGTTGTCTGCAGGCCTCATCCTGCCCCAGAGAAAGGGCCAGGCTGCCTCCTCCCCCTTCTCCCTGGACCCTGTTCCAGGCCCCAGCTGGCTTCCTGGCTGGCTGCTGGCCCTGGCTTTCACCCCAAAGGGAGCTGGTCGTAAACAGGAAATGCTTCCCGATGCGATGCCTGCTCTGGGCCCCATCGCCAGCACACAGCCCATATCCAAGCAGCACTGTTGACTGGTCCCAGCAACTGAGGGGGGCTCCCCTACTTTGGGGCTGACCGTTGGGCCAGGGGTACCGGGCCTGAGGCAGACAGCCTCCCGCAGGTGGAGCTCTGTGAGCCTGTGGCCCTGCCCTGCCCCCAGCCCTCCTGTGCCTGATGCCGCCTGCCCCCCAACTCCCTCCCGTGCGCGCTGAGACTGACCCTGAACCCTTCTTCCCCAGGGACGGTCCACAGGCAGCCCCCAAGGCGCAGAAAGCGGAGTGCCCCAGCATCGACTACGCAGAGCTGCTGCAGCACTTCGAGAAGGTCCAGAAGAAGCACCTGGAAGTGAGGCACCAGCGGAGCGGCCGTGGGGATCACCTGGACCGGAGGGTGGTCCTCTGATGGGCCCGGCATGGAGAGGGGCCCAAGGAGTGGCCCCGCGGAGCGTCCAGGGTCTTCGGGCCCCCTCTCTGAGGAGCCCAAACACCTGCCTCGAGGGCGGGCCGGGCCTGGCCACCAGCGCGGGCGGGGCACAGAGGCTGTCCACCCAAGCTCCTCCCAGCGCAGCCCCCTGGGCCCCCAGTGCTGGTAGCTGCACCCTGGCGTTCGGACAGAGCGGGCTGCCCCCCGGGGTGGGGCCGAAGCCTCAGGCACCAGCCATTCTCCGGAACCGGTCTCTTTCTGATGCCTCCTGTAAAGAGCTTGACCTCTCCAGCCCGTCGGAGCTCTGGCCTCGTGCCGATGTGTGTGCACGTGGGAGTGTGCGTATCTGTCTGCAGCGGGGCACAGCACGGAAGACCGTATGAATGACACACCCCCGCCCCAATAAAGAAATGACGGAAAAGCCTCAACCGCCCCCGCTCTCTGCCTGCCTGATGCCCACGGCTGCTCCGGGGCCAGGTCGCCCGGCCTGCAGTGCTGCCCACGGCCGCCCCAGGGAGGTCGGCTGCACCTGCAGGCCGGTCCCCTCACCGTCCCCCGTTGGGTGTGTTTGGGGTCCCACTCTCACCGCCAGGACCCACCCCTTCCTGGAGGCCACCGAGCACTGGCCTGGCCTGAAACCCTGAACGCTACCTTCCCGGGCACCTAGTCTGACGTTTCCACCCAGATTCCCCCAGGTTAATGGGGCCATGTACCCCATGAGCAGGTGAACCAGACCTTGAGCTTCTGAATGAGGGCACGTGCGGCTCGTCACTGGAAATGGAAGGGGCTGAGGAGACCTCCCAGGTGCCCACCTTGATTTGGCAAAATACTCCTCGTTAACACGGGTGGGCCCGAGGCCACCTGACTCCGGCCCTGGGCAGCCTCTGATTGGCCTAATGAGCTCCCAGGTGGTTCTCATGCAGGCCCCCCGGGGTGGGGGAGCGTGAGTTTATGCGAGCTTTTCCCCAGGGCCCCGCGCCTCCCGGGGAGGGTGGGTTTTCCCGCCTCGAGTCTCCGGCAGGACGGGCCGTGCGTGCTGGTTTTCCACGTGAACACGGCGTGCGTCCCCACACGTGCACCCCGACGCCGGGGACGGGACGGGAACCCACCCCTGCTCCGCTGGTCTGACACTGGCCCCCGCTGCCCAGTAAGCAGGTTGCCCGACCCGGTGACGACACCCCAAAAGCTTAGCCTGCCCCCTCCTTCCCCCCCG
>LNAC01000044.1:346418-362633 GCA_002007465.1 Ailurus styani | reverse complement strand
CCCCCCCCCCCCCGATGATGGGCCAAGCCCGGACAGGAGCAGGCCACCAACTCTCGGCCCACCGCTGGCTCACTAGGTGGGGAAACTGAGGCCTGGGAGTGGCTCAAGGTCATTAAGGAGACTGTCCTACTCTGTCCCTGACCTCACCCCCCCTCTGTTGATCTGGGAGCAAGGGAGACCCTCTCCCCAGGGAGCCCAGGGTTTGGCAGGGCCGGCCCAGGCTGACTAGGCAGAGAGGAGTTTCAGCTCCGCTGACAGGAGGGGGGGCCGGGAACAACGCTCCTACCTTTCTCCTCTGAGCAGGACTGTGGGGCAGGGGAGAGAACTGGGCTCTGCACTTGAACTCCAGAGAGCCCTCACCCTGTCACACACTGCCATGTCCCACGGTGACATCACAGGCTCAGGAGGAGACGCCACACACCAGGGCGGCTGGCCCCGCAGTGCCCAGGCGGGCCCTTCCGCAGGCTGCCCGGGGAACAGCCCTAGGAGCCGCGGCTGGATCCCTGCCCCTGGAAAAGGCCTGAGGCCTTCCGCACCTAAAACTACAGGGTTAGCAGCATGGAGGTGTCCCCCAGCCCCCACATAGCATGCTCCCCTGAGCCCTTCATCCCTGGTACCTCCATCTCTGGGCCCCCCACCGGCAGCCCTCACAAGCCCTTACTTCTCTGTGCCCTCAGCAGGCCACCCAGCCCACCCGCACCCGGCTGCTCCCCGGGCTGGCAGAGGATGGGACCTTCCCGCCCCCTCCTCCCGCTGGCAGCCTCTCTGCTAACACTGCAGAGCAGCAGCTTCTCTGCTCAGAAAAGAGGGACAGGACTGTCCCCTCCCTCCCCAGGCAATTTGCAAGGAACTTGGAGATCAGACAGAAGGAAAAGGGAGATAGAGCAAGAGATTCAGGTCGGATTTTCTGACATGTGGCGGTTTCACCCGGGGTGATGCCAAGTACCTAGGACATATGCATGTGTTCAGGCCAGGGACAGAGCAGGGGACTGGGCCACCTGGAGGTTGATCACCTGGTTTTGGGTGGGGGGCAGCTTCTGGCTGTTTTTCTCAGTGATCTGAGCCACAGAAGCAGCGGGGCTTGCATAGAGGAAGGGGGCTGAGCTGGGGAGACCAAGCTTGCCCCAGTAGGCCTCCCCATGGCAGCGCAGCGGAGCGGGAGGGAGGCGGCCCCGAGCTGCACCTGGAGGCCCGAGGGCCCGGGCTGCACCTGGAGGCCCGAGGGCCCGGGCTGCACCTGGAGGCCCGAGGGCCCGGGCTGCACCTCGAGGCCCGAGGGCCCGGGCTGCACCTCGAGGCCAGAGGGTTGGGAGGAGACCGCCGGGTCAGGGTTGAGGCGGGGTGCTCAGGAGCTTTCCCTGCTTCTCTGCCTCCCTTAGCTCAGATGCCCGCTGGGTGGTTGCCAGGCCGCCCACTGAAGTTCAGAGAGGGGCAGAGGCTTGCCAAAGATGGCAGGACAGGGCGAAGCGCTTTCAACAGTGAAGGGCCTCCACTTGGCCCTGGCCCGTCCAGAAAATGGGCCCATACGCTTGGCCTATCCGCCTGAATGTGGGAAGTGTGACCCAGACATTGGCCCTGCCGGTGGCGGGGGCTCCCAGCAGAGACTGGGCTCCTGTGTCCCCTCGGTTTTCAGCCAGCGTTAACTGAGCACTGGGTACTGTCCCGGAGTCTCCACGCGGACCCAGGGTGTAGGTGCAGTTGCCAGCCCAATTTGACAGGTGAGGAAGCTGAGGCCCAGAGTGGAGCCCTGGTCCAGGGTCACCCAGAAGCCCCTCTCTGGGGTCACAGCCAGGACTACACCCCCCCCCCCGCCCTGGTCAGAGACAGAGTCTCCAAGGCCACCTCCGCGTCAGGCCATCCACCTGAGCACCTCTAGTGACAAGCACTGGGGACAGAGTGGGTGCTTCTGCCGTCCCTGCGGTTCTGTCCCTTGTCCCCTGGCTGCCAGATGCTCATCGCTCTGTGCCCTGGAAGCGGGTGTAGTGACCCGTCAGACACGGGGTCAGATCTTGCCCCTGCCGTCTGGAGGGCTTAGCTAGCCAGTTCGTCCCTCTGCGCCTCGGTTTCCTGGCGTGGGGAACGCGGGCGATGGTCGTGTTTATTTCGCGGGGCTGTGCTGCGGGCCCCACGCGCTCGCACGCGCAGCGGGCTTCCCTCGGTGCCCGGCGGCCGCGAGCGCTTGGCCAGCGGCAGTCACTGCCGAGCGGTGACCGGGAGTCTTAGAGCCTGGCAGCCCAGCGTGGCCAGCGTGAGGGCGTGGGCCCAGGGGAGCTCTGAGGACCCTCCCTCGGGATCCCTCGGGACATTGGCTGCCCCCCCCCCACCTCTTCATCTCCAGGGTCCCTTACGAATTACCTGCCAGTGGGGGCAGAGCCCCGGTCCTTAGAGACCAAGGTGCCCCTCAGGCCCCTCACGGCCTCCCCCATGCCGTGTCTTGCCCCCTCCCCACCAGGAAAGCTGAGGGGTGAAGGTCTGGGACGGGGTGAGCCTGGCTGGCTGGAGGCTGGGGAGACGGGCCTCGGCCTATGGACTTTGTGGGGGTCGGAGCTGGTCTGTCCCCAGCTTCTCCTAATTCCTTGTACTCCGGGCCTGCCCGGAGGCGGCCGGGGGTGCTGAGAAGGTGTCCCGGGGGTCAGGACGCCTGCCCCTGGACCCCGGCCTCCTCAGCATTGGCTCTTCTCCCTGGAGGTCTCAGCAGGGCTTGGGGTTGGGACGTTGAGGTTATGTGAGCGCGCCACCTTTCAGGAGACTCTCAGGGTGCCAAGGTGAGGGTCAGCTCCTTGGGATTGCCAGGGACAACCTCCCAGGCTCCTTGAGCCTGAACTCTGCGCACATGGAGACAGCCCACCCACAGCCTCCCCCGTCCTGCACCAGCCTGTGTGAACTTCTCAAATATTTGCTTTCCCTGGGCACTGGCTGGGCTGCGAGGGGACGGAGTTTCTAAGGCGGTCAGAAGCTGTCCCGTCGCCTTTGCACCCCCGCAGGCTGTCGTCAGCTGGGGAGGCCATCTCAGACCTGCCCCTGGGTTCCCGTCTAGCAGAGCCTGCTCCTGAAGCCTCGAGGCCTGGGCTCTCTGCCTTCCCTGTTTCCCCAGCACCGAGCACCCCAGCCTATGTGGAAGGGAGAAGCCCTCTGCGGCAGGGGCTTTGCTGGCCTTGGGCTCCCCTTCAAGCATCCAGGCCGCCACAGGGGCGTCGGGCCAGGGCTGAGGTTTCTCCGGGGCCCAGCCACCACGGGAGGGCGCAGTAGCCAGAAAAGCCCCTCGATCAGACTGGACACTTGGTCGCCAAGAGCCCGGCCTCCCCACTGGGAAACCCCCTCCCAATGCAGAGCTTTGGGCCAGACTGGGATAAAGGCCACACTGTGTCCCCAGGAGGGGAGGGGGACTGGGGGTGGAGAAAGGTGGCTCTGTTGGCCGGACAAGGCCCCATTCAGCCTGGGGCCTGGCTGTCCCGGGCAGGCTGGCTGGGCCCCGCAGCAGCGCTCGGTCTCCCCTGGCCTGGGAGCCACTGCTGCTGGCCTGGGATGGGTGGGTGTCCGGGCCGGTAGCAGCTTCCGGGGCCCAGGGGGGACCCCAGAGGCCCCATTTGAGACCAGGCATCCCTGAGCCCTGCCGGTGCACACTGGGCCTCTGCCCCCTCTCTGTGGGGACTGCCCCGCCATGTCCGCAGGGACGTGGTTCCCCTCGTGCAGTTCAGCCCAGAGCCCCTGCCAGAACCCAGGGGAGCCCTGAGGAGACAGAACCTGCCATTTACTGTTTCCCTCTCCCCTGATGGAGAATGTGGCCCGAAACGCTGGCCACTGTAGGCACTAAGCCGGGCTTCCCGACTGTCACGGAGGGAGGGATGAGCAAAGGCAGCTGTGCCCACCGCCAGGCCTTCCTCATATCCCACGGCTCTGTCCTTGGTGCTCTGTCATCCCAGACGGCCCGGGAGCCTCCCTCTCCCTGGGGGCAGGGCCACTGTCTCAGAATCGGGACGGAGGCCTGTGGGGAGCCCAGCCCAGGTGGAGCCTTGCAGCCTCCTTAGTCTCATTACCTCTCCGTCTCCTCCACAGAGCTCCTACCCCATCTGGGAGGACTTCAACTCCAAGGCCACAAAGCTGCATTCCCAGCTGAGGTGAGGCTGCCGAGGGTGCCCCAGCGGGGAGGGGACGGGCAGAGGAGAGGACACCTCACCCACAGACCGTCCCACTGTCCATCTCCCCAGGACCACTGTGCTGGCTGCTGTGGCCTTCTTGGATGCCTTCCAGAAAGTGGCAGACATGGCCACCAACACCCGAGGTGGGGAGGGGGCGTGGCTGGAGGTTGGGGTGCCCCAAGTTGGGCGTGGAGGCTGGAAAGGCTGAGCGAAGTGTGATCCAGGGAGAGGGCACTGGGCCCAGAGTTGGGACCCTGAATCCTCCCTAGTGGAATAGGCTGGTCGTCGAGAGAGCGAGCCTCTTACCACTAGTGGCATGCAAGCAGGAGTGGGTCAACGGTGGTAGGGATGTGACGGTGGCGGTTCCGTTCTCCCCATGGGCAGCCGGCTCCATCCCTCGGCCGCAGTTGTGCAGCCTTCTGTACCGCGCGTCGCACGCCCCGCTCTCATCTGCCCCTGTGAGAGCGCGCAGGGGCAGGCAAGCCCCTGTTGGCCTTGGCGTCTCGTCCGCCTTCTAGTTCAAGTAGCAAGGACCCGGGGCCTCTGAGAACCAGTGTAGGACCCGGGGCCCCTGAGAACGAGTGTAGTGGGCGCTCGCGCTCACGCCTGCCTCTGGGCACCCGCAGGGGGTTCCCTCCCCGGCTGGAGGGGATTCGGGCTGGCCCTTTGGACGCGCTCCTGCGCTGGCCTGGCCACCAGCCCACCCGCAGCCGCAGCAGGCGGGCACGGTCGGGATGGGCAGGGCCTTGGTCCGGCACAGAGGAGACTCTCGGGCGAATACTGAGAACCGCACCGATGGCGGGATCGCAGTGCGGGATCAGGCAGTGCTGGGGGTGGGGCGCCGGCTGCGAGCGTGGCCTTCGCGGCCCGGCGCGCCCCCTCGTGGCCGAGACTGGGACTGCAGATGCTCCCGTGGGGCCCCCTCCCAAGCTGCGTGCTTGCCTCGCCAGGGGCCACACGGGACATTGGCTCGGCGCTGACGCGCATGTGCATGCGCCACCGCAGCATCGAGACCAAGCTGCGGCAGTTCACCAAGTGAGTGGGCGCCGCGGGCGGGCAGGCGGGCGCGGGGGACGCAGGGATCCCGCTGGTGGCCCTGACCCTCCCGCCCTGCCCCCAGCGCGCTGCTGGAGAGCCTCATCAACCCGCTGCAGGAGCGCATCGAGGACTGGAAGAAATCGGCCAACCAGCTGGACAAGGACCACGCAAAAGGTAGGCCCTGGGTTCGGGCCTGGGCCTCCTGTCCCCATTGTGCGGAGCTCCCCCCCATCACAGCCCTCCCCTCTCACCCCGTGCGCAGAGTACAAGCGAGCCCGGCATGAGATCAAGAAAAAGTCTTCAGACACGCTGAAGCTGCAGAAGAAAGCACGCAAAGGTAGAGCCCACAGTGGCCCGTGGAAGCGTAGCCCCGTGGGGCCCCACTCCGTACCCCCCACACCCTATGGGGTGCCCCGGGCGTCATCCTGGCTGGAGGGGCCCTATCCTGAACAAGACCCTCCAGCCTGCCGGGTGGGACAGAGGGAGCCCGCACCCCAGACCTGGCCCAGGCCCTCCCCTCGCAGGGAGGCGGCAGGAGGCCCCACAGGCCCAGGCCCCCACAGCCCTGCCCCAGGAGTGGCTCTTTCCACCCGGCTGTCTTTCACACATTCTTTCTTTCTGTCTCTCCTCCTCTCCTCCTCCCACATCCTTCCTGTAGAGCTACTTGGTAAGTCAGACGTCCGTCCCTCCAGCTGCTCCTCCCGTCCTTGTCCCATCTGTCTGTCTCCCCCAGCTCAGGGCCATTGGAAGGAGCCTCTCCAGGCCAAGGAGGAGCGAGGAAGGCGGTCGGTCCAGCGAGGGAGGGGCCCGGGCACAGTCCCCCTGGGACCCTGGGGGCCCCTGGCCGGGGATGAGTCCCAGGCCACTGCTGGATCAGTCTGCCAGGCCAAGAGGGGTTGGAGCAGGCGGGGTGGGGGGCACAGGCCCTGGCTACCCCGCTCCCACCAGGCCTGCCCCGTCACCTGTCGCCTTCTCACTTCCTGTCTCACCACCTCTCCATCATCCTCTTGCCTCTCTCTGTCCCTCTCGCTGCTTCTTTGTGTCGCTGTCCTTGTGCATCACTCCCTGAGCTGAGCGGGAGCCCATGCTGAGACAACCCCCTTCCCTTCCCCAGGGGCCCAGCCCCTAGCTCTCCGGACCCCCACACCCCTCAGGGGGCAGGCCTGCAGTTGAGCCCCCCAGGCTCTACTGCGTCCGCCTCCCACCCTCTCCCTGTGCCCGGTGAGGTGAGGGGGTGCGGGCCCACAGGCAGTAAGGGCACCCCGGGGCTGGAAGTCTCAGCTGGGGAGGCCTCTGCTGGACTCGCCTGGGCGCACCTGCTCCCGGGGTGGCTCCCAGTGGGCTCCGCCCACTCCAGGTCCCGGGTGGCTTTGCAGCTTTCATGTCTTTCCTGTGTGTGTGTCTGTCCGTCCTCTCTGCCTGCTCCGGGACCAGCCCCGGCACAAGCCCCGGAGTCCTGGCTGCCCGCCCCGGTCCCCGGGCCCCCGTGGCGGTGCCCAGCCCCCCCACCAGGGACGTAGCACGGGGCCTGCGCTGGCCGGCGTCCCCAGCGCGGCCTCTCCTCCCCGCCCCTCCAGGGAAAGGAGACCTGCAGCCTCAGCTGGACAGCGCCCTGCAGGACGTCAACGACATGTACCTGCTGCTGGAGGAGACGGAGAAGCAGGCGGTGCGCCGGGCCCTGATCGAGGAGCGCGGGCGCTTCTGCACCTTCATCACGTTCCTGCAGCCTGTGGTGGTGGGTCCCTCGGAGTCCCGGGCTGTCCTCAGCATCCCCGCCACTGGGCTAGGCGAAGGGTCTTCAAGAAGCTCAGGAAATCCCAAGAATCGGGATTTAGGAGCCACTGCTGGGAGTCCTTTTGGGTGACTCAGAGGCCCCAGCAGGTGGGACCGGGCCCAGGGTTGACCCTGCGACCTCCCCGAAAGGCCGCTGCTCAGGGATCCCCGCCTGGGAGCCTTCAGAGGCGCGCGCTCACCGCCCAAGGACAGGTCTCGTAGCTCGTGATGCACTCATTCGCTCTGGACCGACGGCCACAGTAGCCGCAGGCCGTCCGGTCCCGGCCTCCGTCAGGCCTGAGCAGTGTCGGGTGAGAGGGGAGAGGCCAGGGGAGGCCCGTTCCTCCAGGGTGGGCGGCAGGGCCGGGCCAGCGGGTCTGACCCGCGGCTTCCCCAGAACGGCGAGCTGACCATGCTGGGAGAGATCACCCACCTGCAGGGCATCATCGACGACCTGGTGGTGCTGACGGCCGAACCCCACAAGCTGCCCCCCGCCAGTGAGCAGGTGCGGCCAGGCCCGGGGCGGGGCACGGGGTGGGGACGGCCCGCCCTCGGGTGAGGACGGTAGAGGGTAAAAGAGGACAGAGGACCGGACACATCCTACCGCGCGCTGTGGGGGGCCCAGGGGCACCTGCCCCGGAGAGGGAGGGGGTGCCCAGCGTCCACCGCGGACCCTCAGTCTGAGAGCCAATGGGGGGAGGTCCCGTGGCACTGGGCCCCGTGTCTGCCCCCAGGCTCCCCTTGAACAAGCCGGACCTGGTGACGCTTGCCTGTCGTCCGCAGCCGGCGTCCGTCCCCTCCCCTATCCCAGGACACAGACGCACCTTCCCACAAGGCCACCCGCCCGGCGCCTGCTGTGCGCCCGGCACTCGGCCGGGCACTTTCCACGGCCTTGCAGGACAGGAACCGCAGGCTGCTTTTCACGGGAGAAAGCAGGGCTGCTGGGGTTCCAGGAGCTTGGCCAAGGGGCACAGCGGAGCCAAGATTTGAACCCCATGGTGTCCCTCGTGGTCACTCTCTTGGCTGCTCTGCCAGTGACAGTCCCCAGGGTCACCTGGTTCTCCAGTGGCCACCCCCCAGGAGGTGGCCGCATCCCTGAGAAGCAGTGGGGGCGGAGTCTCCCTTGATGTTCCTCCGCCCCCTCCTCTGGCAGCCCTGCTTTCAGACTCCTCTGGAGGGTCTCCTGCTGGGGCTCAGCGCTCAATAGGGAAGAGAGTGGGGGGCCCTCTGGCCCTACCAGCCCTCTGTGCAGGCCCCCAGGACACAGTAAGGCTCTGCAGAGGAAGGCTGCCTCTGGTGACCCCGTCCCTGTCCCCGTCCAGGTGATCAAAGACCTGAAGGGCTCGGACTATAGCTGGTCCTACCAGACACCCCCGTCGTCGCCAAGCGGCTCAGGCTCGCGCAAGTCCAGCATGTGCAGGTCAGTGCGGGGTGGCCGGGGGGCGGGGGGGGGCCCAAGGAGGGGCTGGGTGAGCTCCCAGCAAAGCTGCATCAAGATCTGCTTCCAGGCCCCAGAATTCACACAAGTGCATCACACAGGAATTTGCGTGCAAGCACAGAGGACAAACGTACTCCTGTGTCGAGGCTGCTGCCCATGCAGGCGTGTGGTAGCAGGAAGTGGGGGGAGGGCAGGGAGCAGCTTCGTTTACGGAGCAATCACTGTGTGTCAGGAGCCATGCTAAGTGCTTTATGCGTTTTCTTCACTGAATCCTAACACCACCGTATCAGGCATGGTGGTGTCTCCATTTCACAGAAGGGGAAACTGAGGCACGGGGTCCCGGCATTGTGTGTCTGTCGGCTGGGGTGGAGGGATAGTAAGAATCTAAGATCAGGGAGGGGCACAGACGGTTCTGGAAGGTGTGCTGAGGCCCCAGAGTAACAGACACTCCGACCTGGCTGGTTCCCAAGCGCTGGTTCCCGGCCGATGCCTCCAGCCCGAACCCTGGCCCATGCTGGCCCCCGAAGTCTCGTTCGATCATGGTTCAGACTCAGGATCAGGGACGCCTCCAGGGCTGGCACCAGGACAGCATTTAGAGGAGACATTTAAGATTCCAGATTCCTCAGGGGGGAGGACAGTGAGCACAGAGTGAGTTACTGGTGGGAGAGGCCCCCCTGGCCCAGGCTCCCCCTCCCCAGAACCACCTCTGGCTAGGCACCTGGGCACGGGAGGTAAGCCGAGCATGGCCATCAGCAGCTCCTGTCGAGGGAGGAGGGCCCGGGTCTGTGGGACCACAGGTAGGTGTCCATCACGGCAGGAAGGGTTGACGGCAGAGGACACCTGTGACCCAGGGTGGGGGCCAAGGAGCTTCAGCATCACGTTCCGAAAGAAGGCAGCCTTCGTGGCCCAAGGGTGAAATGGCTGCACAGAGGATGTGAGCTGCGGAGCGCTGGACACACTCAAGGGGGTGGAGGGGATGCGGACGGTGGTGGGTCCAGGACCCACAGAGACCGTCACCGAGAGACCATCACCACACCCTAGATGCCCAGTTAGGGTTTGATGGCTAAGATCAGACTTTGAGGAGGCAGTCCAGAAACAGTCAGACTTGTGTCAGGGTGTAGCCCAAATGGGCCAAGGTTTGATGCTTTGTGACTCAGTTTCCCCATCACCAACCTAAGGTCTACTGTTGTTAATGGCAAAGTAGGAAGCAAAGTGACTGCGTGGCCCTGGAACACTGGGCTGCTCCAGGGGCAGGTGCTGGGCCAGCTCTTGGGTGTGGTCCCCTGCCCGCCCCCTCCCCCCACTGTCCCAGAACTCAACTCTTCTGTGCCACCTGGGTCTCAGGACTTGTAGTCTGACATTGTCTTTTCCTTCCTTTGCCCCTCACCTCTCTCCACCCTCGTCTGTCACCCTCCCCTCCACATGCACCCTTGTGTCTCCCTGTCTGGCTGCTGTCCCCCCTCCTCACTCCCCCAGTGCCCCCAGCAGCAGTAGCAGTGCCAAGGGTGGCGGAGCCCCGTGGCCTGGGGGTGCCCAAACATACTCACCCAGTTCCACCTGTCGCTACCGCAGCCTGGCCCAGCCAGCCACCACCGCCGCCCGCCTCTCCAGCGTCTCCTCCCACGACTCTGGCTTCGTCTCCCAGGATGCCACCTACTCCAAGCCCCCCTCACCCATGCCTTCAGACATCACCAGTCAGGTGAGGAGGTGTCTGCAGGGCCTGCAGCTGTTGAGACAGGCCTGGAGGTCCCCAGGACCACCTCACTGGGGACTAGCCTGGCTGAGGAGAAGTGGAAAAGGTTTTAGAGCCACCAGCATGGGCCACAGAGGTGTGAGCTGGGCGCATTTGTGGCCCCGCTTCCTCACCGTTTCCTGAGTCCCTACGTACTGCCTTCTTCCAGCCATGGGAGCCCCATCAGGGGGCTGCTTAGCAGCTCTGATCTCTTGTGACCCTCCCCCTGCATAGGCTTACTGTGACGGGGTGGCTGGCCCTAGAAGCCATTCCCCGGACCCCTAGGACATTCTCCTGCTTCTACACACTTGGGCCAGCTCACTCTGAACCCAGAGACTGGCCCACGAATCTCCCCAGATGCAGGCTCAGATCCTGCAGCCTCAGTGAGGTGGGTAAACAGAGGGACCACAGTAGAAGACAGAAGAAGGTCAGGACACCTGCCCAGGGGGCTATCCTCAGGGTGTCAGGAGTGACTGCATTTGGATCCAGTCTGCTGTTCCTCCCCATCTAGGCTAATGCCTCCATTTGGGCTCAGTGTTTTAAGTTCTGCTTTTTTTGCTCAAGGATGTCCCCATTACACTTTCAGTCTCTCTCCCTGGGCTGGCTCATTCCCATCAGTACACAAACAAGCTCTAGCATCATGCATCTTAAAAGCTCTCCCTTCCCCCCATGTTATCCTCCAACCACCTAGTACCCTTCACAGCAGAACTTCTCAAAAGAGTTGTCTGCATTGACCATCTCTACCTCATTTCCCATTCACTTCTGTCTGCTTCACCTATGTGTAACTGAAAAGTTTTAGATTTGTTAATCTTTCCCATATAGTTCTATGCATGTTTGCTGTATGTATTTTGAGACTCTTTTATTGAGTGTATACAAGTTTAAAATGTCACCCTTTCATAGTGAATTGAATCTTCTAATATGATATAGTTGATCCTTGGTTCCTTATAATGCTTTTCATCTTAAAGGCTCTTTTGTCTGATGTTACTACAGCTATCTCAGCTGTATTATGTTCAGATTTATATTATTTCCCATCTCTGGCTTTTAAACTCACTATATCTGTATGTTTTAGATGAGTCTCCTATAATCAGCAGATTCCTAGCTTTTCTTTTATACAGGTTGACAATCTCTTTTAATTGGTATTTTTAGTCCGCTTATATTTATTGTGATGACTGACATATTTGGACTCCTGTCTTTTTTTTTTATTATTCATTCTTTTTTTGGGCTTCTTTTGTCTCTTCCCTTGCCACTTGTGTGTATTTCTTTTTCGCATTTGTCCCCCCTACTAGATTGTAAGTTATACTGTGTTTCTTTTCTTTTACAGGGCACCTTAAAATTTTACCATACATCCTAACAAAGGATCTCATTTCCTGAATAATTCAAGGATCTTAATAATTATTTTAACTTGGTCACCCACTTCTTCCCAACTTATAAGCTATTATATGCTATTCTTTACTTTTTTTTATAACACCACAAATGACTTTTTTTCTTCTATCATTTTGTACAGACAGTATTTGTCTACATTTCTCCATATGTTTACATATTTCTTCATTATTTTTTCTTGCACCTCAAGTTTTCCTTCTTTCTGAAGTATAGCGCATCGTTTAGAAGTTCTTTTAGAGTAGATCTGTAGTAGCAAATTCTTGGGTTTTGTTTATCTGTAAACATGCTTCATTTTGTCATCTTTCTTGAAAGCTTTGCCAGGGACACGCACGATTCTGAGGTAACAGTTATTCTCTCTCTACATTTAGGAGGTATTTTTCCACTGTTTTGGCTTCTGTCGTCAGTTGAGAGGTCTGCCATCAGATTGTTGCTCCTTTGTGAGTGAGCTTACTTTGCTCCCTGGTCACTTCTAAGATCTTTGCCCTTCAGTTTGTGTCTAGTTGCAGATTTGTTTTTATGTAGCCTTACTTGATACATTTGTATACCTCTATCTTTGTATTCACGTCTTTTTTTTTTTTTTTTTAAAGATTTTATTTATTCATTTGACACACAGAGAGAGAGAGATTACAAGTAGGCAGAGAGGCAGGCAGAGAGAAAGGAGAGAGGAGAAAGCAGGCTCCCTGCTGAGCAGAGAGCCCGATGTGGGCCTTGATCCCAGGACCCTGGGATCATGACCTGAGCCGAAGGCAGCGGCTTTAACCCACTGAGCCACCCAGGCGCCCTGTATTCACGTCTTTTGTGTGTTCTGGAAATTTGCAGCCATCATTTATGTACTCCTTCCTACTTTCATTCTTGCTATTTGCTCCTTCTGAGATTCCAATTCATTGTGTTACCAGACCTTCTCATTTATTTTGCGGTGTGTCCTTCTCTTAATGCTCACATTTTCCTTCTCACTTCTCTGGATGATGTTCTGGATCTGTCTCCCAGTTTCCTTTTTCTCCATGTTACAGGAACTTAACCTCTCCATTGAGGCTTTTTTCTAACTTGGTATGTTGAATTAATATCAGACCTGTAGAAAAGTGGCAGAAAGAGTCCAGAGTTCTTTCCTACTCCTCCCAAACCTCCCCTAATGTTGTTTGTTTGTTTTTAAGATTTAATTTATTATCTGACAGAGACACAGCGAGAGAGGGAACACAAGCAGGGGCAGAGGGAAAAAGACTTCCCACTGAGCAGAGAGCCCGATGTGGGGCTCGATCCCAGGACCCTGGGATCATGACCTGAGCTGAAAGCAGACGCTTAATGACTGTGCCACAAACAGGAGCCCCAACCTCCCCTAATGTTAACCCCTCACGTACCTACAATATTATTGACTAACCTACGGTCTTTTCTCAAAGGTTGCCAGTTTTCTCTGGTCCAGGAATGCAGTACCTGGCCCAGGACCCCATGTCACAGTTAGTTGTTGTATCTCCTGTGGCTTCTCCAGTCTGTAGTGGTTCCTCAGTCCTTCTTTTTTTTTTTTTTTTTTTTAAGATTTTATTTATTTATTTGACACAGAGAGAGAGATCAGATTACAAGTAGGCAGAGAGGCAGGCAGAGAGAGAGGAGGAAGCAGGCTCCCCGCCGAGCAGAGAGCCCGATGCAGGGCTCGATCCCAGGACCCTGAGATCATGACCCGAGCCGAAGGCAGAGGCTTTAACCGCTGAGCCACCCAGGCGCCCTCCTCAGTCCTTCTTTCGTGACTCTGATACTTGTGATACCAGTCAGCTATTTTGTAGAACATCTCTCAGTTTGGGTGTGTCTGGTGTCTTCCCATAATTAGACTGAGGTCACACATTTCTGGCAAGAATCCTATAACAGTGGTGGGTGGCTGTTGCTCATCCTCACCAACCTTTAGTATTTTTATATCTTTTTCATTTTAGCCATTCTGAGGGGAGCATTTAGTAGTGTCCTGTGTTTTTAATTTGCATTTCACTGATGAGGAATGAGGTTGAACACCTTTTCATACTTCTGAAGGTCACTTGGCTGTCCTCTTTATGAAGGACCTGTTCACATTTTTGCCCATTTTTCTATTAGGTGGGTTGTTTTTTTTTCCTTATTGATTCCTAGAACTTCTTCTTAGTTATTAGGGATACAACTCCTTCATCTGAGATCTGTGATTCTGTAGGTTCCCTTTTTACTCTCTTCATGGGGTCTTTGAATGACCTAAAATTCCTAATTATAACGGATGTCCAGTTTATTCAATTTATTTATTTTTTTACGTTGTGCTTTTTGTGTCCTGAGACATGTTTGTGTACTCCAAGGTCACAAAGATATTTTCCTTGAAGTCTTTCTCTTTTACCTTTTTTTCATTTAGATCTGCAGCTCATCAGGAATTGATTGTGTGTGTGCACGCACATGTGTGATATGAGGTAGGGATTAGTTTTCCATACAGATATCTAATTGGCAATTTATTGAAGAGGCCATGTTTTTCCCCCCTCTGCACTACAGTGTCGTCTTTGCCATAAATCAAGTATTATCTATATACCTGTAGCTGTTTTGGGAGTCTGTATTCTGTCTGTTGGTTGATTCGTGTGCTCGTACCAAAACCATACCACCTTAATTATTGTCACTTTATATAAAACTCTGATACAGGCTAACAGAAATCTTCCAGCTCTGTTATTCTTAAATATCACCTTGTCTATTTTTGGCCCTTTGCATTTCCTTGTATTCCTTAATGTCAGCTTGTCAGTTTCCATCAAAAAAAGTTAACAGCAGCTCCTGGGGTTTTGACTGGGGGTTGCTCACATCTCTCCATTTATTTTGACTTTTCCTTCTCTTGGTGATGCTTCATAGTTTGCACGTAAAGATATTCCACATCTGTCATTGGATTTTTTTTTCTGGATATTTGATGTTTATTGACACTATTTTATTTATTTATTTTAAAGATTTTATTTATTTTTTTATTTGAGAGAGCACGCAAGCAGGGAGAGGAGCAGAGGGAGAGGGACAAGCAGACTCCATGCTGAGCACGGAGCCTGAGCTGGGGCTGGACCCCACAACCCATGAGATCATGACCTGAGCCTAAATCGAGAGTCAGATATTCAACCAACTGAGCCAACCAGGAGCCCCTATTGATGCTATTTTAAATTATATTGGCTTCTTAGGGTTTTGTTTGTTTGTTTGTTCGCTGCTATTTAAAATTTTGATTTTTTTCTTTGGCATATTAATCTTACATTCAATCATTGTATTAAAATCAGTTATTTCTGATAACTGTAGACTCTGAGTATTCTACATATACAACAATTATGTTTTTGATGAGTAATGACTGCTTTTTTCTTCCTTTCCATTTCTTTCTCTTTCTGCTACTTTTTTGTGTCTTACTGCCCTGCTAGGACTCCCAGTACTGAGCAGAAATGGTGATCATGGGATCTTTATCTCTTTCCCATGCTTCAAGGGAACTATATTGATATTTGTCTAGATACTCTTTATTATCAGATTAAGGAAGTTTTTTCTACCCCTAGTTTAAGTATTTGTTCATGAATCAACATTGAATTTTTCCCCTGAGTGTTCCAAATGCTTTTTCCATTGGTTTTTGTTTGCTTTAACAATTGGTAAATCCAAATTTGTTGCTTGTTTCATCTGAATTCTCACCTGTGGTGCTTTATTTCCTTTTATGTTGGTGATCTGGGTTCATCATAAACTATAAAAAATCTGGGGGTCTAAATTAAGGAGAATTTGGAGAATTTGACAGGGCAGGCGTGGTACAAATAATGGACCCTGGCAGGACCCTTAATTCGGGGTCATCGGGGTCATTCGGGCCATCGCAGGGCAAGCCCCTCACCTTGGCCCTTCCACAGTCTCCCAGTCACTGTACTGCTCTGAGCATGTGCCTCAGGGAGCCCTCGTGGCCCTGTGTCCGCTCTGGCTGCTTTTGTCTTCATTCTTGTGTTGTCTTTTGAGTCGGGGGCTTCCCAGGCCACCTACTCCCCGCGACTGCCCGGAGCAGGAGTCTCCCCCGCATGCGCGGTGCACTCAAGAGTGGACTGCCGCCCCCACCACTCTGTGAGCTAGTTCTCAAGGCCTCCGCGCCTCGTCTCACAGACCCCCCCAGCAGCATTAGCGCCGCCGACTGTCCCTCTTCGGCAGGGCAGCTCCTTCTGAGGTCTGTGACATCATCTGCTTCTGGTTTTCTCCCCACTTCTCTGGCAGCTCTTGCGCCTCTCTTGGCTGGACCCTCCTCTTCTTCCCCGCCACCGAGCGCGGGCATGCCTTAGGTCCCTGCACCTTCTCTGTAACTGCCCTTGCTGCCGCGGTGACCATGCTCTGTCATGGCTGTGGGCTGGTGGCTCCTACCCTTGTCTTCTCCCTCAACTCCAGACCTGTAAACGCGGTTGCCTACGTCGCATCTGTGTGCAGACAGCGAACAGGCAGCTCAGCTCCGCGCGTGCAGGATGGAGCTCCGGACTCCTTCCTTCCCGCAGGCTAGCCCTTCTGTGACGACAGGGACGCCGTCAACTCCGCCGCCCTCCCTCGTGTCTGTCTTTCCCTGGCCCACCACGTCCGGGCCGTTGGCAGCAAGTCCCGTTGTTAATTCTCCCAGCCTCTGGCTCGGGCCGGGCCGCGGGGCTCGGCCGGTGCCCTCCGTGTGCGCTCAGGGTGCCGGGATCTGCCGCGGACGCTCGCAGGGGTGGCAGGGTGGTGCGCCGAGCCGGACCGCCCCGCCGCACACCGGCGCT
>LNAC01000044.1:240911-332244 GCA_002007465.1 Ailurus styani | reverse complement strand
GGTTACAGCGGAGCCGGCTCGGGGCCGAGGCCTCCTGGGGCAGCCCCCACGGACCCCCCCCCCAGTACTCACAGTGCAGCCAGGCGGTTCCCCGGGGCATGGTGGCGCGCTGTGTCCCCCCACAGCAGAGGCGGTGTCCCTGGCCGCGTGTCTGTTCAGAGAGGCCCAGGTGGGGCCTACATGGCCTCGGGTCAGCGAAGGTGGCCCAAGGCTGGGGAAGGGCTGGCCTCAGAGGAGCCCGGCGGGGGGCGGCAGGTGCTCCTGGGCAGCGCCCGCCCTTATCTGCCGGGCCGTGCGGAGGGCAGCGGGGGGCCAGCCGCGAGTCCCATGGCAGCCGGCGGGGGGACCTGGCCTGACACTCCGGCCCTGGGGTCTTCCCTCTGCAGCAGGAGGAGACCGTCCCCAGCAGGCCCCTCGGAATCTGGGGCTGGGCTTTCTCTGATTTCTCCGTCTGCAGCTGCTCAATGTGAAATCTGGCTCTGGAGGGAGAAAGGAGGAGAGAAACCGATTATGTAAGAGCAGGGCTGCCACTCAGCCATCAGCCACGGGCCCTGGGAGTCTGTGTGCGTGCGGCACCCACGGCCCGGCAGGGGACCCCGGGGAGACACCGGAGGCCGGCTCCGCGGCTGCACGCGAGAAGGGACCTCGGAACGCCCCGAGGGCAGCGCTGGCCGGGAGCGAGTTACGAGGACACCAGCTGACGGCCACGGGCCTGAGCCAAAGCAGGACCGCGCCATGAAAGGCGGCATGGGTTCCATCCGGGGAGCTTCCTGAAGGAGGTGAAGTTGCACGAAGGTCAAGCCCCTGAGTGACTCGGGCTGCCGGGAGGTGGAAAGCGCAGCTCTCCGGGCAGCCTCCTCACGCACGAATCTCCCGCCAAGGCCTTCAGTACCGAACCCCACCATGCATCCCAGACCCCCGGACCCTGACGGAGAGGCCACGCAAGGAAGAAACGGGGTCACGGCCACCTTCACGCCACACCAGAGTCCTGAACCTGGGCGGCTTCTGTGGTTCTAGCCCTTGAGCCCTTCCAGAAGGCAGGGCACGTGGGAAAGCTGAGGCAGACACGGAGCGGAGTCGCCTGATGACACGGCGGCTAGAGCCTTTGGGGTGGCACGGAGGACAGCGGCCCCTCCCCGGCAAATGGGGCTGGTCCCGTGGCCCGACAGGTGCCTGCCTCCAAGAGAGGCCTTCGCCACACCTGAGAGAGCACCCCTCTCTCTCTCTACGCCCCCCCATGGGGGGGGGACCTTGAGAACACGCCTCTCCCACGCCCCCCCCCAGTCTACCCCGTGACCGACCGCCGGCATTACGAAGCTCACACAGGGAACAAGTGTGCAAGAAAGGAGACGCTGGAATGCTCTCACAGTTCAGTTGTGAATGCCACATTTTTAAAAAACATATAATCACGCTACTATTATTGCACATTCCCGTATCAAGAATTCCTTGTAACATCTAATACAGAATCCATGCTCGATTTTCCCTGGTTGTTTTAAAAATGTCTTTCTTTTTTAAGTTACTTTGTTTGAATTGAGAGTCTAACAAGGTCCATTGATTGATGTGTCTCTACATCTTTTTTTTTTTAATATTAAGATACAATTCACAGGTCATAAAATTTGCTGTTTCCAAGTGTATCATGCAGTGGGATTCTTTTAGTAGATTCACAAAGGTGTGCAACAATCACCCACAGTCTAATGTCAGAACATTTTCATCACCCCCAAAATAAACTGTATTCATTTGCAGTCTCCGTTTACCCCCTCTCCCCACCCCGGCCCAATCCTGTCCCTGGCAAGTGACCACGAATTTGCTTTCCATCTCGATGGATTTGCCTCTTTGGGGTGTTTCTTATCAATGGAGTCAGACAGTATGTGGCCCTTAAGGACTGGCTTCTTTCACTCAGCGTAACGTTTTCAGGGCTTATTCATCTCGTACTGTGTGATAGACTCAATGTATCCCCCTAAATTCCTATGTTGAAGCCCTAGCCCCCTTTTGATGGGAGATGGGACTTTTGAGAGGTAATAAGGGTTAGATGAGGCCACAAGGGTGGGGTGACTTTCTAAGAAGAGACACCAGAGAGAGCTTCCTGGCTCCCTCGGCATGCCCCCCCCCCGCCCCCACCCAGAGCAGAGGCCGTGGGAGCACACAACGAGAAAGCAACCACCTGCACCTCAAGCAGAGTCTCCACACTGGAAACCAACTATGCTGGGACCCTGAGCTCAGCCCTCCAGCCCCCAGAACTGTGAGCAAGTACGTTTCTGTTCTTTAAGCTACCCAATCTACGGCATTTTATTACGGCAGCCAAACAGGCTAAGACATGGCATTTATCAGTACTTCACTTTTTCTTTTTCTAATTTTTAAACCATTTTTTTAAAGATTTCAATTTTAAGTCATCTCTATACCCCACATGGGGCTCGAACTCATGACCCTGAGATCAAGAGTCACATGCTCCACTGACTGAGCCAGCCAGAGGCCCCTCACTTTTATTTTTTTTAAGGGCCAAACACTTGACACTTTTAATTTTTTGCCCTTTTACAAGAGGATTTTACTGGGACGCCTGGGTGGCTCAGTGAGTTACACATCCGACTCTTGATTTTGGCTCAGGTCGTGATCTCAGGGTCGTGGGATCAAGCCCCACCTCGGCCTCCATGCTCAGTGTAGAGTCTGCTTGTACCTCTCTCCCTGCTCCTCCCCCCGCTCTCTCTCAAATAAATAAATAAAATCTTTAAAAGAGGATTTAATATTATTATTTTTTTTTAAGTGGGCTCCACACCCAATGTGGGGCTTGAACTCATGGCCCTGAGATCAAGAGTCTCACACGCTGCCAACTGAGCCAGCCAGGTGACCCCCCCCTTTTTTTTTTCGGCCTTTTTAAATAAAGTTAAACTGGAAAACAGAAATCGGCCAGCTGTTTCCCTGTCCGCCCCGTCCCCCGCTCCCACTCCCGCAACCTTGGCACCAGCCCCCTTTCCTTTACCCACTCACAGAGACCCAGGGGATCCCACGGAGAAAGCCCAAAGTGCTCCAAGTACACGGAGATGCGGAGAAGAGAGGAGGTGAGCTGTGTCCACATTCAAGGTCACCCTGGGCAAGTCCGCCCTCTCTGGGCTCTGGAGAGTTTCCTCTCATGACCCCGAGTGAAAAAGGAAATTCCCCAGAGCAGATGCTTTCCCTCTCCACCCGCGTCCTGTCCAGGGTCAGAGTGAGTCTTCTTCTTGGGATCCGGGAGGAGAGCAAAAGCTTCTCCGGCTTCCTTGAATGTCCTCTCCTCCTCCTTGTACACCTCAGCACTGGCTCCCTCGTGCCCATCTGGATGGTGCGGCAAGGCTCGGTGCTGAGAAGTTTTCTTGATCTCGTCCTCAGAGGCAGGCATGTCCGCTCCCAGAAGCTTCTGGTAGGCTTTCCGTCAGCTCCAGCCGTGCCGTGTTTTAGGAGCTGTGCACGTTGTTATGTTTTCTGCCTCTGATACAATTTTCCGCAGTCCTGTCCTGCCTCTCCAGATTGTTCTGTGTCCTTGTAACACTGAGGTTTTCCCAAGGAGGTTTTTATTAAGCCGCCTCAAGCCTCACTGCATTTGTGCAGTCTTCTATTGCACCATCTAATCTCCCGAACTTGGGATGATCCATGCGCCAGTTACAGTAGGGTTCAGCATTTGTTCTCACATTGTTGGGGGTCTGTCCCCAGGGCTTCTGTGCATAGTTCATAGGCCAGCTTGTCATTTAAATGCTTTATTCCCACCTTCTTTCTCTGCTTTAAGGACTTTGGCATTTCTGCAAGCAAGGCAGGAACTTTTGTGGTCAGGAGCCACCTTGAGAGCCTGTACGAAAAACTGAACTACTTTCTCAAGACGGTCTTCCCAAGAACGCCAGAGACCTCATCCACGCAGAGCATGGCCCTTGGTGGCATGTCACCAGCAGCCGCAGACTGTCCTTCTGGATAATGACCCAGCGTCGCTAAATATTCTGCTTTGGTGATTTTGAATCAATGGCAGATGGGGCCAACTCTAGGGCACAATCCGGGCAGAAAACCACTTGCCAAAAATCCTGCTTCTCAAAATCTCTTCCTGTTCTTTTCTCATGTTCATATATAGCCTGTTGTGCCTGAACACTTTTGTGAGCCAGTTCTAGAGCTCTCTGGAAACGGTGACATGCCGCCATGGCGTTCCCTAGAGGTCGGGGCCATTGGTCTTCCCATAGACGTCTCCAGGCAAAACTGTCCTTCAGCCTCACTGCTATGCATCTCCAAGAGCTTCCTGGAACCTTCTGAGCATCATCAAAATGGCTGCTCGACTCTCACTATAGCTAGCATTTTTAGGACACATATCTAGGTTTTTGTATAATAATTACAAGCTTTGTAGTCATCTTTCTTGGCATAGTTTGCATTTCCTTTTTCCTTGAAAGACCGCTTCCCTCTTCACTTCACCGCGGAGCAGCTCTGGTTCCGTCACCACCATTACCACATGGTGCTTGGCGGCAACCACCATCTTACCCCTGAGACTACCACTCCATTCTTTTTTACTGTCAAATAATATCCCGTTGTATGGCTACAGCACATTTTCTCTAACCATTCATCAATTGATGGTCATTTGGGTTGTTTTCACTGGGGGGCTATTATGAATCAATACCCAATGGTAAAAAAGACAGTCTCTTCAATAACTGGTGCTGGGAAAATTGGACAGCTATATACAGAAGAATGAAACTCGACCATTCTCTTACACCACACACAAAGATAAACTCTAAAAGGATGAAAGACCTCAGTGTGAGACAGGAATACATCAAAATCCTAGAGGAAAACATAGGCAATAACCTCTTCGACATCGGCCACAGCGACTTCTTTCAAGACACGTCTCCAAAGGCAAGGGAAACAAAAGCGAAAATGAACGATTGGGACTTCATCAAGATAAAAAGCTTCTGCACAGCAAAGGAAACAGTCAACAAAACAAAGAGGCAACCCACGGAATGGGAGAAGATATTTGCAAATGACACTACAGATAAAGGGCTGGTATCCAAGATCTATAAAGAACTTCTCAAACTCAGCACCCAAAACACAAATAACCAAGTCAAAAAGTGGGCAGAAGACATGAACAGACACTTCTCCAAAGAAGACAAATGCCTAATGGACACATGAAAAAATGTTCAACATCATTAGCCATCAGGGAAACCCAAATCAAAACCACATTGATACACCACCTTACACCAGTTAGAATGGCAACAACAGACGAGGAAAGAAAACAAATGTTGGAGAGGTTGTGGAGAAAGAGAAACCCTCTTACACTGTTGGTGGGAATGCAAACTGGTGCAGCCACTTTGGAAAACAGTATGGACGTTCCTCAAAAAGTTGAAAGCAGAGCTACCCTATGACCCAGCAATTGCACTACTAGGCATTTATACCAAAGATATGGATGTAGTGATCCTAAGAGGCATCTGCATTTCTTAACAGTTGGATCAAAAATGCTTCATTGGGTTTGGGTATAGTTTTCACAGGAGGCACTGCCTTACAGCAGAAGGCACCAAATGTCTTCTCACCCCCCTTTAGTGAACTAATGTCATGTTCTTTCTCCATGACTCATCTATTATAAAGTTCTCCATCCGCCTTTTATCTTTCATCAAACATTGAGGATTCTAGCCCCCATCCAACATTCCATTAGTCAGTCCAGGTGGTGAACTTCTGCTTCTACCTTTCCTTCTACATTTATTACTGTGATCCTCCTGGAATGGAGAACTTTCCCTCCTCCTCTGTTTTCTTACCTCAAAGTTTGCTCTATATAGAAAAACCAGGGTAACACTTTGATTCTTTCCCTTGGCTTATGTACCAGTTTTCAGAATGAGCTCTTCCCTAGAATCCTCCAAAGGTAATCACTGATGATTCTTCAGTATCATTTTGAATTCATTAATCTTTTAACTTACATATTTCAATCCATTAAAGTTACTTTAAGGCAGGTTTACTGAGGTAAAATTGATATACACTGAAGTTCACCCACTTTAAGTGTACAGTTTGATGAGTTTAACAAATACACACAAACACATGATCTAAGATCTGGAACATTTCTATCACCCCGAAAACTCCTGTGTCCCTTTGCAGCCAATCCCTTTCCTCACTCCATCCCTCTGACAAACATTTACCTGATTGCTGTTCCTAATAGGGTTTCCCCCCAAAATATTATATAAACAAACAAAGTATGTTGCCATTTCTGTTGTGTCTTCTCTCATTTAGCAAATATGTTGGGGACTCATCATGTTGTTGAGTCTATCAGTGGTCTGTTCCTCTCATTACTGAGTAGCATTTTATTATACCACAATTTGTGATCTATTTATCAGATGACAGACATTTGCATTGCTTCCAGGGTTTTCCAAGTGTGAATAAAGCCACACGCATTTGCATACCAATGGTCTTTCTGTGGAAATGTGTTTTATTTTTCTTAGGGAAAGACCTAGGAGTGAGTCACCGGGCCGTATGATAGCTGGAGATGTAACAATAAGAAATTGCAAAGCTGTTTGTTATTCTTGGTGCTCAAATTATTTCATCATTAGGATAGTGGGAGCTCTTTCCAGTCGGGTCCTGTCCTATTAACACAACTCCAGTGGTCCTCAACAGCTTTCTTGCTTTCAAGCATGAGTGGAGTTTCCAGTCTCATCTTGGACATTTTCTGCCTCAGGGAAGAAGTCAGCTGCTTTCCCACAGAACTCTTTTAGTGAGAAGTGATACTTAGAAGCCACAGCCTGACCACTAGTGGTGCTTATTACTACCTGGTTGTCAGTGGCCATGGGCTCTTCAGGTGGACAGACCTAACTTTTTTTTTTGAGAGAGAGAGAGACAGCGTGCACACCTGCAAGTGGAGGGGAGGGGCAGAGGGAGAGAAAGAACCTTAAACAGGCTCCACGCTCAGCATGGAGCCCAGTGTGGGGCTTGATCTCACGACCCTGAGATCATGACCTGAGCTGAAATCAGGAGTCAGACACTTACCCAACTGAGACACGCAGGTGCTCCAGAAATTAATATTTCTAAATAGAAAAATCATTAATTTGTAGATAAATCATTAGAATTATAATTTTTAACTTCTTTGGATTATTTGCATCTCTTTTGCCTTGTGCTGAGAATCTTTTTTCTTAATGACACTTAAGATGATTATTTGTTTTATCCTCCTATAGGGACGGTAGTTTCAAAATGGCTAACACGGATATAACTTAACAAGAGACAAGTCCATGCAGTTTAAGATTTCTTTTATGTTTAGTTGTCTCCTCACTGGACATGTACAGTCAAAAAACCACAAATTTCCATCTGTTATTTTTAGGGATTTTTAAAAATTTTAATTATATAAAACACATAATTCTAAAGTAAAAACTACAAAAAGTATGTTCAGAAAGTTCTAGCTTCCAGTGCCTATTTCTCTCCCCTATAATTTCCCTCTCCCTGATGATAAACATTTTATATATTTTGGTTTATCCTTGAATTGTTTATATTTCAAAAATAGAAGCGGGGGCACCTGGGTGGCTCCTTTGGTTAAGCACCTGACTATTGATTTCAACACAGGTATTGATCTCAGGGTCCTGGCTCTAGCCCAGGCAGGCTCCACACTCAGCCGGAGTTTGCTTGGGATTCTCTCTCTCCCTCTCCCTTTGCACCTCCCCTCAATTGTGCTCTAAAATGGGGGGGGAATCTTTAAAAAAGCATGTTTTTCATAGTCTGTATCTTTTTGCCTATAAAAGGTAGCATATTATTTTTTTAAGCATATTACCTTTTATTTTTACAAAAGATTTTATTTATTTATTTGAGAGAGAGAGAGCACGAACTGGAAGAGGGCAGAGGGAGAAGCAGACTCCCCACTGAGCAGGGAGCCCGATGCAGGGTTTAATCCCAGGACCCCCCAGATCATGACCTGAGCCAAAGGCAGATGCTTAACTGACTGAGCCATCTAGGTACCCTTAAAAACTTTTTATTTTAAAATAAAACACAGACAGGGGCACTTGGCTGGCTCAGTCATTAGAGCATATGACTCTTGATCTTGGGGTTGTGAGTTTGAGCCCCATGTTCTATATAGAGAATACTTAAAAATAATAATAATATAAAATATTTAAAATAAAACATGGGATAACATCAGACAAATGTACGGTCTCATGAATTATCGTAAGACAATCATGCCTTGGAATGATCACCAAATCAAGAAATAGGAAAGTTGGCCAGGCACCCCAGAAGCCCCTCCTTGAGACCTATGCCAATCACAGCACCCCCCTAAGAGTGACCACCATCCTATGACCGCATTCACTGTGTTGGGGTTTTTTTTTTCTTTTTTTTTTTATTTATTCATTTGACACAGAGAGAGATTACAAGTAGGCAGAGAGGCAGGCAGAGAGAGAGGAGAGAGGAGGAAGCAGGCTCCCCGCTGAGCAGAGAGCCCGATGTGGGCCTCGATCCCAGGACCCTGGGATCATGACCTGAGCCGAAGGCAGTGGCTTTAACCCACTGAGCCACCCAGGCGCCCACCGTGTTGGTTTCTTCGTGGCTTTATCCGCACACTATCAAGTGTGCATCCCTCAACACTATAGCTTTTAAGCTTTGTCCTTTTTTTAAATTTCATGTATCTTTTAAGTCTCTTTTCATCTACAGAATTTCCCTTCCACCCCACCATCTCCCTTACAGTTCATCTGTTGAAGGACGCGGGATATTTGCTCTGCACAGCATCTCCAGTCCAGACTTCATCGATTGCACATTCATGGTACAATTCAATATGTTCCTTTGTCCTCTGTTTCTGCACATGGGCAGCTGGATCAGACTCAAGCTCAAACCCTTTGTTATCAGTGTGAATGCAACTGGGTTACTTCAACAGGAGGTATGTAACATCTGATAATCATTCTTTTCTGATGTTGACAGCCACTGATGCTTCAGGCCTAGACCCATTAATTGATCAAGGGTTCCTAAGTGTGTGATATTCTCACTTACTTTGGTATCTGATCAAGGCTTTTCCCACGAGGCAAGCGGAGGCAGGAGCAGATCGACAGTTTGGCCAAGATGCCTGATATGAATGAAATATTATGCTTTCCTCCCACATCTGACCTCTCTATGAAATCAGAAAGGCTCCAGGCCTGTGTGATCTGTTTTGAGTGCCTGTTTCCCAGACAAAACTGGACAGGATCCAGACACGCGGTGCCTTTACACTTGTCATCCAAAGTCACCTGGCAGGTTTTATCAAGTGAGACCCACTCCTGGGCCCACAGACCAAATGCTTGCAGCAAGCAGGACACTCCTGGCAAGGGGCAGCATGTATGTAATGATTCGGAGCAGCTGGGAGGCTTGGCACCCAGGCCAGATCCCTCGGGCACCTTCCCAGCTGGCATATTGTCTTCAGGGAAACAGAACATGAACACCTGCCGCGTCCAACAGCTGCCCGAAGCGCTGAGACAGGAAGATGTGTTCTCAGCTCTCCTTGGAGTCGGGTCCCTAGCCCAACACTCTTTGGGCTGAATTTACATATATTGAGACGTACTTCTCTATAGCCACTCACCTTTTTACTCAAATTAACTTGTCAAGAAAAAGGGATAACACTTTCGTTAAGAGAGAAATAGTTGTCACTTGCCGAAATGAAAAGGTGACATCAAGGAAAGCAAAACAAATGTAATTCAATTCTAGTGACAAAGCGTTGCCTGCTGAAGGCTCTGAGCTGCGGATCTGCTCTTTTTTTGGAAAAGGGAGACGAGCAAGGGTTAGAGAACTGTAAGGAACAAACCGAGGGTCGCTAGATGGGAGGGGGTTTGGGGGAGGGGTAAGTGGGGGATGGCATTAAGGAGGCATGTGATGTAATGAGCACTGGGTGTTACATGCAACTGATGACTCATGAAATTCTACCCCTGAAACTAATAATACACCATATGGTGACTAACTTGAATTTAAATAAAATCTTTAAAAAAAGAAAAAAAAGAAAAGAAAGAAAGAAAATTTTTTAGCACAGGGTCTTTTCCCCAGAGCAGTAATTCTCAACCAGGAGCTGGATTCTGCCCCCAGGTGACATTCGGCAATGCCGACAGATATTTTCGGTTGTCCCAACTCGGGGTGGGGTTGCTGGGGCAACGGTCTCGTGCAAGCAGGCCAGAGATGCTGTCAACGTCCTCCAGCACACAGGGCAGCCCCCGACAACAAAGAATTTTCCGGCCCCAAATGTCAATAGTGCTGAGGCTGAGAAATCCTCCCTAGGCAAGTCAGAAGGGTTGAAAAAGATCAGAAAAGTCATTTTCTCCCTCTGGGACCCAATGTGACTTAACGAAGGAGCCAGGGACCCTGTAACACCCCCTAACGTGAACCAGGGCTGCAAGCCCTCACGTAGAGGAAGCTGGAAATGGTAAGATGCACAGAAGCAGGGGAAGCACCAGCCACGGGTCCAGTGATGCCAGTAAGAGGCCCACAGGGCAGAGGGGCAGGCAAGAGGGAAAGATACGGGTATAAAACAGCATCATAGAAAAGTGTCTGTGGCCAAAGGACAGATGAGGAACCACCCACCAGGGGACCACGGGTGAGTGGGGGTCAAGGAGGCAGGAAAGGTTTCCCAGGGAAGACGAGGATTGCCATTCTTAACCCTCCCAAGCAGCTCCCTCTGGTTGGAAGCAGGGCTAATTTAAAAGCAATGCATGGCTTCCAGCAGAGTGCGAGGATCCGCACACTTTTAACACTAATTTGTAGTATGGATAAAGATCCGTAAATGTGGCCTCCAATAATTTTAAAGGGAAAGGCAAGCTGTAGGCCTGGCCTATCTGCTGCATTGCTATTTACACGTGCAGAAAGAAAACTGGGAACAACTTCATGCCAAACTACAGGAAAGCAGTTAGCGAAATCCGGTAACTAATTGCTATTTATTAAGAGCTGACCATGTGCCAATGGGTGTAGCAAAATAATTACACCTTTCTGTCCTGCGGCAACTGTGTGAATTAACCCTCCCACTTCCTGAGAAAAGCCAGATTCAGAAAACAGAAGGGAGCTTTCTCAACTCGTACTGCAGAAACTACTGGACATCCTTAGATGGAAAAAAAAAATTAAGCTAAACTTTCCCCCACACCGTGCATAAAAATAACCTGAAATCGATCATAGGCTTCATGGTAAGACCTAACACTATAAAAATTCTAAGCAAAAAACCTAGGAGAACATCTGTTGTGGCTTTGAGGTGGTCAAAATGTTCTTAAATATGAAACCAGAAGCAGAAACCGTGAAAAAGAACGGGGGTGAAGGAGGAGCAACAGGAGCCAATGAGAATGATGTTATCAGAGCACTGATTTTTGTGGTTATCTATTTTAAGCAGGTGATGTGGCTCTCCCATTAAAATCCATGTGGCTAGGTCTCCCAAATGTAATGACTAAGGAAAAAAACGTGCAGGAAAGATACAGACTCTGAAGCTGGAAACTGAGTTCAAATTCTGGCTCCACCTTGCAGTAGGAGAGGTGCGGATTCTCTTCCTGCCTCAGGCTCCTCATCTTTAAAATGGGCTTGAAATGAACTTCCAACCTCAGTGGGTTACGGGAGGACTGACCGAGTCTCTATATACGGAAAGCTCAGGACATGAGCTCGTGCAGTGTTCCAAGAAACTCAGTACTCATCATTGTTATGCTTCACTATTATAAATAGCAGTAAAAATGAGTTTTGGAAAACTTATGCCTCCTCTTTTATTTTTGAATGATTTCCTTCATTGCTGTTGCTTTTGCACCATCAATAGAGATCTGTGAGGAAAACACTTACATGATTATGAAAGAAGAAAGAAACCCAGTGTGGAAGCAGTCACATGGACCCCTGAACGCTCCAAACAGCCCTGACTTTGAGAAAGCTGCTGCTGTCCCTCCGAAGGACTCTGACCTCTGACCTCCACCCCTAACCTCCAACCTCTGACCTCTGGCAAGCAAGGGGACTCCAACAGAGTGTGGAGGCTCCACACTAGTACTAGTCTCAGAAGACAGGGAGAGTGGACAAAGGGGCCCCAGCAGACCCCCGTGCCTGAAACCTTCCTTGGAGCAACCAGATAAAAAAGAAAACACACCAGAGCCAAGAGGGGTGAGGTCAAAGTCAGTAGTTGGAGGGTCTTCAGCCTGACAGCACCGTGGAGGGACACCTCCGCGGAGGTTATCCTCTCTGGGCATCGAAGGAAACGACCAGCACCAAGGAAGTAACTGAGTTCACGAGGACACAGAGCAGCTGGAATTCTCACATGTCACCGTTGGGAGCGCCCACCAGTACAATCATTGTGGAAGACTGGCAACTCTAATGAAGGTAAACATATACCTGCCCCGTGGTGTAGCAACTCCACTCCTCGTATTCAACCTAGAGAAATCAAAGCACACGTGCACCAGAAAATAAACAAGAAAACGCATTGCCGCTACATCCACATTTTGAATCATCCAGAATTCCAAAAACTGGAAACCATCCAAATGTCCGTCCATGGAAGAATGGATGTGTAATCACACAACAGAACAGTACTCAGCAAGAAAAAGGAACCTACTGGTCCATGCAAAAACACGGCCGAATCTTAAAAACAGTGTGTGAGCCAGAGAGGCCAAACACAAAGAAGCACAGGCTATAGAATTCCATTTATAGGTGAATGCAAGAACAGACAAGAAAATTGATCAGTGGTGATGGAAATCAGAATGCTGGTCGTCTGGGGTGGCTGGTGGTGGCAGGAATTCACCAGAAGGGGCACGCTGGCAATGTTCCAGTTCCTGATCGGGGTGGTGGTCACCTGGCTACACACAACTGTCAAAAAAGCATCCATGTTGAACACGTCCCTCCAAAATTCACGTCCACCTGGAAACTCAGAATGTGACCTTACTTAGAAATAGGTCCAAGTAACTTTACAGATGTAACAAGTTAGAGTGAGTTCACACCAGATTAGGGCTGATCTTAATCCAATGACTCATGTTCTTTTAAGAAAAGTGGCAGAGTACCATGTGGTGATAAAGACAGAGATGGAAATGGCGTGCCCACAAGCCAAGGACTGCCAGGAACTGCATGCAACCCCCAGGAGCCAGGAAGAGCCAATGGAAGATCCTCCCCGAGGGCCTTCGAAGAGATCAGGGCCCTGCTGACACCTGGATTTTGGATTTCGAGTCTCCAGACTTGTGAGAAAACACCTATCTGTTCCTTTAAGCCACCAGGTTTGTGGTACTCTGCTTGTAGGCTAGGAAACTAATATACCATCAGAAGGAACACCTAAGACCTGAGCTTTTAAGTAAATTATACTCCTATTTAGAACATTTTAGGGGCACCTGGGTGGCTCAGATGGTTCAGCATCTGCCTCCGGCTCAGGTCATGATCCCAGGGTCCTGGGACTGAGCCCCACATCAGGCTCCTTGCTTCTCTCTCTCCCTCTACCTCTCCCCCTGCTTGTGCTCTCTCTCTTGGTCTCAAATGAATAAATAAACCCTTTTAAAAAATAAAAAATGAAAAATAAAACATTTTCAATAGCTAACTGGAAAGAGCAAGCTAGGGCTGAAGGCTCCAACCTGGCTTCCACTTCAATAAATTAGACAGCACAGCGGAAGGAGAGCCAGCCCACTGATGTTCAGTGGGAGAACCCGAATACTGCCGAGCTGAACCCCTCTCTCCTTTACACTCATTCACCATTCGAGGCTGCCTCCTCGGCCCACAGCAAAAATGTCCCCTGCACCCTCCCAGAAACTGGTACCGCAGGTGCAGCACTACCCAAGACAGCCACCTTGCAGACGCCACGTTCAACAGCCAACCAGCCCACTCTCGAGGGAGCTCTAAGCCTTGGAATTAAAGACTGCAGAAAAACCTTGTCAGAGGCCAAGAGCGTTGGGCCAGCTCTTTTTCCTTAGCTCACGAATGTATTATCTGAAATGTCAACCTTAAGGAATCTTTCATTCCTCTGCCTTCTGTATCCTGAACACTGACAAAAGGAGATTTTTTTTCCTTCATATTTTGTTTCATCTTAGAAGCCCCTGACCTTGAGAACTTGCTGATCACTTGCCTCAGCACACCCCGCAGATATCTGCATGAGGGCTGAAGTCAGTGAGGGTCAGGAAGGTCACTGAATGCAGGGACCACCTGGTCCTATCCCCGGTGGATGCTTGAATCCCCACTCAGGCTCCCTCGCATTTATTGCAAGGAGTTCACCAGATACTAAACTTACTGACCCCTCATAATGAGGCTAGACGTAGGAACTGTTCTCATCCCCACTTTCCAGTAAGGAAACCGACGACCAGATTGGTGAAGTAACTTGTCTGCGATTACACAAGTAGTAAACCCAAGAGCAAGGACTTAAGCCCAGGCAAACCGGCCTAGCAGCTACCGTCTTAGTCACTGGACTGCATTGCCAAGTGGATGCCTCTTCTATGGACTGGGCACGGCTTTCCTCCAGGGACCAAGAACCCAGACATTTTTCTTTGTTACAGACCCAGACTCTTAACTTTTCTCCCCCTTCCTGAGAAAAATGGAGGCAGTGAGTCCCAAGTGTATAGTTATAATAGACCAGTGGCTCTAAAAGCCTATTGCAACATCCTCTAAAGTATTACATAAGCAAAACTGAGTATAATAAAAATTGCTTAGCTACATTTTGGGGGGGGGTTGATATGTTTTGTTTTGAAACTAATCAAAACAATAATGGAGCTAATCTGAAAAAGACTAAGATCAGAATCATGCAATTTCTCCTAAATTGGTGGAAAATCCCAGTTTCTTTTTTTTTTTTTTTAAGTAAGCCTTATGCATGATGTGGGACTTGAACTCATGATCCCCCAGATCAAGAGCTGCATGCTCTACCAACTGAGCCAGCCAGGGGCCCCCACCCCAGTTTCTATTGCCCATTACACCAGGAAAGAGTCTGGAGCTGGGTTGCCGGGTAGAGAATCAAACTAGTGCTTCCTTACTTCAGGAAGGGCCACTTCGGCCCACAGACACTGACTCTAATGTCCACAAACCCTCTCCAGCGGAGTTCACAGTGACAAGTGGTTGTGTCAACGAAGCTTCCTCCCCAGCAGAATGGCACAGCATAATAAAACAGCATAGGGAATTTATTCCAGGAGGGCAAGGATGGTTCAATATTAGGAAACTTCTGAAAACATAATAATCGATCCTAAGAGATCCATAAATGTAATAAGCATTTGACAAAATTCAACACCATTTTCTAGTTAAAAAAAAATCCTCATCGGGGCACCTGGGTGGCTCAGTGGGTTAAGCCTCTGCCTTCGGCTTAGGTCATGATCTCAGGGTCCTGGGATCGAGGCCAGCATCGGGCTCTCTGCTCAGCAGGGAGCCTGCTTCCTCCTCTCTGTCTGCCTCTCTGCCTACTTGTAATCTCTTTCTGTCAAATAAATAAAATCTTTAAAAAAATCCTCATTAAAGTAGGATGCAATGGATAATTCCTTAACATGATAAAACATATAAAACTCAGATAAAAGCCAGTATTTTTCTTAATTGGAAGACTCTAGAAGCATTCCCACTAGAGTCAGTTCACACACACAGGTATCAACTATTGTTATACAGAAAGTACTAGTCAATGCAATTAAATAACCTCAAGAAATTAGAGATGTAAGAATCAGATAGGAAGTGAAATCATTTCCATTTATATATGGCATTCATTCCATCCAAGAGAACCAAAAAACTACTACAAACAAGAGACAGAAAAGGGTCCACAAAAAAAGATAAACACCTAGGGATAAACTTATCAAAAATATGCAAGCTATTAACTAAAAAACTGTAAACAATACTGAAGGTCACAGAAAAAAAATTTATGGAAAGACATACCATGTTCTTGGATAGAAAGATTCAACATCATGTTATGTATGTCCATTCTATGAAGTTAATGTGCAAATTTAAAGCAACCTCAATACATTTCACAAAAGAAGATATTTAAATGGCCAACACATATATTTTTAAAAGTGCTCAAACTCATTGATCATCAGAGAAGTGAAAAATTAAAACCACAATTAATTACCACAATACACACCAGAATGAATCAAATTTAAAAGACCAACAAAACCAGGTTTTACAAGCATGTAGAGTAACTGGAGTTCTCAGACACCACTGAAAGGAGGGTAAATTGTTACACATCTATTTGAAAAACAGTTTGGCAGTATTTTCTGAAGTTGAACACATGCGTAACCCATGGCCCAGACATTCCTCTTATAAGTAAATATCCAACAGAAATATGTATATATGGACACCAAAAGCTCTGTGTTACACCAAAAGCTATTCATAGCAGCCTTATTCACGATAGCCAAAAGCTGGAAACAGGGGCACTTGGGTGGCTCAGTTTGTTAAGTGGCTGACTCTCGATTTCAGCTCAGGTCATGATCTCAGGGTCCTGGGATGGAGCCCCGCATTGGGCTCTGTGCCCAGCAGGGAGTCTGCTTGAGTTTCTCTCTCTCCCTCTGTCCCTTCCCCCACCCACACGCATGCATGCTCTCTCTCTAGTAAACAAATCCTAAAAACAAACAAAACAAAACAAAACAAAAAACCTGGAAACAATTTAAATGCCCATCAACTGGAGAACAGATAAATAAACCTCCCAGATAAAATGTTATGTTGAGCAAAGTAGCCATCTACAAAAGAGTACATGTATACAAAGTTTGTTGTTTTTTTTTAAGCAACAAAACCAGTCTATGACGTAAGAAACGAAGATGATTACCTTTCAGAAGAGGCTGGGATCTAAGGGGGATTTTGCACACAGGTTATGCTCTTGTTCCAGATCTGGGTAACAGCTTACTGTGTGTTTGCTTTGTGATAACTCATCATGTTGTGTACTTACAATTTATTCACTTTCCTGTATGCATGTTATACTTCAGTTTTTACTAAAGCCAATTCCAATAAAAACACCAACATGTGTGTATAATTACATATTAGATTTTAAACTTCAAATAGAAAAGCAAATATGCAAGAATAGCCCAAAAGAGAACTAAAAATGAGGGGAGCAGCCCTTCCATATACTAAAATATATTTTTAAATATTATAAACCTCAGCCAGCATAACAGTGGCAACATGAATCGAGAGAAACCAATGGAAAAGACTAGCAAATTCTGAAACAGACTCACATACCATGAGAAAAGAGCTAATGATAAAGTAGCTTCTCATTTTAGCAGGGAAAAGATAGGCAATGGGGGGTGGTTTGTATTTGTATCTCACCGCATGCATCAGGATAAATTCCAAATAGATCAACATTTGCATGTTAAAATAATAGAAGTAGGGAAGAATTTTGCACCCGTAAGTCAACATTCAGAAGCCATAAAAAACTGATAAAATTGACTGCATGAAAATAAAAAAATTCTATGCATACAAAACAAATAGACGAACCATCCACAAGATAAAAGAAAGGCTAGACAGGACACAACTTCTAGCAAAGCAAAAGTCTAATCTCCCTAATAGATAATCACCTGGAAATAAAAAAGAAAAAGGCAACAATCCAATTTTAAAAACAAGAAAAGACTGGGGCACCTGGGTGGCTCAGTGGGTTGAGCATCTGCCTTCTGCTCAAGTCATGATCTCAGGGTCCTGGGACCAAGCCACACATCCGGCTCCCTGCTCGGCAGGGAGCCTGCTTCCTCCTCTCTCTCTGCCTGCCTCTCTGCCTACTTGCGATCTCTCTCTCTCTGTGTCAAAAAATAAAACCTTAAAAAAAAAAACAAGCAAAGACTGAACAAAGAAAAAAAGAGACAAAGAAAGCCAACTCAACTATAGAAAACTGGTGGTTACCAGAAGGGAGGCGGGAAACAGGTGAATGTGATGAGTACACTTAACATGATGAGTACTGTATACATTACTGAGTAATGTATAGAACTGCTGAATCACTACATTGTACACCTGAGACTTATATAACAGTGCATGGTGGGGCACTGGGGTGGCTCAGTGGGTTAAGGGCTCTGCCTTTGGCTCGGGTCAGGATCTCAGGGTCCTGGGATCGAGCCCCACATCGGGCTCTCTGCTCGGCAAGGAGCCTGCTTCCTCCTCTCTCTCTGCCTGCCTCTCTGCCTACTTGTGATCTCTGTCAAATAAATTAAAAAAAAAAAACAGTGCATGGTAACTCTACTGGAATTGAATTTTTTTAAAACGCATGAAAAATAAATTCATTATTGTAATCATTCCACAATATATGTAAGTCAAATCACTATGCTAAACACCTTAAATTTATACAATGATGTGTCAATTATAGCTCAACGAAACAAAAAATAGTTTCGTTTTAAAAACAAAAAAACAAAGAAAAGATTATGAGTAAGTCAACTATAGAAAAAGAAATTAAAATGGTCCTTAAACATATCATGAGTTTAAAACTTCTCTTAACAGGTGCCTGGGTGGCTCAGTCAGTTGAGTGTCTGACTCCAGCTCAGGTCATGATCCCAGGGTCCTGGGACTGAGACCCCAATCAGGCTCTGCACTCAGCAAGGAGTCTGCTTCTCCCTGCCCCTATCCCCTGCTCATTGTTTCACTCTCTCTCAAATAAATAAATAAATAAATACAATCCTTTAAAAAAAACTTTTCATGACAAATTTAAATTAAGACTCTGTTGAGTCACTTTCTCACTTATCAGATTGGTAAAAATCCAGTGATGTGACGATTTAATGCATTGGCAAAGATGTGGGAAAACAGTAACTTCTCATCCGAAGCTGGTGGAGGACTATTACAAAGCCAGATACCTAGACTCCCATTTCTGGGAATTTATCCTGCATACATAATACACATCTGCAAAGTAGCCCGTGTCCAAGAATGTCTCTGACAGCAGACTGGATACAATCTGAGAGTTCCCCACACAATACAACAGCAGGATATGTTCAGTGAAACAAGCAAGGCACAGAAGTGCGTGTTCTACCTTGTGAATTGTGCTCAGCAGAGGTGGCAAAGCATTTTATATATATACACACACATTTTATATATATATATATATATATATATACACACGTATATGTATATGTTTCTAAATGCAAATACAAGCATATACAAGTTTATATATATAAAAATACTGTATATATATAAATATATACACTTATATATGCTTGTATTTGCTTGTATTTGCATGAAGAAACTCTGTATTAGAATAATTCACACTGGGGCGCCTGAGTGGCTCAGTGGGTTAAAGCCTCTGCTCAGGTCATGATCTCAGGGTCCTGGGATCCAGTCCCGCATCGGGCTCCCTGCTCAGCAGGGAGCCTGCTTCCTCCTCTCTCTCTGCCTACTTGTGATCTCTCTCTCCCTCTGTCAAATAAATTTTTTAAAAAATCTTAAAAAAAAAAGAGTAATTCACACTGACGTATGAATGATTGTACCAGAAATAGTGCATCCTTTAAAGAAGAGGCCTGTTAATAAATAAATGCATCTTTAATTTGATGGACTTTTTGTCAGGGTGATAAAGTGAATTGGAAAAATGCTCATACGGCAAGTCCAGAGATTTGGGGAGTTGGGGGGCAGCCATGTATCAGGAGATTCCTTAGCTCTCCCAAGGATCAGCCTTAATTAGATCAGACCCAATAAACTCAGAACAGTTGCCTGGGAGAAGAGGGTACTGGGTGGTTAGGAACAGGTTGTGGGTACTCTGTAGTTATGGAAAAGAAAAGCTTTCACTATAGTCCTTTTAACAAGATGTTGAAACTGTAGGAATGTATTATCTAATCGGAACAGTGAACAGTACAAGAGAAGAGGATCAGGACCCCCCAAGATCCACCCAGCACCTGTTCCAAAAGCCTGTCATTTATAATCAGGTAATGTTAAATATTTACGAGGAGTTTTATTACCCTGTAACAGGTCACTGACTTTACCAGAAACGTGAATATTGCAAGAAATGGTGTGATAGGAAGATCGTGAGCAACTCTTTTACCTACCTTAAACTTTCTTTCAAGTTTTCTGTTTAAGACAGTCAAGATAAGGCGAAAACATCACAAAATCGCTGTGCTGTGAAGTGCTGGTGTGTGAGGGCTTCAGGAAAGCAGCCAGAATAAGCTCTGCACACCACGGCCGCTCCACAGCCAAGCCTCAGCCCTTCTCAAAGGTCAGTGTGCTTAAGAACCACCGGGAAACGTTGTGAAAGCACAGGCTCCCCGTCCCCACCCACAGACATGGGGTTCACTGGGTCTGGAGCCCGGGAACTTGCATCTCTAAGGAGCTTCTACCCCAGGGTGACTGTTTAAGGACACAATTGAGTAATCTGGTCCACAGCAAGTCACCTCGACCTGTGATGTGCGTATACACCACCTGGGAATCTTGTTAAAATACAGATTCGGATCCAGAGAGGTCTGGAGTGGGGCCTGGGACTCTGCGTTTCTAAACAAGCTCCCAGGGGGTGCCGGGTACTGTTCTGCAGACCACACACTGAGTACCAAGGCTCATGGAAGAGCCAACTCCATTCATCCAGGCTCCCTGGACGGTCAGGGCAGAGACCAGATGAGGCCCAGTCCTCGGGGCCCACACTCCTCAGGGGTGCCTCGCTGAGCCATCCCCAGATCTACCCTACGAAGCTGCACGAGCCAACGGCAACGCCGTTAGGAGATGGCATAGAGGTTTACTGAAGCAGGGGCACCTGGAGGGCTCAGTCAGTGAGGCGTCTGACTCTTGGTTTCGGTGTGAGTCATGATCTCAGGGTCATGGGATCGAGCCCCGCATGGAGCCCCACTTCAGGCTCCATCCTCAGCCGGGAGTCTGCTTGAGATTCTCTCCCTCTGCCCCTCCCCCACCCCTGCCAAGAAATACATACATACATCTTCAAACAAAACTGCTGAAGCACAGAAAGTCCTCAGTCTTCTGAGAAATAAGCTACCTACCAGAGAGCTTGCTTAGCCTCTATCACCAGTCTGTTCTTTTTTCAAATGCACTTTTGGCAAAATTCTTTCTTCAGCTTTAGCACCTTCCCCTCCAGGGACTCACACCTTTGACAGGCCCTGCTGTGGGAACCTGGGGAAGAGGCCAGCACTTCTCCACATGGGTGGTCTGGCTCTGGGGAGGGGGGGTGAGGAGAAGCAGATCCCCGGGAAAGCTAAGGAATCTATATATATGGCTTCCGAATGAGCTCAAAACCTATAGACTTGGCTGTTTGCATTTTTCCAACTCACTTCATCAACTTGAAAAAAGTCCAAACTACAGATTTACTGGATTTAACAAGCATCTTCTTTTCAGGACCATTGTCTGAGCTGTCAATCTCTCTAGCTTTGCAGGGAATTATGCCGAAACCGAGGGAAAGGGCTGGAATTCAGGACACTAACGTCTCTGGACTAATGAAGGCAGAGGGAGCCTTACCTGAGATGGAGCTTGATCCGGGAGCCCAGCGGCTGCCTTGGCCTCTGCGCCACACTCACCAGCGGGCCCCACCCTAGCCTGGTGCCCCATGGCTCGGGATGGTTTGTGGGAGGGCTCTGCTGCGAACTTGCTGTGTGACTGTGTAAATCATGCAGTTTCGAAGACTTTCAGAGCTGCGTGGAATGGGTCCCCTGGTCCTCTGATCCCAGAACCCCAATTTCTAAATCAAAAGAATGCATGACCCTTAATGGCCTGAGGTTGGCTTTCCCAGAAGCGAGCCTGTGACAGGGGTTCAGTGTCATGTGAGTTGCTGAGGGAGTGCTCTCAGGAGAAACCCGTGAGGAGGTAATGGGAGCAGGATAGGGAAGGGCAGCTCTGGTAGGCTCTGAAGCATTTTTATTTATTTATTTTAAAGATTTTATTTATTTATTTGATAGAGAGAGATCACAGGTAGGCAGAGAGGCAGACAGAGAGGAGGAAGCAGGCTCCCCACTGAGCAGAGAGCCCGATGTGGGGCTCGATCCCAGGACCCTGAGATCGTGACCTGAGCCGAAGGCAGAGGCTTTAACCCACTGAGCTACCCAGGTGCCCCTCTGAAGCATTTTTAAATGGCACCACAGAGTCTTCCCAACTGAGGCAAGGAGGCTGGGCCCTGACTCAGTCAGGGGGCCCCTGCGTAGGGGAGGGGTGTGACCTCCCAAGTATCTCTGGAAGGTGGCTTGGAGGAGGGCATAGTTCTGCTGTTGTTCCAGCCCTTCCCACCCCACGGCTGCTGGGAAATTCGTCCGACAGTGGGTGCAGGGATCCGGTGGACGCCAACCCTTGCCTCCTGTTCTGAGAGCACCTCAGATGTGTTTCTAAACAAGAGGCCCCAAAAGTCACAGAAGAGAGAAGGTAAGGGAAGCACACAAGTTGTTTGTTTTTTCTTCTCCCATTTCTAGAAGACTCTTGGAATCTGTACTTAGAATAAATCCTAACTGCTCCCCTGACTTCCCGGCAGGCTACAGGGTGACCCCTCCCCCAGCTCCACCCGCTGTCCTCAGAACGGACTGTCCAGCCACACGGCAGCCTGACTCCTCCCTAAGGACTTTGCCTGTTCCCTCTGCCTAAATGCTCCAGCCCAGAGTTTTTGCCCAGCGGGCTCCTTCTTGTCAACTCAAATATCACCTGCACAGAAAGGCCTTCTCTGACCATCCCAGGTCATTCCCTGTCCCACAGCCCCATGGCACTTCAGTGTAGCACTGGCCACTCTGACATTATCTAAACTGTGTTCACTGCACGTTATCTGTCTTTCCTTGGAGAGGAGCCTCGCTCTGCTCTCACCACTACATCCCCCAGAGCACACAGCTTTGTACACAGGAGACCATAACATCTGAGGAATAACCTCTGAATGAATAAATTGGACATTTGGCAGGATGCTGAAATGCCAGCCGAGAAGTCGGTCAGCTAAACACTCCGCACCCCAAGAAGGAGGAAAACCAGGCAGGATGGGGAAGGAGAGAATCCACCATGACTTTCTTTGGCTGCCCGATTCCTCTCTCCTCCCCCAGCTCCCTCTCTCAGCTCCTACCCCTCAATTTGGAGCCAGACTTAACATCAACCTTGGAGAGATCCTTCCCCTTTCAGACCTCTCGAAATGACCAGGGGTTCCAATTCTAGCTCTAGCTCTGAGCCCCCTTTCCCTGTGGGGACCCAAGTGGGGCACAAGGATCGTGCCAGACGTGGAGGCACATGGCTCTAACACACACCACTGCAAATGGAAGCCAGAGCAGGGTAATTCCCCACCCCCTTTCAAGGCCCCATTCCCCCCCCACCCCCCTCTGTGGCTCCTCAAGCTCCAGGACAGCGTCCACTGCAGCTGCAATGGCTCTGGTCACCTCTGAGATTCGGCAGCATTTTCCATGTGCCAGGCCCCGCACCAGCTGCCTGACGCACACTTGCTCACTCACCTGCATGACCCTGAGTTATGGTGGGTACCCCACATCTCGCAGTAGCATGAGCTCCGTTTTACCAATGAGGAGACTACAACAGAGAGATTCAGCCGCCGGCTGAAGGACACGCAGCTAGTGACTGGGAGCCATCTGGATTCAAATCCCGGCCTTGGACGCTTGAGTCTCATCTAAGTGGTTTGTCACCGTGGGCGCACTGAATACAGCAGCCCAGAAAAGAAAGATCATGACCTTCATTTCACAGAGGAGGAACTGCCCACAAGCCCCAGACCTGGTGGGCCACTGCCCAGTACACCAGGGGACCCCTTGTGAGGTGCACGGACTAGCCAAAACCAACGGCCGGCTACCGCCATCTTGGTTTGGCCCCAGATATAGAACCTGGGGCTCCCGGAAGCCTGAGGGCAGCACACTACCCCTACGGCAAGTCCCTGGTGTCTTCTCAGGCAAGACGGAGGAAGAGCAGAAGCTGCCTCACCCACACGTACTGCAGGGAGCAGCCTCCTTCACCCCCAGTTAGCTGGAGGCCCCCCCTGGGGCGGCTCCACTGGGCAAGCCAAGACTTGCCGTGTCCATCAGCGCTCCCTCCCCAGCCCTGCTCATTGCCCCCTCCCTCCCACTACAGGGAATGACTGTGCCCACAGCTGGGTCTCACTGGGGGACAGGAGCTGGGGTCCCCATGTTCTAGCCTCCTAGTCTCATGCAGTACTGAGAATGAAGAGCCGATTTAACATTTGAGAACCAACCGTTATAAATTCCCCCTGCTGCCCAGCTAAGAAAGAAAAACCAGATTATCATCCTCAGGAGACGGCAGATTTTGGCTCCTTTGACAAAATCCAACATCCACTCCCAATAGAAATTCTCAGCAAATGAATGAATGAAGAGAAGGCAATTTCCTAGACCTAAAAAGGGGCCTTTATGAGAAACTTCCAGCTAAATGCTGAAAACTCAATGTTTTTCCCCTAAAATTGGGAACAAGATGACCGAGAAACAACTTCAGCAAGGTCTCAGGACAAAAGATTAACATACAAAAACCAACTGGATTTCTATTTACTAACACCAAAGCTGGAAACACCCTACACACACACACCAGCGGGTGAATGGATGAAAAAAATATGATAGACCAATACAACGGAGAGAATGAACTATTGATACACACGACATGGGTGAAGCTCAAAATAGTTACACTGAGTGAAAGGAACCAGACATCCCCCAAAGCAAGTTTACTACTGTGTAATTCCACTTACTTAGAACTCAAGAAAATCCAAACTAATCTCTAAGGACAAAAAGCAAACTAGTGGCTGTGTGGGGAGGATGGGTGGGAAAGAAGAAATTTCAAAGGGTGAAAACAAATTCCTGGCAGTGATTGATATAGCCATTACCTGGGATCTGGTATAAATATTCAAAGGTAGCAAATAAATCGAGGTCCCTGCAACAGGCAAATTCATAGAGACAGAAAGTAGAATGGTGACTGCCAGGGGCTGGGGACAGTTACGGTTTAAGGGGTGTCGAGTTTCTGTTTGGGATGATGAGAAGGTTCTGGAAGTAGATAGTGGTGATGGTTATACAACACCGTGAACATACTTAATGTTCCTGAGTCGTATACCTTTCAAAAATACTTCCACTGGTCATTTTTATGTTGTGTATGTTTTCCCACAATTTTTAAAAAGTAAAACAAAAACAAAAACCCAAAACTAAGGCATATAAGTAGACACTTGGATTTGAGGGGAAAGACGAGGACTCTCTGCTCTTCTCAGCCTATGAAGGGGTGTCTGTCCTCAGTTGGTTTCGAACAGCCCTCCTCCCAGAGGACAGCCAGCCTTCCCCTCTCCCGGAACAAGACCCTCACGACGCTTTGCTCCGTGGACCCAGGGTCGCCAGGGCCGGTCAGCCCCCCACCTCTGCAGCAAGCCCTGCCCCGTGATGTCCGACTGGCCGCGATCCCAAGACTCGCCTGCCGTTCCCTGAGCGGAATGCCCTTCCCTCTTCACATGCCAGGCCTCCCACCTTCTCCCTCCTCCTCCAGGCCCACACCCCCACCCCGATTCTCACATGCCGCCCTTGACCCACAAAAGGCTGCCAGCCTTCTGTTTGTTCCAGATGTCCCCCTCTCCAAGGGGGCCCCCAGACTCCCAGGGCCCCTTGTCCTTTGGCTTCATCACCGTGTCCTGTGCATCTGGTCTGCCTCATCTCTGAGCTGGGAGCTCCTTCAAGTCTGGGACTTTGTCTAACTTCCTCTGCCTCCAACTTTCAGATTCCAGTTTAGACTCCGCACGGCCCATCAGCTGTCGGGATGTGGGCTGAACCGGTCCCTTTCTTACCAATTCAGGAATGTCCCTAGCGGAGAACGATGTGGGAAAGGGCGTTCTTGGTGAACAGAGCAGCTTTGTTTCTAAGCTTCTGGCTCGTGGAGGACGAACTCTGGGCCTCGAGCAAACGCGTGCAGGGCGCCAGGAAGCCCAGCCCTGGCTTCTCCTTGCTGAGTCCCCTTCCTGACTTGGGACCCAGACAGCAGATCGCTTCCCTTCTCTAGACCTCGCTTTCCTCACCTGGAAACAGAGCTCGGAGAACCCGGAGAACCCGTCCTCGGCCGGGCGTGGGAGGAGGAGGGGTGGCGGGGACACGGGAGCGTTTGCAGCGGTCCCCGCAGGGCGGCATCTCGGTCGCTCGAGGCCCATTTTGCTGCAGAGCTTTGGCCTCGGACTTGTTGAGTTTGGTTCGAGTCTGGCGCTTCCGAGGGTGCCCCCGCCCTTCGCAGGCCCCGGCGCGCAGGTGGCCCGTTCTGGCTCATGGCCCGATTTGTCCTGTTATGCCTTCGACAGGCGACGCGCGCCCGTGCTTGCGACTCGACTCGGCGCTCCCTCCGCAGCTCCCCGCCTCCGCGCCGGGCCGCGACGCCAGCCCCCGGTCAGCAGGCGACGCCGAGGTGTGCTAACACGCGCCACCGTCGCAGCCAAGGAAGAACGGGACACGCAGGCCCTGCCCCTGGGTCACCTCCCTGCCGGGGATGGCCCGGGCCCGGGGCCAGCTGCCGGCCGCCCCGCGGGAGCGCACCCCGCCCTCTGCCTCAGGACTGGCCCGGCTCCACCGAGAGCCCGGCTCGCGTCCACACTTCCCTGTGAAGGCCGTGAGACTTTTTAACGGGTCGTGGGGTCTCCACGGCGAGGGAACATTCTGTCCCACACGCGGCGTTGGTATCAGCCTCCGCGTGTCCCCGGGGCTTCGCGCGCAAAGATGAAAAGCTCCGAGCCCCAGTCTGGAGCCGCCGCCGCCGAGGGGCAGGCCTGGCCCCAGAGCAGGCAGGTGAGAGCCGGAAAGTAGGTGCCTCAGCAAAGGAGGCTGAAAGGACGGGAGACTGGGAAGGGGCTGGCAGGCTGCTTGGAGCAGGAACCTGAAGGGGCCCTTCACCACCCTTCTAACGACTGAGGACAAACAGCCCCATGTACCTCATGAGGGGACCCAGCCTAGGCCAGGAGGGTTGTTCCAGAACTTGGAGATCTGTTACCTGAGTCAGGGGCCCAGAGGCTGACAGTCAGGCCCACCTATCCTCACCAGAGAGGTACAGCGGGAGAGCAAACCTGGGTTCTACCAGCCCCCGGCTTCCCTCCTCCTCACACAATCCCCCAGACTTTCCTACAGTGGAAGCCTACAGGCAAAGCCACACACGAGCGGAAGGAATGACAGCTGAAATCCTCTTCCCTCCCTTCTCTGTCACGGTTCCACTTCCGGACCTCATGTGCTTTCTTCCAGAGACATCTCATAGGTACACGTTTGGGTTTTTTTTGAAGACTGTATGTATTTATTTGGCAGAGAGAGAGAGAGCACAAGCAGGGGGAGCAGCAGAGGAAGCGGGAGAAGCAGACTCCCCAGTGAGCCTCATGCAGGGCTTGATCCCAGGACCCTGGGATCATGACCTGAGCTGAAGGGAGACACTTAACCAACTGAGCCACCCAAGCGCCCCTCGAATGGATGCTTTCCACAGCCTCCACTTCCTCCTCCCATTCCAGAGTGTCTGACACAAGCAAGCATCTCTCTCTCTCCCCCTTCCTTTTTAATCCAATCATAGTTCACCACCTGCTTAAAGTGTGTTGAAGAGGGGCCCTCCAGGTTCCCATACGCCCGGAACTTCAGAATGTGACCTCATTTGGAAATGGGGTCTTTACAGATGTAATCACTAAGATGAGGTCATGAGGAAAAGGGGGCCCTAAATCCAAGGGTGGATGTCCTTCTAAGAGGAGAGAGACTCGCACACAGAGGAAGGCCACGTGAGGACAGAGACAGAGCTACATACAGCTCTGTCAGACAGACGCAGCTACAAGCCAAAAACTGCCAAGGACTTCGGGAACCACCAGAATCTAGGAGGTGGCCAGGAAGGACCCCCGTGCCCAAGCATTCAGAGGGAGCACGGCCCTTGATCTCACACTTCCAGCCTCCCGTCTGTGAGAGGAAACACGTCTGTGTGAGCCACCCACTGCCGCCCGAGGAAACGCACAGAATCTGCTCTTCACAGGCCGCCCATCTAGAAGACCATGAGGTCTCACTTTTTTCCTATTAGCTGTTAAGTCTTCCCCCGTGTGTAGACCTGACTGAGTTCATCCGCCTCCTGTTGATGAACATCTAGGCCATTTCCAATCTTTCACTTCCACAGATAATGCTGCGACGGCTCCCAGTACGTTTGTTGTCACAAATAAAACAACACAATACAAAGGTGTGTTTGCGGCTCTCTTCTTTTAAGGACGCCAGATCCGACATCTCCCTCTTACGCTCCCTCCCCCTCCCCCTCCCTGTGCAGTATTAAAGGTGCCAACACCTGGCCTTCCACATCTTTCTCCTTGCCCACACCAATCCCTGCGGACAAACACACAGAGGATATTTGCTCCTCCGTATTAATAAAATCAATAACCAGATCGACCGAACTTGTCCCCACTTCACAGGAGGCAAATCTGCAAGTCAGTATCATAATGGTGTTCTAGACACAAACACACTCATTCCTAAATCACCCTCCATGAATGGGATTAGAGCAGGCATGCTGAGGGCCAAGGGTTGGAGATACATTCAGTGCAGTCTGGAGACCTCTTTTTTCTCCTTTCCCTGCTCTCCTCCCCTTCCTTCTCCGGCAGCCCTACCCAAGCAACCCTGCTGGGCAGCCTTCCCTCCCTTTTCCATGCTCACAGATCTGCTTAGAAATACACACCTCTCCACAAGTGTGGGGGTGCGGAGTCAAGTGTTTCTTTCTGTGGGGCTGCTTTGCAAAAATAGGATCGTATTAGCACCCACCTCCGTTCCTTATTTTCCTCACTCCATACTCAAGCCCCTCAGGGAAATCCTTCTAAGTCTTTCAATGGCTCTGGAGTATTTCCTGGCTGTGGGACTTTTGCTTTACTTCCAGCTGTTGCGGTGGTGGTGGGTTTTGTTTTGCTTTTGGCTTTTTTGGACATAATGAATAATTCCACAGTAAACATCTGGGGACATTTATCCTCCAGCTTTCTTTTTCATTCTTGCTACTGACCCACTGCTGGTCGCTGGTTTCCTAGTGTTTTTGCAATTTGCGCTTTTTGCTCAAATTCCACAAGCATCCCACAGGCAGGCGGAGCAGGCTGGGTTGAAGGTGCATCCCTCTGAAGAGGTAATGCTTTCACTTCTGCCAGGTGTCCCAAAAAGACACCGGTCAGAAATAGTGGTGGTTTTTTTTTTTTTGGTTTTGTTTTTGGTAGCAAAATACACACATGAAACTTACCATCTTGACCTTTTTTTTTTTTTAAGATTTTATTTACTTATTTGACACAGAGAGAGATCACAAGTAGGCAGAGAGGCAGGCAGAGAGAGAGGGGGAAGCAGGTGCCCCGCAGAGCAGGGAGCCCAATGCAGGGTCGATCCCAGGACCCTGAGATCATGACCCGAGCGGAAGGCCGAGGCTTTAACCCACTGAGCCGCCCAGGCGCCCCCGTCTTAACCATTTTTAAGCACACAGTTCTGTAGTGTTAAGGACTTTCATACTGTTGTGCAACAAATCTCCAGGACCCTTCATCTTGTAAAACAGAAACTCTAGGTTGTTTAAACAACTCCCCTTCCCCCTTCCCTCATCGCCTGGCAACCAGCACTCTACTTTCTGTTTCAATGTATTTTCCAGCCGGGAATAACTTTTATGCTCATTTCCTGGCCTAGACACTCTAGGATCACATGAGTTGTGTAAATTGGATCCCCGATTCAAAGGACGGCAGGAGTGTAGTTGTAAGTTTCTCGGACGAGGCCTTCCCCAGCCAGGCCAGGTTAGAAGAGCTTCCTTGTCCTCTGCCGGTGAAGTTGAGTGTATTTTTCTTGGCCTTTCACTGGAAGTTTAAACCCTAGAGGGTCCCCGCTGTTTGTAGGAGTCACAGTTGTAACTCTGCTTCTGGTAGGTTTAGAACATTGTTCTGACCCTGCGGCTGTTCAAACCCAAGTCCCCGGCAATGTCCAGACCAGGAAAGGGCCCTCAGGGGGGGCAAAGCAGCCTCCCTCCCTCCCTCCCCAGAGAGGCTCTCGGCTTCTTCTTTGTCTCTTGCCCAAGGGCTATCCTATTCCCATGCAGCTCAGCTATGCATAAAAAGTGTGTTGACTGTTTTCTATCCTGTTTCTGGATGTTTTATAGTTTTCTCCACAAACTCTCAAATCTTCCATCTTCCCTTACATTTCTTTTTCTTTGTATAGGTTATTTTAGCATTAACTTTGCATGGCTCCTGCCTTATTTCCCCAATGGAGCCAGAGGTGTGGCATTTGCCAGGCACAGTTCCCAGTGGACATAGAGGAAATGCCCAATGAAAACCAGGAGAATGAGGTAAAAAGAGCCAGAACTCTCTTTCAGGGATGGGGGATGGACAGATGGTGCTGCCTCTGCTTCGAGAACATTTGGGGCCCATAAAACTTATGTTCATAACATTGCCAGGGGTCCATAGGATGGAACCGGGACTACCTTCAATGGAATAAAGGGCTAACGGGACAATGATGATAATAATAGTGGCTAAAGTTAGTCACTTTGTCATAGTCCCTACGCACACACACGCACACACACGCACCCACCCCAACACCAGAGTTAAGAATTCTCGCCCTCATATTAAAGATGAGGAAACCAAACTGATGGTTGGGAGAGGAGATGGAGGGGGGATGGGGGTAACAAGTGAAGGGGATTAAGAGTACATGTTTCTGGGGCACCTGGATGGCTCAGTGGGTTAAGCCTCTGCCTTCAGCTCAGGTCATGGTGGTCTCAGGGTCCTGGGATCGAGCCCCACATCATGCTCTCTGCTCAGCAGGGAGCCTGCTTCTTCCACTCTCTCTGCCTGCCTCTCTGCCTACTTGTGATGTCAAATAAATTTTTTAAAAAAGTACATTTTCCTGATGAGCACTGAGTAATGTATGGAATTGCTGAATCACTGTATTATCACTGAAACTGATAAGACACTGTATGTTAACTACACTTGATTAGAAACAAAAGAGATTTCACAGATGTGGGGGAAACGGACAAGCTTTCATATATAAATTCCCTTTGCTATTATTAAAATCTCCACCTACTAACAAAAAAACAAAAAACAAAAACAAAAACAAAACAAACACCCAGATGAGGAAAACAAAGCCCAGAAAGTTTGATGATGTGCCCAAGGTCACATGGTGGCAAGTGGGAGAGCGAGGATCAAATCTAAGTAGGTTTGGCCCCAAAGCCCCTGCTGATAACTGCGCGAGAGGGCGGCCTGCAAGCAAGAGAAAAAGACCACTCAGCCCCCACTCAGCAGCTTTCTGCAGCCAGAGGAACCTGCCTGTGCAGCCAAGAGAGGCCTGGCTCCGGGGACAGAGCCCACAAGGATCTGGAGCTGGCGGGGTGAGCTGAGCACCCTGCGACTGCAGAGTCACAACTCAGAAACAGCCTCCGCTGGTCACGGCAGGACACTCTGGCCGAAGCCCGGGCCGCTGGGCCCAGAGAGCAGCCATTCCTCTTCACCATTGATGGGCTGGCTTTCTGTGCTTCCGCAGAGGTCAGACGGTCTGTGGCCCTTGCCCTTCGGTCTCCACTCATCCCTCCCTGTCTAACACTGGGCTAGGAGCTCAGCTTTCTTGTCTTCCCAGCTGGGCAGCCAGGAATCCAAGGCCATGAGAAGGCTCCTCACAGGTGAGGGAAGACAGCCTCTCAACCCAGGTCACCGCCCCACAGGGGCTGGTGATGTTGAGATTCCAGTTACCAAGGAATCAGCCTCTGAACCAGCATATACACAGGGGAGACAGGAGAATGGAAGAGAGTAAGAGCTGACTCATACCAGAGTGATTCAGAAAGCTTCTGGGCCCCATAGGTGCCCCAAGAGGGGACCTTCCCCTTCCTTCTCAGCACACCCCCTTTCTCCCAGCATCCCTGATCTCTCCCAGAAGCCCCCACTTCTCCCAGCATCCCTCATCTCTCCCAGCATCCCCACCTTCTCCCAGCATGCTCTCATCTCCCAGGTCTTTCCCCCATCACCTCACTTCTCCCAAATGCGTTCTCGCAGGTCCAGTCCAGAAACAGCTATCAGGAGATTCTCATGTTAATCAGTAACACCATTTCCATCAAGTAATGTTCTTTTCATCAAGCCTAAAGCACAACTGACTGTAAAATGCACCAATACGTTATATTCCACTAAGACACAGAGAGGGGGAGCTGGGCTGTCAAATTACGTTATGCCATTGATCCTGATTTCAGAGATGTTAAAATGTGGTGAGTGGAGGAAAGGTGTATTTTACAATCCATGGAATATGGTAACACTAAGAGCCCTGTGTGCATTTGTTGTCTTGCCTGAGGGTTACAGAATATTTCCATGTGCAGTGCCTCACTGTGAATGGCTAGTATGCAGGAGCTATATGCCCAGAACCAACCAGACTCTGGGAGTCTTTCCTTAATGGAAATCACAGTCTAGCAGGTGATCTTGGAGGCAGGCTCAAAGCACATCTACAAAACACTTAAAGGCCAGTTTCTATAGTGTGAACAATAAATACAGTGTCTGGAGAAGGGATGGACTAGAGTTGGGCAGCTGGTCAAAGGAGATTTCATGCAAAGAAAGGGGGTAGACAAATTAGGCTACAACCTGAAGGACAGAGAATGGGGATGAGGAAAGACTGAGAAGGGAGAAGTGGGGATAACGTGAATAAGACATGGAGAGCTGCCCCTGTGGCAGATACTCTGGACGGCAAAGAGAAGGTTGTTTATCTGGAGCAAAGAAGCTGCATCAGGGTGTCATGGGAATCTATATGGAATAAGCAAAGACAAGGCCAGACTACAGATGGTCTTCAAAGCTAGGCAGTTCTTGATGTGACATGCACCCGGGAGCCAGTGCAGATTCTTGAGCTGGGGAGTGACCTGATGAGCACATTAATTTAGGGAGCACTGATTTGCAAGTTGAGTTGGAGGCAAAAGCTGTAGTCGAGAATACCAACCATCCCTCCAAGGCCCATGATGAAGAATGGCATCCTCTAGGGTGTGTCTACTGGAGGCTCATGTGCCCAGAGGGGCCGAGGGGCAGTTCTCCCTGGCAGTTGGAGCTCTATCTGGATGGAAAGGAGTCCCAAGCCCTTTTAAGGACAGTCCCTTCAGGGCACTGGCCACCCGGCATTTGCCTGGTCTACTCCAGGGGGTGCAGCTGTATAAAGAACCATCTTCTACTCAGGAAAACTGGTGCTGTTCAGAAGCAGAGGCCACAGGACACAGTGCTCACATTTGTACAGAATGTAATCACCCTGTTAAGTGAGTCCTTTCTGCCTCCAGGAATCAAAGACATGTACTTGGTAAGAGGTACATTTGTCTGATACGTGTTCATTGATAAAATACTGCAATCTTTCTGAAGGCGCCTTCCATGCCAATTTGTAATAACCATAAAACCGGATTAACCCCAGGAAGGAATAACTCGTCTTGACAGGGTGGGCCCTGAGAATATAATCAAGTCAGAAATGCCCCAAACAGGGCCACTGGGAGAGGAGAGAGCCAGAGAACCACCCCAGTGCCAAACAGAGGGGAAGGGTCTGAGCTGCTCAAGTGAGGCACCTACGAACCTATCAAGCTGGGGAGAAGGACCACTGTTCTGTGTGCCCCTCTCCTGAGTGCTCGAACCCCACAGAGGCAATGTGGTGTCACAGCACCAGCAAAGATTTTGCTTCAGGGCCCATTTCCTCATCTGTAAAATGGGAATGAAATTTCAGCCAGTGGCCCTCATCCCGGTTAGTGAGGAGCTATTATTACTACAGGTATGACAAACAGACAATAACTGGATGCAGATATTCTTAGCAGGGCTGGGGGTTGGGTAGAAGGCAGCATACAGGGGGCTGTAGGGCATCCACTGGCCCCAGTGTCTGAGGCAGAGGTGGGAAATGGGAGGCCGGAGAGCCAGTGCCAGGTCTAGGAAAGTTACCTCCAACCTGGCCGGGAGACCCCGGTGGGGAAGCCAAACTGGCCCAGACTTGCTACTCAGATACTCAATCCTCAGCAGCCTGCTGCTTCTCTCCGGCTCTTCATCACAGCCTGTCCTGAGCACGGCCCCTTTGTGCCTCTGGGGGTGCCCTGGACATTCCCCTGACAATGCTGGTCTCCGTATGGATAAATCCCTTTTCTCCTATGGTCAGCCCAACAAGGGTAGGCTGGTCCCCAGAAGAATGTGTCTAAGAAGCTAGAGAGGAAACAAAATTAAGGAATTAAGATAGAGCCACCTAGTAACAGGACTTCTAAGTCATTATTCTGAGGGAATCCGGCCCCAGACAGGGCTAGCCACCTCCTTAAGCTATCTCCGCACCTCCTCCTCACTGGTACCTGTTGGCCTTGGCAAGAAGCCCTCCTTTCCAGAAACTGCTTCCTCTGGCCTTGAGCAGCATCAGCCCTGCTCCTAGCTCTTGGCAGGACCAGCCTCTCTGCTTAAGCTCTTGGGCAATTCAGTTGGCCCCCGAGAGTCCTCCTTTAGCCCTCAGTCCCCCCACAGGGCTGGTAATACCTGCCAGGCAGAGTCCCCATGAGGACTGGAGAGCTAGTTGGTGGCACCAGGTGAGCAGGACTCCCTCCTGTTCTCTGCCCCATCTCCTGTGCCTGACCCATAGCGAAAGCTCCTGGATGTTTGTCGAATTAATAAACATTAATAGGAGCTTGAGTATATACATACCATCTCTAGAAGGATCCACAAGAACCTGGCATCAGTGAATGTCTTTGGATTGTTGAAAATAGAGGCCCGAGGAATAGGATATAGAGAGGAAGCNTGTCCCAGGTTGAGTTTGGAAAGTATTAAGTTTATTTCCATATAGGGAAATAGTACCTGGAGGTTATTTTTTCTGAGAAAGTCCTTTTTATAATGCAATACCAGGGCGCCTGGATGGCTCAGTGGATTAAAGCCTCTGCCTTCGGCTCAGGTCATGATCTCAGGGTCCTGGGATCGAGGCCCGCATTAGGCTCTCTGCTCAGCGGGAAGCCTGCTTTCCCCCCCTCTCTCTGCCTGCCTCTCTGCCTACTTGTGATCTCTCTCCCTCTGTCAAATAAATAAAATCTTAAAAAAAAAAACACAATACCATTTATGTTAGGACCAAAACAATGAAACACTTTGGTATAAATCTATCAAAATAAGTAGGAGACCTATATAAGGAAAACTATAAAACTCTGATGAAAACCAAGGAACATCTAAAGAAATGATGAGAAATTCCATGTCAGGGACAGAAAGACACGATATTTTTAAGATGTTTCTTCTCCCCAACTTGAGCTACAGACTCAATGCCATCTCAATCAAAATCCCACGGGGATAATTTTTTGGATATTTTTTGGATACTTTTTGTATTTCTGTGGATATCTACACACTGATTCTAAAGTTCACGTCGAGAGGCAGAAGACACACACTGGAGGACTGCTGTTACCAGATTTCAAGACTCAGTGCGAAGGTGTGCTAATCACAACAGTGAGGTATTGGCAGAAGAGACAAATAGATCAATGGAACAGAATACTGAGCCCAGAAACAGACCTACTTATGAAAGTAAACACTCCTAAGTTAGAACTTAATCTAAGAAAACCTAAAAGGTATAAAACAAAAAGTATTCAGCCCATGTTTTGTGCTTTGCGGGCCCAGATTTCCTTCTCAGTTTCCTTCTCTGGGGTTAAGAGTCAAGCTTTACAGGGTTGGGGTAAGGGTTAAGTTGTCACTGCAGTACGGCAGTAGAGAAGTACACTGCCTGTGTGATTTCCAGGGAAAAGGAAAGGAGCGGCCTCACAGCCAGGAGGGGGGAACCAGGGCAGAGAGGACCAAGAGGCACACTCGGCAGAGGTGTCACTCAAGGAAGGTTTCCCAACTGTGGAGAGACACTGGAAAGTACCTGGCCCCAGCCCAGCCTCCACTGGGCCAGCTAGCTGGCCAGCCTCTGTGAATCCCAGTTTCACTGGGGCCTGGGACAGCGACTCCAAGGAGGCGGGCAGGAGGGCTACGAGGACCACAGTCCAGTGTGGTGGAGGCGTCTGGAGAGCAAGGGGGGCCCAAAGGACCACCACCCTGTCCTGCTGTGTCCCTTCTCCTGCAGGACGTTGGGAAGCCCCTGATCACCTTTTCCATCCGTAAAATAGCACACCCAAGACCCGCTTCCAGGGTGGCAGTGGGGAGGAAGCTTAAATGTAGTTATTCTACCAAGCAGCTGGTGTAAGGAATATTGCTGTCAGACCAGCAACTGACACAGAGCCTCAAAGGCAGCAGCACAGATAGGGAAAAATGTGGGTTTCTGAACAGATGGTTTAACTTCTCCATTCCTCACTTTCCTCATCTCTACTAGCAGAATAACACACTCCTTTATCTCCCAGCTTCTGTATGAATTAGCACCCTGCCTGGCACATAGGTGCCCCTAAATGAGAGCTCCCTGTGCCTTTATGAGGTATGAATGCCAGCCCAGTCAACTGGCTCATTCTAGATAAATCACCATCCCAGCCAGGGCTTCCTCGATAATCCTGCTCAGCTCTGAGGACAAAGGAAGCCACCACATTGCCACCATTAGGAATAGAATTTATTGCCTTGCAGGTACTAGACTGGGAACTTGGACAAACCAAATCATGGACAAGATCTTGGCACCCAGGGCGCCTGGGTGGCTCAGTGGGTTAAAGCTTCTGCCTTCGGCTCAGGTCATGATCTCAGGGTCCTGGGATCAAGGCCCACGTCAGGATCCATGCTCAACAGGGACCCTGCTTCCTCCTCTCTCTCTGCCTGCCTCTCAGCCTANAAAAAAAAAAAAAAAAAAAAAAAAAAAAAAAAAAAAAAAAAAATCTTGGCACCCAGAGAGCAAGGTTGGAAAAAAAAAAAAAACACTGTTGCAAAAAAAGCAAAATGTACTCAGCTATAGGAAAGACTTTAAGCCTTGGAAGAGTTTTTAAGGAGGGTCCCATTTAATGGAAGAAGCGGGGGCCACTAAGCAACAGAGAGCTTGGCTCCCAATCAAAGTCAAATGTTATCTGCAGTTTTATCTTTGGACCCTGGGGACCCAAGAAGGCTTGGCCTGGCTCCACAAAGAAGCCAGCCAGAAGGAGGGGGGACAGCACGGATTACCTGGCAAGGGGAGGTGGCAGCAGCTGAATTCATACCTGTGAGGGTGTCAAGAGCCCGGGAACTGTCGTCCAGGCACAGCTGGGTAGGAACCAGCCAACTTTGTGCCAGGTGGATTTTGGAGAATTCCACTCAATATAGAGGGCTGGAGTCAGATGTCTCGGTTCAAGTCACAGTTCCACCATCTACTGGCAATCTTGAACCAGCGACTTAAACCCTGGGCCTCAGTTCCCATCTGTAAGATGGGGATATAGGAGCACCAGCTGCACAGCGTTGTAATAAGGATTTGAGATCAAGCACGTTCTGCATTTAACACAGTGCTTGCCCAGAGTAAATGGCAGCAGCTGTTATTACTGTCATTTAGGGGAGGGCTGGACGCAAGCCTTCCCACCTGCCTGCCCCCTGCCCCCTCTGACTTAGGTCCCACCTTTGCATAGGCCTGTTCCGTGTAACTGTCTGGACTGCATCACATCAGAGAGGCACCAAGACTAGGAGGGCCCCTGCCAAGCCCACCGCCCCGTGCACGAGTCTCTCCTCCCATGCCTCCACAGATGGGGAGTGCTCCACACGTGGATGGCTCTGATCACAAGTCCTCTAGGTGGAGCTGCAAAGCGGCCTTCAGTGGAAGGGATTTGTCGCCAGGGACTTTCCAGTGTCTGGAATCCACCCATTCCACAAACACTAGGATCACCCCGAGCAGGGCCCCAGGCAGTCCTCCAGGAAGTCTCCCTGAACCCCACACTGAGCACCTCATGCAGAATGGCACTCCCTACAAGGACACACACACACGACACCTGGATCCAGGAGGCACAAAGTCTGGGATGTCCCCAGACCTGACACTAACAAGAGTTCACATACACTGCCTCACAAAATCCCTGTGAGGCATGTACTATTTTTTCCCCCAGTTTAAAAAATTGTGGTAAAATACACAGAACATAAACCTTTAACCACTTCCAAGTGTCCAGCACAGTGGTATGAAACACATTCACTCTGCTGCGCAGCCATCGCCAACCTCCATCTCCAGAACGCTCTTCGTCTTGCAAAACTGAAACTCTATACCCATGAAATAACCACTCCAGTTCCTAGCAACCACCACTCTATTTTCTGTTTCCATCATCGTGACAACACTAAGTACCTCGTGTAAGTGGAATCACACAGTATTGTCTTTGTCTTATTTCACGGAGCATACCATCGTCCAAGCTCATCCACGTTGGAGCCTGTGTCAGGATTTCCTTCCATGTTAAGGTTGAGTAATATTCCATTGCATGTGTATACATTTAGCTTATCCGTTCATCTGTGGATGGACACTTGAGTTGCTTCCACTTTTTGGCTATTGTAAACAAGGCTGCTTTATTATAAACATGGGTGTACTATCTTTTCAAGACCCGGCTTTCCATTATTTCGGGTCTACACCCAGGAGTGGGATTGCCGGATCATAGGATAGTTGTATTTTTAATTCTTGGAGGAACTGCCAAACTGTTTTCCATAGCATCTGTACCATCTAACAGTCCCACCAACAGTGCACAAGGCTTCCGATTTCTCTGCATCCTTGCCCACACTTGTAATTCTTTTGTAGTTTTTGTTTAATAGTAGCCATCCTAAAGATGCAACCTATAGGGAGAGCCTATTTTTTAACCCTACTTTACAGCAGAGGAAAGTGGGACTGGAGAGGCATTGTGACTTCCCCCAGGTCCCACAGGCAGCACATTTCAGAGCTGGGATTCAAGCTCAGGGCTGTCTGCAACTCTCTGGTGCTCTCGACAGCCCCCATCCCCGCAAATGCTTGCTGTCCAACTCGTCAGTGACCACCCTGGGGTCTCCAATGTCCTCAGAGCTCTGTTCAGGGCCTGGCTAGGGAGGAGGCAGAGATCTGGAAGACGTCCCCACCCCCACAACCCCAGCCCCTGGATCTCCTAGACCCAGGCAATCCTGAAATTAGCATCCAACAAAGGCCTGACCCTGCAGAGCCCACAGAGCCTTTGGCCTGGAGGCCTCTTCAAGGGGCCTCCCTCTCGGGTGGTCTGGTCGGCCACAGAGAGTGGGATTCAAGGCTGTCTAGAGGGAAGTGCAGGAGTGGGGGAGGGACTGGAGGGGCACCCATGCAGCTGGAGGATTCCGGATTTGGTTTCTCCAGTGCAGGGAGGCCCAGACCAGCGTGGCTGGAGAGAGGGGTCGGGCTGCAGAGAAGCGCCAGGACAGCCCTGCGAGGTTACTCCAGCAACTTGCACGCAGATGCAGAGTCGGCGCGTCCCTGGCCCCGCTGCGTCCCACCTGAATGACCGCGGGCAAGTTAGGATTCCCTACCTCTGAGTTTCTTCATCTGTGAAATCGGGAAGACAGTCAAAGCTTGCCGGGAGCTGCGGGTACTAAATAATCACTAGACCCACAACGTCAGCCCGAAGACTGGGGGCCGACTGCACCGGCACCACTGCCGCTTCCTACGCCCTTGCCTGTCCCACCTTTATCCCACAGTGCTCTGCTCTCCACCAATGGGGGAGGGTAGAGCCTGGAGATTAAGGGTCCACGCTCCCAGGTGACTCCTTTTGGGAGCAACACATTTGAATGTACTCTTGCTGGTCGGCTTCTTAGAAAAACAAATAAATAGGGAGCACCTGGCTGGTTCAGCCCGAAGGGCATGCAACTCTCAATCTCACGGGGTTGTGAGTTTAAGCTGCAAACTGGGTGTAGAAATTATTTAAATAAATAAATAAAACTTAAAAAAAAAAGTGACAATAATACCTCCAGACAAACAAAGACATGGTCGCAAAGATGTTTGCTCCTGCGTTATTTATAACAATGATAATTTGGTAGCCCCTGAATTTCATCCAAGGGCACTAGTTGAACTAGCTATCCTACCATGAAATAGGATAGTATATGATCACTATCAAGGAAATTGGAGCTCTGTATTTATTGGCATTTATTGGCATTTCCATGGCAATAAATGTTGAGTGGGGAGAAAACACAGGTTATGAAGTAGGTCATGTATAGATGATCCCATAGAATCCAGATCTGCTTCTGTGTGTGTACATACTACAGGTGCTCCAAGTATGGTTTCCTGATCAGCTGCAATAGCATCACCTAAGAGCTTGTTAAAAATATAGAATCTTGTGGGAGGGTAGGGATAGGGTGGATGGGTTATGGACATTGGGGAGGGTTTGTGCTTTGGTGAGGGCTGTGAAAGATGTAAGCCTGATGATTCACAGACCTGTACCCCTTGGGCAAATAATAAAAATAAAATTAAAAAAAAAAAAGCGGGGGGTGGGGAAAGAACTATAGCAACTTGGGCTTACCTCAGGCCTTTGGAATCAGAATTTAACAAAATCCTCAGGTGATTCCTGTGTAGGTTACAGTTTGAGAAGCAATGAAGTAAGGCATTGTCTGGAGAGTTGCCCAGTCAAGTATCATTAGGGGATGGTTTCCTCTGGGGGAGTCAGGGAGTGGGATTAGGATTTTTTTTTCTTCCTCTGCTTTTCTGAATTGTTAGTATTTTTTCTAATAAACACATGTCATAAAAACAATAAAGCCTTTAAAATGCTTATTTTAAAAAATAAAGCCTTTAAAAAGACATAAGATCCCGGCACCTGGGTGGCTCTGTTGGTTAAGTGTCCGACTCTTGGTTTTGGCTCAGGTCATGATCTCACGATGGTGGGATCGAGCCCAGCACTGGGCTCTGCATTCAGTGCAGAGTCTGCTTCAGATTCGCTCCCTCTTCCTTCTGCTCACTCTAATATATAAATAAAATCTTTAAAAATAAATAAATAAGGTCCCAAATTATAAAACTCATATAAGAGAAACACAAGTAAAAAACTTGTGGGGCGCCTGGGTGGCTCAGTTGTTAAACGTCTGCCTTTGGCTAAGGTCACGATCCCGGGGTCCTGAGATGGAGCCCCACATCGGGCTCCCCGCTCAGCGGGAAGCCTGCTTCTCCCTCTTCCACTCTCCCTGCTTGTGTTCCCTCTCTCCCTGTCTCTGTCAAAAAATAAAATCTTTAAAAAAAAAATTCTCTTTAAAAAAAGTAAAAAACTTTGTAACACTGGACTTAGCAATTATTTCTTAGATAGGACACCAAAAGCACAGGCGACAAAAGCAAAAATAGATAAATGGGACTACATCAAAATTGAAAACTTTTGTGCATCAAAGGACGCAATCAACAGAGTGAAAAGGCAACCTATGGAATGGAAGAAAATATCCACAAATATAAGAATTAATATCCAGGATATATAAAAACTCCTACAATTCAACAACAAAAAATCAAATAACCTGACTGGGGGAAAAATGCACAAAGGAGGTAAATAGATAGTTCACCAAGGAAGATATATAAGTGGCCAACAGGTATACAAAAAGATGCTCAGCGTCACTTGTCACTAGGGAAATACAAATCAAAACCACAATGAACTACCATCCCACGCCCATTAAGATGGTCACTATCAAAAAAGCAGACAATAACGTGTTGGTAAAGATGTGGAAAAATTGGAAGTTCTCCAGGCGTGGCCACTGGCCCTTCCTGGCTGGGATGCACAGACGGAACTCTCCTGGAAGCCCCTGGGAAACTCAGGAGGTAGGTTCCCAGGCTAAACGCAGCTCAGATCCCAGGGGACACCATCTCCGACTCGTGGGACAGGGCCCTCCCACGTTAAGTAAGACCGCCAGAGTCTAGAATTCCCCTGGGGTTGCTCCAGGCCTGGAGGCCACCGTTCTCAGACCTCCATGGAGTCTCCCCACGTTAAAGCGCCAGATTGCCCATTTCAGACAAAATGCCTCTATCAAGAGTCAGGGACTGCGACCAGACAGTATTGCCTCGGGGGTGGGGTGGGGTGGAGGTGAGGGGAACTTCAGCTTCCAAAGTCATTTTGCAGACCCCCCAGAAGGAAGGAGTTACAGGAAACCTACCTGCTCTGAACCCTCAACTGAGGCAGTAGAAGGGACCCACCCCCTCTGGTAGTGGAGCTGGGATGAGAACCCCAGAACCCAGCGCCCCAACTTCCAGGCCAGGCTCTCCCACACTGAGCCTATCCTGTGCATTTATTTAGTGGAAGGCTGGGTGCCTTTCAGGCTTCTGACACCATCCCCCAAAGCTGCCAGAATAGGCATCCCCAATCCCACTTCCATCTCTACGCCCTTAAGATGAAGTCCAAATTCTCACTAGACTTAGCAAAGTCCTTTGAAATTTGGTCCCCACTGACTCCTCTCACCTCATACCCCAGTCTTCCAGCCCTGCAGCCCCCTGCAGCCTCCCGAACTTCCCACCCTTCCCCAAACTCTGCTTTCTCCCACTTCTGCTGAGTAGCCTGTTCTTCCTTTGTAAGCAGGGAGCTGTCCCGGGGCCCGCAGGCTGCTCAGTCCCCGTCTCCTCTGCTCCTGTGAGATGGGCTGTGTGCCTGTATTGAGAGCATGGAATCTGTCTTATGTGACTCGCCCGTTTCCAGCACCATGGCCAGCCAGCCCAGTAAATGATTGTTGACCAAAAAAATGAGCATGGGAGTTTTCTGCCTGTCTTTTAGGACTATTTCTGGTATCTTCCCAAAGGCTCTGGAGCATAGCCTTGACCTTCCACAGTAATGGGCCCCTATGTGCCAAATGGTTTACCCATGTTATCGCAGGTAATTCTATGGCACAGGCGTTAACTTCCATTTTATTGAGGAAGAAATCAATGCTCAGAGAAGTCTAATGACTGATTGCCCACAGCCAGGACTGGAACCCTGCCTGACCAGCCTGTACTTATTCCACTGCGCCTCATAGATGGCCTCCCAATAACCTACTAGAGTGGGTTAACAGGTGTGCTCCTAAACTTCTGGGGAATTCTCCACTCTGTCCAGGGATCCCTTAAACCTGCGCTTTGACACAGGAGGCTGAGAGATGGAAGGGTGACATCTCGATCAGAAGTCCAAGAGTCTGGGGAACCTTCAGAAAGAACAAGGTTGACATGACCTGCTGTCCTCCCAATCAATACCCAGTTCTCCAGCCATAGTACAGATAGGCACCTAAGTAAAAAAAAAACAAAAACAAAAACAAAAACAAAAACCCTCTATCAGGGGAGAAGCCTTTTGCTCCAGTTATAATGGGGATGGAAAAAAAGAGTCAAAGAGTCAAGAAGATGCCATAGGGATGACCTTCTCAATTCTGCCTAACTGGTAAAATGGCTTAAAGAGCCTACAAGGGGTGCTTTACGTGCCAGACATTGTGCCAAGTGCTTTACAAATCTTCTATCAATTATTAAATTTTTATAATCTCTATTCTGCATATGAACTGAGGTACAATTATTGAGAGTTCAAGGTCAGGTGGTTATGCATATAAACGGAGGCTTGCCTGCCTTTAGAGGTCATGTCTTAACCACTATGCAAACTGCCTCCTTCCTGAAAAATCCTCAGAGAAAACAAGTTCCTTTCCCAGCCCCCTCATACCATCATGGTCCTGGAAATTAGGAATTAGTCACATAATTGAGTGAGCTCACCCCATGTGTAACATGAACTATAAAAATGTTCTTGCCCTTTGCCTCAAGTATTCAGTCTAGATGGAGAATGAACTCCAAGGAGAGGGGGGAAAATCTAAAAAAAAACTTTGAAAAAGTTATTTTCACAGTGTTGCCCATAAAAGCCAAATTACTAACTGCAAATCACCTGGAAGCAACCCAGCTTCCCAACTGAGGGACAAATGCTGTGTGCGCTGGGATGGACTGGTTAATGTGGAGGACAGCACATAAACCTTGAGTATGACCTATAGTAGTTGGGCTTTGTGCATTTAAAATAAATCCAAACTGTAAAGTAGAATTCATTTAAATTTCAGAATACCATCTGAATGTGGAAGGCTCACCTATGCCCTTTTTCCCCCTTTTTAAAGAACTTTAAATCAATTAATTTTTGATAAGGTAATTCATGCATGTGATAATTCATTCAGACAGAGTACTTAGAGATCTGAAGACCTAAAGCAATACGCAGTGAAGTAGACACCAGTAACCCACAACGATCATTTAAAAATGTGGGTTTGTTGATTTACAAAACTCAGAAGAGAACACGGGAAAGTAACTTGCTTTATGGTTATTTGGATCTGCTTTTTCCCTGCAAGGCTGAAGAAACATGTAGAGAATTCACAACATTTCTGAGACAAAGTTCAGAGCTGCTTGGCAGGGGGGACTGTCTTTCAGTCTTGCTCAAATCCCTCTTGCCGTGATCAGCAAAAGCAGCAGCTAAGTTGAGGCGAAGTCAGGAAAAGGAAACCACGTGAGAAAAAAATGCCTTCTTACCTGTTCACCCAGGAGGACGTGGTCTTCTAGGGCCTTGCTGAGGATTTTAACGGACTCCAGGACTGGAGCAGGTGCCCCAGAGCTGGGGGCAGTGGGTGCCAGGTGGGAAAGGCTGCGGCTTCCCCTAGCCCGCAACCCGGGCTTCCCGACTGATGAGAAGGGCGGGGAAAGCAGGCCACTGCAGCTCCCGATTCAGAAACTGAAGCCAGCAAAGGCGGGGCAGGGCCACGTGTCCCCAGCCTGCCTTGGGAGTGCGGGTAGGAGGGGGCCACAAATCTAGATGATCAGCCAGGAACTGTTTCCTGACTCAGAGCGCCTGGCATGTTATTGGCATGAGTGCCCAGAATCAGATTTTGGCTCCCAGGCAGTTTGGGCCATTTTATATGGCTACCCTAGCTCCTCTCCAGAACACATTTACTCTGGCAAAAAAATTCTTACAAAACTTAATAAAACCGGATGATGTAGAAATGACTGGAGTGCATGTGTACAAAGAGGGACAGATGGAGAAAAGGCCTTTGATAAAGATCACCACTGCTGAGGACCAATTACCCAGTGTACAGAGAGAGACAGACATGAGCCCAGAGAGATGGAAGCCCAGGGCTTCCTGACATGTCTCGTGGTAGGACACATAGCACAGGGAGTTCCTGAGGACGCAAAAGTGAGGCCCTCTGCTCAGCCTCATCTCTGAGAATAAGGGCACTTTCACTTTGGGTCAGATCGAATGCTGAGAATGGCTATGCCCCACAGAGTTCCATGGGCACCGCGGGGAAGCTCCTTTCACAGCAAGTTTTTATGCTGTGATGTTTTCATCACCTAGTTTTCACAGCAAGCTCCATGTATTTGGAGTTTTTAGGAGTGGGCCAACTCCCCAAAGGATCTTTCAGCTCTTCCACCAGTGGTCATTACCAACAGGGATCAGGGGACAGAGGAAGGACTGTGTTCAAAGCATCGAACTATTCAAGACAGTAATTTGCAGTGTTTCTCTGAATGGGAACACAGAATTTTTATTAAGGGGCCCCTTGTTAACATCTAAGATTCCACAGCACCTAGTTCAAAAAATGCTAGCCTAGAAGATGTTAATATGTCCTACTCTGAATGTCAACGCCTGGCACAAATGGTTGTTCAACAAATGATTTCTCAGTTGGGTTGACAGAATTGGATTCCTGGTTTGGCCCTGAACTTCTAGCAGGACAAGGCCCACACTGGAATGTACTTAGCTAATTCTCCACCCTCATCCCCAAGGCTGTGGCTACCCCGGCCACACCCTCACCCTCTACAAGGCCTTGGCATGCAGTCAGGGGGCCTGCTGGGAGGGGAGCACAGAGTGGAAATGATGGGGGCACAGCCCTGGGAGCTCACGGAAGCCTCACAGAAGCCCAAAAACCACTGTACCCTCTGGGGCCCCTCACTTGGAATGTCCCTTCCTTTCAAAGCCTTGCACATAGGACTACAGCTCAAGATGGAGATGGCTCTAGACATTCCAGCATTCCAGACCCAAGTTCAGTGGCCGTGCCTCCTCATCCCCTGGAGGGTCAGCAACAGCACTTTGCTGTTACCATGACCCCTGAAGATTGGTTTTATTCTACTGCACAGACAGGAAACTGAGACCATGTTTAGAGACTGCTGAGCCCAGGTCATCGGACTCTGTGTTCAAGGCTCTTCCCATGGCCTTCATTCCTACTTGGCATCAGACAGGTTTTTAACTGTTTTCCATGGTAAACTGGCCTTTCTCCAGCTGCAGCATCAGCTCGGTAAAGGCCAAGAGGTTCCCCAGCCTGCCTTGTTAACAACACTAGGCCCTAATAACCCACAGTAAATGTTGATGCTCTCATGACCATCATGTCACTAGCCTATACACATTTACTGTCAGAGAAGGCAAATTCTGCTGGGTAGGCCTGTGAATGAAAATGTGAAGACTCTAGAAGGCAGAGGTAGGAAATGAGTTGAGTTTGCCTGTGGGATTACAACAAAACCCACTGGGTACTGGCTTCTAGATTTGGGGGGTGAAGTTGGGTTGGGTGGTGCTGATGGACCTGGAGCTACTTCCAGTTGAGTCTCCCAGCTTTTTGCCCCCAAACTGGAATTTAAAACCTTGGTCTATTTATTTATTTGGCTTCACTTTGAGTAATAAACACTGTTCCCTCATTCCCTACCTGACCTAATGATTTCTAAGTCTGATGACCACCAGACTGTGAAATATACATATGCCCAAACACCAGCAGAGATTTAAGAGTAATCTGGGGACAAAATGCAGACATCTATTCTGACAAACAGATTATCCTAATGCCAAGAGTTAAAAACCGCTGCACATTGCAACAGGTTTTTCTCTTTCCGGACTGAAAACCTTTGGCTGCCTACCATCCACCTCCTCACTTTTCAGATTTGGGATCTTCTGACTTTTCCCAGAAGTCACAAGACTGTGGCTGTTTTAACTGAGACCAAGAGACATGAAAGTTAGGCTCTTCAGAAACTTCCTGCCAGGCTCTCTGGCAGACTCACCAGAACTGCTAGGTTATAAAAACTCTCCTTCAACTTCTGGGTGCAAGGAGGTAGCACGTAGTAGGTACTTGGTAAATACTGGTGGAATAAATGAGTTGTCAGCATCTTCTCGTGGGTTGGTCAGATCTTCTGATGTTGGTTTCAAACTTCTATAGAAACAGTTGGCTATGCTGGTGCAGAATGAAGGGGACTCTTCTGACTGCTGTGTAAGTGCGTATGCTGATTTCAGTTTGCTCAACTTCACACAAGTTGAAGGGGTAACATTGGACTAACAGATCCCCAAATGTAGTACATCAGCCACTGATCACAGTTGTTCACTGACTCCCTACCACATACGCAAGAGTAAGCCATCTGGCCCCACACTGTTATTTTTTTGGACAAGGTTTGATTTCAGCAGCAGAAATGGTTCTTCTGAGGTCTTGATATAGCCCTTGAATGTGTTTTAAAGGTACAATAAACAAAACACATATAATACACCATATGCAAGTGAGCAAGTAGATGACTCAGGCAAACACGTATCATTTCTTTTTTGAACAGGAATAGAATTTAGGAATTTTTTTTTTAAATCGGAAGCTGGGTTGATCTCATCTGAAGAATGTTCCCAACATTTCTGGCTTCCCACTAATGAGAAACTCAAGAGAGGCTGCATCACAGAAGCAGCACACATTCTGAAGACCAGTGCTCGCCCCATGAGAGGAGTGAACTCCAAGGGCCTTTCCCAGCCACAGCAGTCTTGCTAGCAATATATTCAAAAAAACCAAGAAAAGCAACATTCCATCCATAGTCCAACTTGAGCCCCCATCCCCACCCCCAGGAATGCTATTCTTGGCAAGAGATCTTCCAGAGGAAACGGCATCTGCAGAACCTCTAACTGTGAGGTCAGGGAAAGATGAGGCAGCTGAAAACTTTTCAGTTCTTTCTTAGACCCAAGTTACAGGGACCTAACAGAGCAGCAGGATGGGAGCAATCCTAATAACTCAGGGCAAATGCCTCAGAGTCTTGACATTATCCCTTCTGAGTTCCATGGCAGACTCTGACGTGTTGTTTTTTTTTTTTCTGATATGTTTTTTAAGTCTACAGAGTTCCCCATTTACCTGGCTGTTCAGTTAAACCAAAGTTGATTAGTCCCCCTAATACCTACATAGATGGGATCTGTAACTAAGGCTCATCCTATCATCAAGTTTTATTAATTACACTTTGTAGCTTCTGGGGCAACAGCTATGAACTAGTCAAAATTCCTGAGCTCAACATAGTCAAGCCTAATTCCCTGCACCTCTGCCTGTCCTCCAGAAATTCTACTTGCAGACCACAAGCAAATTATGGACAGATAGGTGAAGGGAGCTCAGTGGTGACAATTCCTGGATATGACACCTAAAGCATAGGCAACAAAATAAAAAATAAAACAAGTGGGACTACATCAAACTAAAAAGCTTCTGCACAAAAAAAGAAAAATCAACAAAAGAAGAAGACAGCCAAGAGAATGGGAAAAATTATTTGCAAACTAAGTATCTAGATAAGGGGTTAAGAGCCAAAATATATAAAGAAATCATACAACTCAATAGCAAACAATCCCATAAAAAAATGGGCAAAGTGGAACACTAATTCAAAAAGATACATGCACTCTTATGTTTACTGCAGCATTACTTACAGGAACCAATATATAGAAGTCGCCCAAATGTCCATCAGTAGATGAATGGATAAAGAAGATGTGGTGTATATGTGCTATGGAATATTACTCAGCCATAAACAAGAATGAAATCTTGCCCTATGCAATGACACGGATAGAGCAAGAGTGTAATGCTAAGTGAAATAAGTCAGTCAGAGAAAGACAAATACCATACGATTTCATTCATATGTTGAATTTAAGAAACAAATGAACAAAGAAAAAATAGACCAAAAACAAAACAAAACAAAACAAAACCAGACTCTTAAAAACAAAACAAGCTGGTGGTTGCCAGAGGGGCGGGATGGTGAGGAGCAGTAAAACAGAGAATCAAGAGTATATATACTTACCCTTTTTTTCCTTTAAGATTTTATTTATTTGAGAGAAAGAGAGGGAGAGCACGCACTCAGGCAGAGGAGGGAGAGAGAGATAATCTGAAGCACATAGGGCTTGATCTCATGACCGAGATCATGACCTGAGCCAAAACCAAGAGTCAGAAGCTTAATCGACTGATTCCAGGTGCCCCTAGAGTACACTTATCTTGATGAGCACTGAGTAATGTGTACAATTTCTGAATCACTATGTTGCACACCTGACCCTATTAACACTGTTAATTATACTTCTATTTTTAAAAAATGAGCAAAGGAACTTAACAGACATTTCTCAAGTGTAGATACACAAAAATAAACTCAAAATGGATGAAAGACCTAAATGTGAGACCTGAAACCATAAAAATCCTGAGAGAGCACAGGCAGTAATATCTCTTGACATCGGCCATGCCAACATTTTTCTAGATAGGTCTCATGAGGAAAGAGAAAGAAAAGCAGAAATAAACTACTGGGACTACATCAAAATAAAAAGCTTTTGCACAATAAAGGAAATAATCAACATAACTAAAAGGCAACCTATTGAATGGGAGAAGACACTTGGCGAATGACATATTTGATAAAAGATCAGTATCCAAAATATAGAGAACTGATACAACTCAACACCCCAAAAAACAATCCCATTAAAGAATGGGCAGAAGACATTAACAGACATTTCTCCAAAGATGGCCAACAGACACAGAAAAAGATGCTCAACATCATTCATCATCAGGGAAATGCAAATCAAAACCACAATGAGGTTATCACCTCACATCTGTCAGAATGGGTAAAATAAAAAACAAGAAACAAGTGTTAACGAGTGCTGGTGAGGATGTGGAGAAAATGGAACTCTCATGCACTGTTAGTGGGGATGCAAACTGGTGCAGCCACTCTGGAAACAGTTATGATGGTTCCTCAGAAAGTTAAAAATAGGGACACCTGGGTGGCTCAGTGGGTTAAAGCCTCTGTCTGCCTTCGGCTCAGGTCAGGATCTCAGGGTCCTGGGATCCAGCCCCACATCAGGCTCCCTGCTTAGCAGGGAGCCTGCTTCCCCCTCTCTCTGCCTGCCTCTCTGCCTACTTGTGATCTCTCTATCAAATAAATTAAAAAAATCTTTAAAAAAAAAAGGTTAAAAATAGAATTACCCTACGATCCAGTAATCACACTACCAGGTTTTCACCCAAAAAATACGAAAGCACTAATCAAAGTGATACATGCACCCCTATGTTTATAGCAGCATTATTTACAATCGCCAAATTATGGAAGCAACCCAAGTATCCATCAATAGATGAGCAGATAAAGATGTGGTATGTGAACACACACACACACACACACACACACACACACACACACACACANAAAATCTTTAAAAAAAAAAAAAAAAAGAATGCAATCTTGCGGGGCGCCTGGGTGGTTTAGTCGTTAAGCATCTGCCTTCAGCTCAGGTCATGATCCCAGGGTCCTGGGATGGAGCCCCAAATAGGGCTCCCTGCTCGGCAGGNGCAATCTTGCGGGGCGCCTGGGTGGTTTAGTCATTAAGCATCTGCCTTCAGCTCAGGTCATGATCCCAGGGTCCTGGGATGGAGCCCCAAATAGGGCTCCCTGCTCGGCAGGAAGCCTGCTTTTCCCTCTCCCACTCCCTCAGCTTGTGTTCCCTCTCTTGCTGTGTCTCTCTCTGTCAAATAAATAAAATCTTAAAAAAAAAAAAAAAAAAGAATGCAACCTTGCCATTTGCAACAACATTGATGCAGCTATAAAGTACAATGCTAAGGGAAATTAAGTCAGTAAGAGAAAGACAGATACCGTATTATCTCACTCATACGTGGAATTTAAGAAACAAATGAGGAAAGAGGAAAAAAAGACAAACCAAGAAATAGACTCTTAACTATAGAAAACAAATGGATGGTTATCAGAGGGGAAGTGGATGGGGGGGATGGGAAAATAGCTATAGGTATTAAAAGTACACTTAACATGATAAGCACTGAGTAACACAGAATTGTGGAATTACTATATTATTGTATACCTGAACACTAAACACACTGTACACTGAAACACAACAGAACACTGTATGTTAACTATACTAGAAATTAAAAAACAGGGCGCCTGGGTGGCTCAGTGGGTTAAAGCCTCTGCCTTCGGCTCAGGTCATGATCTCAGGGTCCTGGGATCGAGGCCCGAGCTCCCTGCTCAGCAGGGAGCCTGCTTCCTCCTCTCTCTCTGCCTGCCTCTCTGCCTACTTGTGATCTCTCTCTCTCTCTGTCAAATAAATAAATAAAATAAAAAATCTTTAAAAAAAAGAAATTAAAAAACATAATAAAAGAAGTTGTGAGATAGATATATATATATATGCGCAATGTAATATTACTTAGTCATTTAAAAAAAAAAAACCACAAGGAAATCTTGCCATTTGTAACACGGTCTTAACTTAAGGGCATTATGCTAAGTGAAGTAAGTCAGACAGAATACTGTATGATCTCACTTATCTGTGGAATCTAAAAAAACATCAAACTCCTAAAAGGAGGTAAGATCTGCAGTTGGTAATGGAGGTGTGGCAGCAGTGTTGAAGCAAGATGGTCAAAAGGTATCAACTTCCAGTCATAATTATTAGAGATGTAATTTATAACATGACTATAATTAACACTGCTATGTGATATATATGAAAGTTGTTAAGAGAGTAGATCCTAAGTGCTCATCACAAGGAAAAAAGAGGTATCTCTGGTGCTTCTTTTTATTCTCTCTCTGAGATGGTGAATGTAATCATTTCACAATGTATATACATCACCCAAACCATTATGCTATATACTTTAAACTTATACAATGATATATGCCGATTATACCTCAAAGCTGGGGGGATAAAAAAGGTAAGAGAAAATCTTTCCAGCTCTTAGAAACCTGGTAGAGAAATCAAGTCCAGAAGGCCCCTAAATCATGGAGCTGAAATGTTATCTGTATATCCCTCAACACTTATCTTATCTAGCACCCATTTGGGTACATCAACAGAGAATGTGATAAAGTCAACAGACACATCAAAAGTAAAGCAATGTAAGGGGAAAAGAAAACATCATGTGTGTACTGGGTGGGGAGGGAAAGAGACTCCTCTATGGTTCTTTGGTGAGTCCTAAAGGAAAATGGAAGTCTTCACTGTCTTCCTGACCTAAGTCCCAAATATGTAAAGACCTTAGGTTTGGCTCAATAAGCACCCATCATGTGCTGAGCTGGGAGCTGGGAATTCTGGACATACGTTCTTTTATTCTCACACCAACCCTGTTTTATTCTCACACCAACCCTCCACGTTAGGGTGATGCCAACCTGCCTTAGCAATGTCATAGATCTATTCAGAGAGGCAGACTTGACTGAATTCGGGCCTGTGAGTTCATGTCTAGACTTGTTTTCAAGTTCCCATTCCAGACTTAGCATTTCAGAATCTTTAGGGGAAAGTGCCCAGGAATCTATATTGAGTGGCCTAAGGGATGATTTTCATGGCTAGAGAAATTTGAGAGGAAAAAAAAAAAACAAAAACACACAAACAGGGGCGCCTGGGTGGCTCAGTGGGTTAAAGCCGCTGCCTTCGGCTCAGGTCATGATCCCAGGGTCCTGGGATGGAGGCCCACATCGGGCTCTCTGCTCGGCAGGGAGCCTGCTTCCTCCTCTCTCCTCTCTACCTGCCTCTCTGCCTACTTGTAATCTCTCTCTCTGTGTCAAATGAATAAATAAAATCTTTAAAAAACAAAAAACAAAAACAAAAACAAAAAAAAACAAAAAAAACCACACAAACAGAATTTGTACTCCCAAAAGACAAAGGGTCCCTTTGACTTTTTTGATAAATGTTGGCACTCTTGCTGTCTCAAGGTTGAACAACACATTAAGGGACTTGCATGTAGCTTATGTGACATCTCTCCCTTTAAGATGGGGAAACCAAGGCTCATCAATTTTAAATGGCTGGCTGAAATTCACTCAGCTGTTATCTGGCCAAGCCAGATCAGACAGGTTGCCTGATTCTAGCTTTCTACTATAAACACATTTTAATTGTTTCACAAGTAAAAGCCTTTTCTCCCTACTAGGCTCTTCAGTTCAACTGAGCAGGCCCTGTGACTTTCTTACTGTGCTTATTATTAGTATAAGGCTCAGAATATTATTAGCTAAAAATCTGCTGTCATCTACCACCTTTTGCAATATCCACCCACATCCCAGTGTGACAATCCCACTGAGTTTGTTATCATCTTCCCTGGGCTTTGGGTTATAGAGGATTGGGAAAGGAGAGAATCTCTTAATATGAAACCTTTGCCTGGCCTAGCTGTGGCTCTCCAGTGGGGCAATACTCAGATGACCACACTTCCCCAGCTGTGGTAAAAGATCTAAAATTAAGATTCAATATTATACACTATAAAATCAATAAGGCTTCAAATGGCCTAAGTGCAAGTTTCCCTCCCAACTCTGCTCTTACGGACAAGGTTCCCTAACCTAAACCTAAACCCTCCTTATCAAAGGACTATACCATTCCTGCTCATTTCTGGGTAGCAGGTTTCAATTCATGCCAGTCTATGGATTTATTCAAACAAGCCAATCACATCTTCCCACAGGAACAGGAGGCACCCTACCTTCTTGATATTATAAAGCCTGCCTCCCTCCCAAAGCCCCCAGTTGTTTACTTAGTTGTTAAGTGCAACCCCATGGGGCCTTCCATGGCACGCACTGTTTTCCCCTTGGCTGTGATTTTATAACTAATAAACTGCTGTCTGTGCCATTTCCCACCCCCCCCAAGACAATTCCTAATTCTATACAGAGATCAAGTTTTCCTTTCTTACATAAACCCCCTATAACTACAGGAAAAAGTACTTCAGGAAAAAACTGGGTACAAGGGGTCACTACTCAAGCATCTATATGAAGTTTCCCAGACTACTACATGTCAACATCAAACAATCTGGCAGACTAAACAGAATGAGTTTAGGTAGGGGCCACAGAAAAAAATGAGTCCTGGAATTAGGCCATGAATATATATAATTCAAAAGTGTCACCTGCTGGGGCACCTGGGTGGCTCAGTGGGTTGAAGCCTCTGCCTTCAGCTCAGGTCATGATCTCAGGGTCCTGGGATTGAGCCCCACATCGGGCTCTCTACTCAGCAGGGAGCCTGCTTCCTCCTCTCTCTCTGCCTGCCTCTCTGCCTACTTGTGATTTCTGTCAAATAAATAAAAATCTTAAAAAAAAAAAAAGTGTCACCTGCTATGTGAATCAGTGAGATAACAAAAGTGTTATCTAGGGATTCAATTTCTGGCAAAACCTGGATCTCTCCGGACTGCTCTAAAACCTAGTCATGATTAGAGATATGCAGCATGAGGAATCCTCTTGACACTGGACCGTGGGCTACTCAGGGCCAAAGGCTGTGTCTAACCACCTCCATTCCTAATTCTAACCCAGTGCCAGCCACAGAGAATCTGCTCATGGAAGTGGCTGAGCCTCTGTACATGAAAGAATGTTTTACTCTATGAAAGACCAAGAACATCAGTGAGCTCAGGTCTCTCCAGATTCAATAAACCTGGGGAACTGCCTGGAGGATGAAGGCTGCCTTTTCAGGTATGGACACTTACAGGTGACAGGATACCAGTGCTGCTTCCTCATACTCCAAAGGCCCTTCTGAGCTTGCCTAAGATGTTCAGTGCAGACAGGCTTCCCTCAACACCACCCCACAAACAGTTACCCATCAGCCTTTAAATAGGGACCACATATACTGACTTTGTTCCCAGGGGCAGGTTAGTATCTGGGTTCTTCTGTACTTACTGATCCTTTCTAGAAGTCATATGGAAACGATCATTTCAGGAGCTGTAGAAGTAAAGGGAGCATCTGTTAAGAAACCACCCAACTGGAATGCATGCCAAATCCTTCACTCTAAGACCTCAAAGTAGAAGGAAGCTAGAACGGGGGAGAAGAAGTCAGCCACCATTCCTCAATATCCAATGGGAAGAAGCATGGCTGACCACATGGTTATTACTGAGCACAAATTTCATCTGCATAGCAAAAAGAACTAGAAGAAGCCAAAAAACCACCAAGGAACTGGGAGTGTGAGGCCACAGGGTGTCAGAAGTACAAGCGGGTAGCTAAAAGGAAGGAGGATACTCCATTCTTCATGCTCTAACTCAGGTTCAAATTCTCCACCTAAATTCTCAACCCCTGAAAAGACACATGGACACAGCCACCGTAAAAACTAGATTTGTATTTCTGGTTAGATTCCAGAGTGGCAGAACTCAGGAGTTATATTATGTTCAACCTGGTCCCCACCTCAGCTTGCCTCCCTCCGTCCCACAAAGATAACATTGTACAAAACTATATTTACAGGAAAACCAGTTAAAAACTAAGAGTGTATACAAAAGTAGACAAAGAGAGCCAGAAATATCAATGCAGGGAAAGGTCTGGGGAAGGGGGAACATCTTATTACACACCAGAACCTGGGAGCAATGTATTATGTACTAGGCAAAAAGAAGCATAGCAAATTTCAGTGCCAATTTTAGGGGGAACCAGTCACTCCAGGGAAAGAGTGGATAGGCAAGACCTACTAGCTTTAATATTACAAAGTCTTAATTATCCAGTCACCCTTCTGCCCTATGGGTTCAGAGAAAGATGGTGGGGGAAAGAGAGCAGAGTCTCCGACACATTCCCACAGGAAAAGGAAGGGCTCAGAAGGCATAGCGGGTCCGGATGTCCTCAAGCTTCTTGGACACCTCAGGTGGGGTTCGGTCCAGTTCTTCAGAGACGTTCTTCTGTTTGTTGGGCTCCATGGAGTTGAACTGCTCACAGAGATCTCCATCTATCACATTCTAAGACATAGAAAAGTGAGAAAGAAATAGGTCAGATTCTTAAAGAAAGTGGCACATGCAAGGAAAGCTTTTGTTCTCTCTCAGGTACCTGAACCATTCCAGAGCCAGGGACACTACTCTAAGTTCACCCTTAATAACCCCTGTTCAGAGTAGCAAAACTGGGTAAAGCCTCTTTGGCTGTGGTCTGCCCTGGGAGAAGAGGTCCTTGAAAATCACTAGGCATTCTTCTCCCCCATTACTGACTCCATCAATCCACTCTTTTGATACCTCTTCAATCAGGACTGTTCTGATTTTTGAGGGAGGGAGGTCCACAGAAAAAACAAGTTACACAGGGCAAGGATCCCCCTTTTCAACTCAGATTTCCAACAAAGACCTACCTTAACAGGGAAGTAATAGGAACGAAAGCTGAGGTGGTCTCGCCCGCAGAGAGGAGGATGCTCAGACCGTAGGTGCATTTCTACATGTTGGAAGAAATCATGGTCCTGGTGGAAGAAACAAAGAAAGAGATCTGTCAGTAGAAGAAAAAAGTGATTTCAACTACTAGTCTATGGTTTCCAGAAGCACAATGAACAGACAAGCCACTGATTTTTTTTTTTACCATCCAAACAGATGTTAACTATCAAACTGCTCCTGTGACAACCCCAGGTTTTCCTGCTACAAGATACCTACACCCTGAAAGAAACCCCACCTGTATTTGCAGAACACAAGAGAACACCATATGTAAAGACTGACTTGTGAAGTCAGATTCCTGATCCCAGCTTCCTTAGCTGGATTGACATAAACCCAATTTAGCCAAGTCTGTGGGGTTTGGTTCTGGGGCTTTGGTCACCGACTAACTCTATACCCACACCACAACTAAACCAAACCTGGGATGCCTGGGTGGCTCAGTTGCTTAAACGTCAGACTCCTGACTTCGGCTCAAGTCATGACCTCAGGGTCCTGGGATCAAGCCCCAGGTAGGGCTCCTTGCTCAGTGGAGAGTCTGCTTGTGGATTCTCTTGCCCTCTCCCTCTGTCCCTTCCCCTGCACTCTCTCTCTCTTTCTCAAATATCTTTAAAAAGGAACTAAACCAAACCCTGGTACAGTATAAAAACAAATGGCTTGGGGGAAGGGGGAAAATCAGGATTCCTATCTTCTCAGGCACTTGTATCACCTTATAAAATTTCCAGAACATGCCCAGCTGCAGGTGGGGACAGAAGATTTGCCCTCTTAGGCTGATTTAGCACCAAGAAACAACCTTGTGAAGGCAAAAGGAGTGTGGCCAGAGGAGTGTGGGATATTTCACCTCATGAGATGTGAATGGGACGAGGATGCCAATTCCTCCTGACAAGGTGGTATAGACAAGCGATTCTGAGCCTCCAGGGATCAGTGTGGTCTTCTGTAATGACAGCACTGTCTCGCCCACATGGTAGTTCATGATCACCTCTGCCTACAAGTTGAAAACAGACTAGTAACTGTGCCATGTTCCTTCCGGATCTGTTCTAGATTCCCAAGAGCAAGCAGTGCCTCTAAAGGGCAGATTTCACCTTCTTTTAAATCCAAACACTACTAACATTTAAAAATACTTTAGAATGTTCTTAACATTTACTTGAGATTAATGTCACAATGCTGAAGTTAGATCATTTCTGATAATTATAATGGAAAAATATTTTGTTAAATTACCAAGTTTCCAAAAAAAAAAGAAACGAAACCACAGATAATTATTAAATAGCAGCAATCATTAGACTAGCTCTCTAAAACAGATCTATTTTAAAAGTCCAGAGATGCTCTACTACAGGAGTATATACCCCCAGGAGAAAAATANAGAAAAGAAACCACAGATAATTATTAAATAGCAGCAATCATTAGACTAGCTCTCTAAAACGGATCTATTTTAAAAGTCCAGAGATGCTCTACTACAGGAGTATATACCCCCAGGAGAAAAATAAAAAGCCCAGAACAACTCCTCAGAGAAGGCCTGGTTAGTATCAGGAAATGTGTGCAATAATTTTTTCCAAGGAACACACTATGCTCTAGTCACTGCTAAAATGTCTTGGAAAAATTCTATTTTGCAGTGATAAAAATGGAATGGTGACTTGGTCACTGTACACCAAGCCCAGCATCTACCCAACACAGGCTATGAAACGATGTCCATGAGCAGGAGTACTCAGCATAATCATGTGCACTGCAGACAGCTGACTACAAAATGTTACCTCAGTGTGGGTCATGGGGAATGTACCCTGCAGGCTGGGACCTCTCCTTCAGGGTCCCTTCTACAGTCTTACCTTCTGAGAGGCCCCATTGAGCAAGCCCCGGTCCCACAGGGCTTTGTTTCCCGTGGGATCCTCATCCACTTCATCATTGGTGTTAGGTGGGAGCCTTACCTACAAGGAAGTGACACAAGTCACAGGGCTGGGTCCTGCACCAACTCACCTGGATCACCAAACAACATGTTTGCCCCAGATCCTTGAAAGCAAGCCTGGGACACTACCTTCGGCAGAGGCCTGAGCATGTCTCCTGCAAACCTGATGTCTGAGTGACAAACTCAGGAGATTCAACCCATTAGCAAGAACAAAACAAAAGCTATAGAACATATACAAGAGAAGTCAAACTGGGCTTAAAAAGAGCAACCAAAATTCTCACACAGATAAAAATAATTACTACTCATTAGCTCAAGCAAAACTTATCATCACTATTAAATCATATTCCATAAGTAGGAGAGAAATGAACCTGTACAGGCAGTGGAGGGATGGGGACAGGGGATACTAAAAGTTTTTTTTTTTTTTTTTAAGATTTTATTTATTTATTTGACATACAGAGAGAGATCAGATCACAAGTAGGCAGAAAGGCAGGCAGAGAGAGAGNTGTACAGGCAGTGGAGGGATGGGGACAGGGGATACTAAAAGTTTTTTTTTTTTTTAAGATTTTATTTATTTATTTGACATACAGAGAGAGATCAGATCACAAGTAGGCAGAAAGGCAGGCAGAGAGAGAGGAGGAAGCAGGCTCCCCACTGAGCAGGGAGCCCGACGCGGGCCTCAATCCCAGGACCCTGAGATCATGACCGGAGCCGAAGGCAGAGGCTTTAACCCACTGAGCCACCCAGGCGCCCGGATTCTAAAAGTTTGATAAGAATGGGGAGCCTGGCTGGCTCAGTCAGTAGAGTATACTACTACTCTTGATCTCAGAGTTGAGTTCAAGCCCCATGTTAGGTGTACAGAACATTAAGTAATAGTAATAGTAATAATAATAAAATCTTTAAATGTAAAAATAAATAAAAGACTGGTAAGAGAGCTTAAAGAGGGCACCTGGGTGGCTCAATGAGTTAAGCATCTGCCTTCAGCTCAGGTCATGATCTCAGGGTCCTGGTCCTGGATTGAGTCCCTCATTGGGCTCCCCGTTCACTGGGGAGTTTGCTTTCTCCCTCCCACTCTGCCTACTGCTCTCCCTGCTTGTGCTCTCTCTGTCGAATAAATAAAATCTTAATGAAAAAAAAAGAGGGCTTAAAGAACAAATTTTCCTTTTTAGAGCTGGCTTTAGTAGGATTGAATTTTATACCTATTATCAATTTCCATATTAGAGATCATAGTCCTGTGTCTTTGACTTTACCACTGAAAATAGTCCGCTTTCCCACACATCAACGTAACCCACATAAACACCAACTCACCACACAAATGTTGCCAAACTTGTCTGCCCCAGCCACAGTGTCATAGTCCAGGAGGCTAGCTGTAGTGACCCATCGTGGGTAAGTATCATCGGCAAAAATGATAAGCTGGTTCTCATTACGCTTGTATCGAACCCAGATGAAACTTTCTTGGACATCAGACACAATTACCCTGTGTCCAATAGTCTGGATCCCAGAGATGTAATTGGCAATATGCTGGGAAAAACAAAGACATCAAGGGGTATAACCTGGAGATTCAGAACCCAGAGAAAGTCCAGCTTCTCCTGACTGCAACGTACATAAATAGGACCTACAGAATGGCACTCAACAATAAATTTCTAAAAGACAGAAAAAGAGCTAACTGGTTTTAATACAGTGGAAATGTATGCTCAATTCTAACAGTTAAATACTCTGTAATAGCAAACAGGACAGAAATCTGGTTCTTAGTGTGAAGAAGTCAAGAAACCCACCTAACTTTTATCCTTCTCAAGTCACAAAGGCCTAATTCTAAGGTTGGAATTGAGGAACTACAAGGTCCTAAAAAGACATATGATTTTAAGTTACTGTCCACCATCCTGCCAATGTTTCTTCCTTCCTCACTAGCTAGTTCTGAGGCCCTGTACAAGCATATTTACCTTGTTCTCACACTTTCGGAGTAACTTCTTCTTCCCTAGGTCATACACTCGCAGTAGCTTCCCCACACCAATCAACACCCTCCCCTGGAATGGGGCAATGGCGGCAGGGACCTCTTCCACTGGAGTCTGTGAGAAGAAAAGCAGGCAATGCAGTTATTAGAACACCAGCCATACGCTAACCCCGCTCTCTTGACCCAAAATGTTTTTACAGGACAGAGAGCAAGTGATCACCTTTGGCTTGTTAGAGAAATAAACCACACCTACAACAGTCTCTATGAACAGGTCCCACACAATGCACATCACTCAGGAAATGGATCACTGCCACAAGTCAAAGGAAGCCGTGACGCCAGATGAGTGTGGTCTCAGAGCCCGTGCTAATTCAACTGGTGCCACAAAAACTGAAGCCTCAATGTCAGAGTAAGTGATTACTGGTTGTGGATGGGTGGGAAAGGAGTGCTAGTGACAAGTAACATCTTAGTTGTAAGGGAGATACAATGAGGTGAGCACAAAGAGAAGAAGATGAGTAATTACTTCCTAGAGGACATTCCCCTGTGGAAGGGCTGGAGGAGCTATATGCATGTTCTGTCCGTGTGGAAGAAGAACAAGATTTTTTTTCCTCTTAATTTAAAAATTGTGATAAAGAACACATAAAATTTATCATTTTAAGCATTTTTAAGTATACAATTCAGTGGCATCAAACATTTTCACAGTGTTATGCAACCATCACCACCATGCATCCCCAGAACTTTTTCATTTTTCCAAAGGGAAAGTCTATCCACTAAATGTTAATTCTCCAGAGGTCACAAACTGCTGCCTGCTTAGTAAAACCAGTAAACAAGGGGCCAATTCTGTGTGCGTCTATGTCACCACTGTGGCTGGTTAGCACATAGGCTTCCTGTGAGACTCCCAGGCAGTGGTGCTTCACTAGAGCATGAAGGCCCAGCATTTTCTGTGTGCCACCAAAAGATGGAACATAATCAATGAGTTGGTTCCCAAAATGATCACCAGAAGACCTGACCTAAACTTTAGCAAAAGTGGGAGAATCCAATAGGACCTACAATCCAAGAGAAACAATGACTGGTTCCTACCTTGTGCAAAAACTCCAGTTTTTCCCCACTGTTCACGAGCTTGTAGGTATAGACAAAGCCCCCTGCTACAGACCTGGGGTTGAGGATCAGGTCTTTGGCCACGCCCACCAACACATACCAGTCATCACCAGTGTTGGAGAACCTGCACACAGCCACACTGCAAACAAAGGATCGGGAGTCAGGTATTAGTTATAGCCCCGAGAACTCCCATTCCAGCCCTCAAAACCCTAGATGTCCTGAGCTCCTTACCTAAAAGCGGCCTCATTCTGTTCTAGCTGGACAAGATCCAGCGTGTTCCCTTGAATAGGATTCATCACTCGGATCACAGAGGCCCACTGCCCATTGCCAGCCTTAGGAGCTCCGAAAATGGACTCGGGGAGGTTTTCATTGAGGAACGCTGCTGCCATCTCTGCAGCAAGCTCCCGCTCATCCTCCCCTGCTGCTTCTACCATTTCCTAAATAAAAGAACAAAATCACACACACAAAAATGGAAGAGTTGGTATATTCAGAGGTGGGTAGTGGGTGAGAAGTGGACAAGTAGCACATCTCCAGGTGGAGTTCATATCATTTAAGTAGCAAATTCTATAGGCCAAAACCAGATTTCCCAAAGTGAAAATTAAAGGGAGAGGTGTACAGACAAGGTGAAGAGAGAAAACCATTAAAGGGTAAACAGGTACTGCATTTTTTAAATGTCAAAAGAATCTAACATCGACTGTGGCAAATACTTGGCAAGTGGTCTGAGATACATAAAATGAAAACACCGCTTTTCTATCTGCCCCCACCCCCGGTTTCCCTTGCTATGACTCCTTGTCTCATCTCTTCCAGGCCAGACAGTTTTACATGGTGGGGCTCTTTGGTTTTTTTGCTGGGAAATGACTTCTGGAAAGAACTAGTGTTGTGGAGAATTGAAAGCTGTCTCCTTTGGGCCCGAATCCAGGAAACACATACATAGGCTGTTTGGGAAGCTCAAGGACTGAAGAACTCTGTTCCAGAAGGAAAGCTGAATACTGAATATACCCAGGTCAGTGTATTAGTCCCGAGTCACAAGAAAACCTCTAAAACCAAGGATTGAGGGAAAGCGCTCTATTTAAAGGACCTGAGAAGAACCTGGGTCTTTTTCTTAATGTAACAAAGAATATAATCAGCAATTACACGAGTTTAAACTTTTCAACGAAATTTCACATGAATGCTTTTTAACTAAGCCCTAAGGTCAGTCTCAATACCTCTGCCATTTGCTGCTTCCTCTGAGCTTTTGTTGCCTCAGTGTAGGCATTGTGGTCCGTCTCAATGATGATAAGGTTGTTACTCTCAGGGTGAATGACAAATTTCCTGGGTGTGTACTGCAGTGGAAAAGCTACTTGATTGAAGACAGCACCAAGCTTCTCCAACGCTAAAATCCTATGGGGGAAAAGGCAGGGAATCAATAGATCACGCACTCAGGATTTAGAAACTCATATCAAAATGGTCCGTGACTGGTCACACAAATGCATCGATCCCTAAAAGCTCTAATGTTGGCACTATTCCTCTCTTTGGAGAGAAACATTAAATCAAGTATTTTACAAATACTTGAGTAACGAAATTAAGTGTTTAAGCATCAAAAGAAGTCATTCTGCAAGGAAAAAAAAGCATCACATAAGAAAACCAAAACCAAAACCACTGATCCTTACAGTTTTTTTTTTTGATCCTTTAGTTTTGATTCTTCTGGTCCAACCCACATACTGATCTGTCTTACAAGGCACCCTACCACAACAAGCAGATTCTAAGCAGAGAGAAAACCTGCTCTCGGGAGACACACAACACAGAAGGCAGCACAGATATTCCCATGTTGTATTCCTCCTCAGAAAATATGAGGCTAGTCAGCATCTGTCTAAGTAGAACTTATAACACTGGTGATACCCAACAGGACTTCAGGGAGTTTTCAGATGGACTTTAATAATGAGCCTTCGTGTGCCAAAGGACATCATCAAGAAAGTGAAAAGCCAATCTACAGAATAGGAGAAAATTAGGAGAAAATATGAGCAAATCTTATCTGATAAGGGCGTTACAACTAGGACATATAAAGAACTCTTAGAATTCAGTAACAGAAAAACAATTACCCAGTCAAAATTGGGCAAAGGATCTCAACAGACTACTCTGAAAAGAAAAAAAGGAAGTAAGCACATGCTCTTCCTTAAGCATCAAAAAACTGCCCATCTAAACCATCATTAGATTACCACTTCATACTTATTAGAGCAGTTGGAATCAAGAAGTCAAATAAATGCACGTGGGTGAGGATGTGAAGAAACGGAAACTCTTCATACCTTGTCATGGAAAAGCAAAACGGGGCAGTCCCTTTGGAAAGCAGTCTGGCAACTCCTCAAAAAGTTAAATACAGAGTTACCACAGACCCCACACCATTCCACTCTTTCAGATATATATCAAAGAAAAATGAAAATATACGCCCCCACAAAAACATGCACAAGAATATCCACAGCAGCATTATTCAAAAGTAGAAGTGACTAACTAGTTTTGACAGTAAGTACTCTAAACACTGGTATTTCCAAGAGTTCTGCTGTTAACTATTTCACACAGTGGCATTCCCTGAAAGACTGTGTTCTGAGGAGGAAATGCTCTACTGCTACAAAAGTGAAAAAATCCGTGGCTGTGTCCACATTTATAGGAATTCAAAAGAGAAGGAGCACCCATAAATAATGTGAATGTCCATGAATGAGGCTAGGTCTTGACTGGCAGAGATGTGTGTGGGAAGCATGCCAGGGTATAGAAAAAAAAACCATGAGGGGAGAGCAATTCTGCTGGAATAGAAGGTACATGAAGGTGTGAAGGTTAGAAAGAGAGAGAACCGGGCGCCTGGGTGGCTCAGTGGGTTAATGCCTCTGCCTTCAGCTCAGGTCATGATCTCAGGGTCCTGGGATCGAGGCCCGCATCGGGTTCTCCACTCAGCGGAAAGCCTGCTTCCCCCCTCCTCTCTCTCTCTGCCTGCCTCTCTGCCTACTTGTGATCTCTATCTCTGTGTCAAATAAATAAATTCTTTGAAAAAAAAAAAAAAGAAAGAGAGAGAACCAATGACTGAAAAGATCCTGAAAGGTGCTGCACAGAAATCTGGGAGTTTACTTGGCAAGTTATCCACATAACAAGAGGCTATAGTTCCTCTTAACAGGGTTCCTCTTACAAATAGTTACAACCAGGAAATGAACACAGATGGCATTAAAAGATTAAAAAAGAAAAAAATGAAACCCAAAACTTAAGAAAGTCAAACTGAATAGCTTATTTTTTCAAACTGAATAGCCATCTTGCAATATAATAGTGCTCACTCCAACATCATCACAAATAACAGTCCTTCAACTTGCAAAAGGCCTAAATAATTTATACTGAGGTTAAAATCAGAAGATGTAACACTGCAAATAATAAGGCCAAATGAGAAAAAGTTATCAGTGAACCAATGCCTGCCAACTCTAAAACTAATCCAACAGTACTGCCCTCGAAAAAAAGATGCTTTAATCTCAAGGAAACTGAACTGTACTGCTGAGTATATTAAAACTTGGCCCTGAAAATCTAAACAGAAGCTACAACTCTAAAAACCGAAACTTGGCTACCAGGTACTTAAAATCCTGAGCCAAATGAAGGTTTCAGTTGCAACACTCTAGTGCCATGGTGAAGAGTTGGCTCTCTGCCATCGCTTCATAACTTCTTCCAACACTCTGGCAAAACCACAATCCCAATCGTTGGCAGAAAGGATTTCCACTGGGCTTGAACCGTGGGACTCTCACCTCAGAGTATTGGTGGAGATGGCCACAATACCCTCAGGACACTGTTCAGAGGCGAAGCCAGACGCAAACTCTAGGGTCTCATAAGACAAAGGGGTGAGATGGAAACGGGACTGGTAGGAATAGCTCAACCACGACCGGCTTGACATAGCCAACACCTGAGGAAAGAAAAACATTCCAATACGCTTGGGGAAAAAAAACAAACATGGAATGCTAACCAAACACCCAATCTGCAAATTTCAGTCTACAGACTATCCCAAGGAATTTTAGAAACCTAAAAGGCTACCTTAAGAAAAAAGAGGACCGGGGGTACCTGGGTGACTCAGTTGGTTAAGTGTCTGACTCCTGACTTCGGCTCAGGTCACGATGAGATCCAGCCCCAGGTCAGGTTCCGCACTGAGTGTGGAGCCTATTTCAGATTCTCTCTCCCTCCCCATGTGTCCCTCCCTCCTCATGCATGCATGCACGCTCCCTCTCTCCTCTCTAAAAAAACAGAGAGGAAAGAAGACTAGAGAAGAGGCAGTATGGCTTAGTATTTGCTAAAAGCACGGGCTACGAGCTGTATGACTCAATCACTCAATCTCTCTAAGCCTCTATTTCCACATCAGTAAAATGGGAATACTGTAACAAGGGTGGTAAGAATTAAATGCAGTAACAAGTGAAGAACTAGCACAGCACCCAGCAACAATAACATTCTTAGCTAAAAAGGACACAACGTTTCCCAACCTCTTGCACATTACATAGTAAACCCTGGTATTATATAAGGTTGCTCACAGGTAGTGGTACCCTAGACAGGAGGTTTCTAGCTACCTCTCAGTCGGCTCCATTTGCCCAGCCTAGAGCTGAACAGATTGATATCCTATTCCACCCATAACCAAAACATAGCTCAATGCCATGGAAAGCTCTGGATTAAGGGATCCAAGACTTCCCACAGAAAAGAAGCTAATTAAGAGAAAGCTAATATCAAACTATGTATGGGTGAATTAATGAAAGTAAAGCTTGATGCCACTAATGTCCAAACATGCTACCTGCCCCCTTTCATTACTTACTGCCTCCTGGCCTTGCATCCGGACACGAAAGAGTTTCACAGGACGGGACCCCAGGTACCTAGTGCGCGTGTCAGACAGATCCCCAGTCACAGGGTCCAAGACAGTTCTCAGAAGCACACCATTCTAACAAAAAGGAAAAGAGTGGGTGAAGCCTACCCCTAATGGAAGCTCCCTTGGCTGCTGCACAGAATATGTAAGTTCAGAACAGGTGGAAGGAAATGACTTGGGGTTTAAAGAATTTCCTAATAACGAGCCAGCAATTCATTCACTCTCTCACTAAATCACTTGCTCAAGTAGTTACTGAGCATTTACTAAGTGAAAAGCACTTATTTTTCACTACATATCCGTTAAAATTCTTTCTACCACCTACGTTAAACTCTTCTTTACAATTTTAACTCTTAAGATATATGCATAGTTAAGGGATGCCTGGGTGCCTCAGTCAGTTGAACGTCCATCAGACTCTTAGTTTTGGCTCAGGTCATGATCTCACGGGTCACGGGACAGAGCTCTGTATCAAGCTTCATTGCTCAGTGGGGAGCCTGCTTAAAGATTCTTTCCCTCGGGCGCCTGGGTGGCTCAGTGGGTTAAAGCCCCTGCCTTCGGCTCAGGTCATGATCCCAGGGTCCTGGGATCAAGGCCCGCATCGGGCTCTCTGCACAGCAGGGAGCCTGCTTCCTCCTATCTCCTCTCTCTCTGCCTGCCTCTCTGCCTACTTATAATCTCTCTCTCTGTCAAATGAATAAATAAAAAAAAAATAAAAATAAAAAGATTCTTTCCCTCTGCCCCTTCCCCAACTCATGCATGTCATGTCAAACTCTCTAAAATAAATAAGTAAACCTTAAAAAACAAAACAAGGGCGCCTGGGTGGCTCAGTGGGTTAAAGCCTCTGCCTTCGGCTCAGGTCATGATCTCAGGGTCCTGGGATTGAGGCCCGCATCGGGCTCTCTGCTCAGCGGAGAGCCTGCTTCCTCCTCTCTCTCTGCCTGCCTCTCGGCCTACTTGTGATCTCTCTCTCTCTCTCTCTCTCTCTGTCAAATAAATAAATAAATAATCTTTAAAAAAAATAAAAATAAAAATAAAAAAAAAAACCAAAAACACCCCACAAGATACATGCATAGTTAAAATAAACAAGGCCTACTGNTAAAAATAAAAATAAAAAAAAAACCAAAAACACCCCACAAGATACATGCATAGTTAAAATAAACAAGGCCTACTGTGACTTCTAAATGCCATTTCTCCTAAAAAGATAAAGACTATTGGGACGCCTGGGTGGCTCAATCGGTTAAGTGTCTGCCTTCGGCACAAGTCATGATCACAGGGTCCTGAGACTGAGTGCCACATCCAGCTCCCTGCTCAGCGGTGAGCCTGCTTCTCCCCCTGCTTGTGCTCACTCTTTCTCTGACAATTAAATAAAAAATCTTAAAAAGAAAAAAAAAAAGATTAAGACTCTTAGGAGAAACAGCTAATTCATGTCTGGGGCAAGGATATTTCAGGTGTATACAGGGGCACTCTACTGTACCAGAAGGAAGCACCCAAAGATAACACGGTCATGTTAAAAGGACAAAGGAACTAACTTCAAAAAGGAACTCCCACCCATCTAAAATGAGGCAATTTAGCATCCAAAAATGAAAAGATCATAATAGTTTGAAGTACAACTATATAAGAATCTTCAAGTTCATGATGTTATTAAAAAAAAATTTACTTTATCAGTCCCCACTTGAGATTGCTATGGCACCAACTCCTTACTGTGAAAACACATGAACAAAGGGGAAAAAACAAAGTATTTATCCTTTCCCCATATGAACTGTATTTTGGGGTAAGCAAATTTTGTCTTGTGAGAAAAGTTCCAGGTAATGAAATGAAGAGTGAAATAGAAAACTGTCCTTTCTCAATCCTTAATGACATAATCAATCTAGGCAATGGGCATCGATTGCTTGCTATCAGGTAAAAGGTTGAAAGGGAACAGATAATTTAAAATAGATACAAACATTCTAACACCACTAAAATAAGATAACCAGACAATACCTGCCTCCTGATGTGATGTACTAGAAAGTAAAGAGAACCACTTACAAAACATTGTCCCCCACAAAATATTAAATCTGAATCTAATCAACTTCTTCATCTGTGCTATCCGATTCTATAGTCATCAAACCACATTTGGCTAGCCAGAATCATGATGTGCCATTAAGTATAAAATACAATATGTCAAATTTCAAAGACTTTGTTCAAAAAGAGAGAACATAAAGTGTCTTAATTTTTATACCAATTACAAATTGAAATGACATTTAAAGTATTCTGGGTTAAAGAAAACATTAAAATTAACTTCATCTGTCCCTTTTTGTGGCTACACATGTGGCTTGCACTGTGTATTTTTAATGGACAGCATGGTCTAGATCCACCCATTAGTTTACAGGAAACACATAGGACAAACATTAAACACACAACAAAAGACTGCCAAATTCAGAAGGTGGAAATTTTTCAAGACAAATGATCTGGTTTTTTAAAAAAAAGGGGGGGGTAGGAATTATTAAAAGACACATAAAGGGATAGGTCATGCAGATGATGCAAACTGCAGATGGCTTTCTGCAGATTCTAAGTAGAACCAAAGGTAAAAACATTTTTGGAAAAACAAAAACAAAACAAACCAAGAAAAGCCAGAACATGAACAAGATATCAGATATTAAAGAACTGTTGTGTTGGGCGTGGTAATAAATTTGTGGCCTAAAAAGAAAACAACCTGTACATCTGTTACAGCTATATTCTCAAGTATAGATGAAATGATAAATCATCTTGGATTTGCTCTATCATACTCCAGAAGAAAGAAAAAAGGGGGAATAGATGAAACAAGAATAGCAGAATGTTGGTAACTATTAAAACTGGTGATGGGTACACTGAGGTTTGTTACAGCAGTCTAACCTCTATGCAGTTTGAGAAATTTCTAAATTAGGAAGTAAAACTAAAAAGCAAAAAGTACCAGGGCTAGATTATTTACCCAGGGGTTTGAGCAGATAATCATTAAGGAAAATGAAAAGTATACGGTCAAAAACCACTGACACTCGGCTATCCTAAGGTTCCTGCTTTTCACGAGAAGAGGAGCCCCGCTGCTTTGACAACAGGGAATATCCAGAGGTTCTTTGTTACTAAAGGAGCCCATTATAAATCAAGAAGTATTAGTTTCCAAAAGCTGCATATTTTAAGAACTACAAAGGACTCTTGAAATCCCTCTAGTCGTGACCCAGAGCAGTGATAACAACACATTGTATCAAAGACTGTGAAAACTTTGTCCTAGGCCCGACTGTTCTAATTAGAGCTGAGAGAAATGGAACACACACCAGCACCGTTCACTTGTCATAAGACAGTCAACTGTAAAAGGCATAGCAAATGCCCATACTGAACAGGGACTGCACAAAAGCTAAAGAAGGCCTGATACCAACAATGTGAGCCTTACATCACTTACCTGTAACCCAATATTCAAGTATAGGAAGCCAATAGAGCCCCTCTCACCGAGCTCATCTTGCTTCTCAGTCCCACCCATTTCCACAATACACAAGGACTCAGGCTGAGCTGGGAGAGCCTGCATGCTGAGAGGCTGCAAACAGTCCTAAGGAGGAAAGAGAAAAGAATAAAACATAGGAAATGACCAATTTTGGAAAAATCTACCCAGAGAAATCTAATTGGAGGAGTGGAGAAACAACTTTCTTATGGACAGAGGCATCCTACAGAGTAAGTTCTAAATGGGTTACTACTAGTTAAACCAAATCTTAGAATAAGCTCTGGAGCTCTGGAGAGAACCATGATTTTCTTTCTGTAAAAGTGGATCATGATAGAAGTAAATAAGCAAAGGGCACCTATTCCTGAAAGTCAACTAAGGCCCAGAGCCAGTCTAAGTCCTTTTCTGCAAACAGCCTTGGGTTGTTTTTTAACTATCAAAGGGAGTCAAGGCTTAAGGCAAGAAAGCATTTAGTAGTCTGGGATCAGGATCTTTAAGTACTGAGGTATGCTGCTACAATAATCAGGAGAAGCAGCCAGTGCTGACTGCAGGGGCTAGCCCAGCTAACCCAGAGAAGCCCATCAGGAGTGGGCCAGCAAGCTTAGGTTCCAGTGGGAAGATCCTTGAAGTCAAGGATAACACTCACTGACGGATCCAGAGAGATGATTCTAACAGTATTGTCCACCAGCCCCACAGCCAGGAAGCGAGACCGCTGCTCTCCAGGAGGCACGTTGGCCAGACTCATGCACACCACATCTGCCGACATCTCCTTCCGCTCTGTGTACTCATTCAGCTGTCCTGACTACAGAAGTGAGACAGAGAAAGGTGACAAACCACTCCAACTTGCCCCTAAACCCTGGGCCTGGGAAAGGAGGGACTGTTAAATTCCTTTTCACTTCCTCTCACTCCTCTTACTACCATCAATGACCAAGAATTTCTCTACTTAAGGTACTAAGACTGAACTCTATAGGTTAATAGAAAGCAAAATTACTGACAAGACAATCAAGAGACAACACAATGTCTTTGACAAAGACAACATGCTACAAATTTTCTAAAGCAAACATAGTTCTCAGGAAATAGAAATATATAAAACTGATTATCTGTTCATGAGAATACTTTGGGTGAAGAGATTTCAAATATGGAACTTAAAGACAAAGAAATCTCAAAGAGAAGTAGAGTTAGACTATCAGGTTGGCCACATCCAGGAACTAAGAGCATGTTAAGTATACCAAACATCCTTCCATATAGAAAAGCAAAAGAAAATTTCTGAAATGGCTTCAGATTATAAAAATTAAAACTTATGGCCAATATTTGGTGGAAAAACAGTATGTAGAGGGCAAGAGAAGTATTTCACTGCTAAGATGAGATTTCATAATTTCAGTTAGAATTAAGATATGAACTTACCCTTCCCACCCCACCCCAACCCCCACCAGGCCAGAGTGGCTTATGTATACTTTTCCTCTTGAATCCTCCTTAAGAATATCATCTAGATCATGGACTACAACTCTCATCTTTACCTCTGGACCCTAACACTAAGTCCCACATGAATGATAAAATAACATACAGGATCCATCTCAAAATAGACCAGCTCTCCTCCTGTCAGGGCGATCACCACCTGTCGCTGGTTCACTGCACATTTTACAATCGTTTTCTTTCCAGGGGTCTTCCACTCATTGACTCGCTTGTCTGCTCGTATGTGTCGAATGCCATCAGGATACACCTAGAGTCAGTGACCAGAAGGAAACTGGACTTTAGCAATGTGACTCACTGCTCAGCACGACCCACACATCTAAGAGATCGGTTCCTCCTGTCAGAACTAGACCCACACTGCATTTGAATCGCCGATGGGTCAATGACAAAAAGGAGTTACTAGGCCCTGGACAGGTCAACCTAAAACAAGTTCATGTTTGTAATATCCACTTCAAAAGAGTTCGAAGCTCATTAATGTGAGTACAGCAGCCTACACCACAATGAAAGGACAAAGTAAGGCAAGTAAGAAACTCTCTGGGAATCCTCACCTGCACCAAGGCATCATCTCCTAACAGTGAGCAGGACAAGGTTGGGGTGGTGCCCAAGAACCCAGAGTCAGTCACTTCTTCCACAGTCTCTCCGATGGACAACACCAGTGTGGCATTCACGAAAGACACAATGATGTAGGCATCAAACTCATCTGCAAAAGGGAAGAGAAGAGGAGGTGGTTAGCTAAGAACTCATTAGTGACAAAGCTAATTGAGATACACTAAGTTTTCTCTTCAGAAAACTTCCAAGGCACTTCTTCTATGTGTAGCCATCACACACACACACACACACACACACACACACACACACACACACTCTCGTGTGGCAAACGGCACAGGATGATCTAAAAGATAACTGAAGGTCATAAGAGCCTACAGATATACTCTGCTTCCTTAAATGCCTAAAGACATTGAGTAGATATACCCACCCCAATACCTCTGAGAGCTAATTTTCCTTGAGACATTTACTGGAAAAACGCAAGAGGACAAGGCAGGGAAACCAGGCAGGAAGAAATTCTGAAAACTATAGTATTTATATATACTGAAGTGAGAGCTTGTTTATTTGTGCCAGACGCAAATCACAATTCACCCTTAAAGATAATCCTTATAACCAAGAAAGGTCCCCAGCCTCTTCCAAAAGCAGCTTACGTGGGAACACAAAACCTAATGAATAAAACAGAGATCACTTAAGCCTCAATGAGACTATCATTCTCAGGTTCATAACTGAGAATCCCAGGATGTCCCAATAGGAACAAGATAAGCACATTAACCAGGAAGGGGGGGGCTGTTTATATTGGCAGTCCTTGACCTCTCTACTCTTATTACTTAAAAATGCAACTATTCAATGGTCACGAACAATCCTATTAGGATTTGCTTTTCATTTAACAAAACATAGTTATGGATAAACAAACACTAATGAGTTTCTCAGAAGATCTGAATACAGGCAATCACAGAAGTTTCTCATACAGATCCCATAGTTAAAGGCCACCTATTTCCCATATATTCCATCCTACACATAAAACAGCTTCTCTGTGTCTCCCACACCCAGCACAATGTTTGGCATACAGCTTGATAAATGCTAAAGAAAGATGTATATTTTTCATGAAGGATTGAGATTTCCCTATTTTACATCTGAATTTTCTTTATCAATTCCCCTTTCTGTCCCTCTTCCCTCATAAGAAATCAGGTGAACAAGGGACAGAACGACACGTAGACAAGGACTAAATTAAGTTTTTTGGGGGTTTTTTTTTGTTTGTTTGTTTTTGGAGAAAGTACTAAATTAAAGGTATTTGGCTACCTCACTCATAGCAGAAGTAGCTATAGGACGCTGTGTGCCTGAGCCCTTGTCCAAAGCTTAGTACCATAGGGCTGATCCACTCCACTCACATCAAGGACAGTTTGGATTCTGATCGCTCCAAAGGTGGTTCAGCTGAACCAAGACTACTCCATTAGTTGAGCAGCATCAGTGTTCTTCACAGAAAAAGAGGCCAATTGAAAACGTTTCACTAGTGCACCCTAGAGTAGTACTCCATCCTATGAGCAGGACATACTCAACTTGATAGACTGTAATCAGCATTTTTAAATAGAAACACACAGAAATAAATAAATTCATGAAATTGCTTTACACATGAAATTACTCGCCCAGTAAGGATGAGTTCTGTTTTCCAAACTCATGCTTAATACATGTGTATACTGACTGGGTGGCTAAAACGCAAAGATCAAAGATCTTTCCCAATGGGTATAATCCAATGGCTATACCTGGAATCCAGAATAAGAGTTCAAGTTCCAAATCATAAACACTAGAGAAGTAGATAGCTAGTTTTAGATTATCTTTGTTACAACTGTTAAGCTATATCAAACGTTTTGGGATACCTTATAAAATGGCTTCAGAAGACAACACTGTTCACCATCATGTGAGTAAGGACATGGTTATCCCTGAAATGGATGTCTTAATAGTTTATAACAAGACCAAAATGAATCTCCACACAATACCAAACTTGAAAGCTTTACTCCAGCTGTTTTTGAACTGGAAAATTGCAGTGTGTAAGAATAACAGAAATTGCTTAATTTTAACTATATGAATATTATGTCCTTTCCCACACTCTCATTACTGAAACCTAATATCTTAAAACCTGTGCCAGAACAAATTAAAGCCAAACAACAAAGGGCTGTTAAATGGTCAGGATTTCTGGTCTTTTCCTTCAGTCAAGGGGAAAGGGAGAAAATTCCAGCAAAGAGACCATGGAAATATTAACTAACATGCAAGAGAACGAGGAGAGGAAAGAAGGTGGGCTACCTGGGTCATTACCTTCCCTTTGACCCAAGGCCCCAGACTACTCAGATACAAAAATAAGGAGATGCTCAGTGGACTTAAATAGGGTCCTACATTCTCTGAGCAATTCAACAACCAGCAGAGCTGGCTTTACATCACAGATTTCCTCATAACATCCATTACCCTGTGAATACTAAGCACACCCTAACTTCCCTCTCCATTCTTCAGCCACGAGGACCTACAGCAGGCCAGTTGCTCATGTCCTAGGGAAGCTATAGGTTAAAAGCTGAAATTCAGAACATAATCAAGGTAAATGACCATAAACATCTACTTTGCCTTTTTCCAGAAGTTACAAGTTTCATATAATAGAACGTAAGTTCAGGTGCCCCTGGGTGGCTCAGACAGTTAAGCCTCTGCTTTGGCTCAGGTCATGATCCCAGGGTCCTGGGATCAAGCCCCACGTCAGGCTGCCTGCTCAGCTGGGGGCCTGCTTCTCCCTCTCCTCCCCACTTGTGCTGTCTCTCACTATCTGTCTCCCTCAAAAAAATAAATACAAACTTAAAAAAAAATCTTTATATATACACACACACATATATATATAAAGGACATTAGGTCATACCTCAGTGAAGAATCTATTAGGGTATAAGAATGCATCTTTCTCACTTAAATAGAAACTTCTATCTGAGCACTGCTGAAGCAGACCACAGGGGAGGGAATACTTTATTCTTCTTTCCTCTGCCTTAGTATCTGAAGCTCAACAATCAGCTCACTCTAAAAGGTAACGTGAGTGACCATACAATGACTTAAGCTTCCAGTATCTCATTCTCGCTTTATACTTGGGACTACTTGGTGTCTGCCTTGCCTCAACAGTCCTGACTATACTCCCAAAAAAAGGCGGCTTCCTCCAGGACTTGAGTCAGTACAGCTGGAACATGCAAAACTCCAAAGGAGTGTATGGAGTTAAGGCTTTCCTAGCTATACATTCTTTCAGCTTAGTGAAAGACAAATTAGTCCTATTTTCCACTAAGGGAAAAAATAAGGGAAGCTGATTCCTGCCTCCTATATAACATACAGGCAGATGGGCGTGCATCCCTATAATGCACGACAGCCAACTGCCAAGTTACCCTCTGAGAGATGCCATCAGGGCAGTCTTATTACTTTGTGCAGATCCCTCTCCCTGGGTAAGCTCTAAGACCCCATGGTAGACCCTAGCAGTACGTACACACCTGTGGTGATCAGCACCTTCACCAGCCACCTGTGGAAGAGAAAAAAAGGCTTGGTATTGGTAGTGTGCATCACCACGTACCAGCCAAGGTTAGTAGTTGCCTGGAAGACTACAGCATGTGTGGACATGTGGGCTATTCACCCAACATTAACTTGGGAGTATCTGGAAAGAGAACGAACAGAGAGAACCTGACCTGTTTTTGCCATCACCCAAATTATAGTTTCTAAAGAGTAAAATTTATCAGGATGTAAGTCTTTTCCTAGATTTTGGTATTTAGAGAAGAAAAAATTTCCACTACAAGTTCCATCATGCAACATACTGCTTAACACTGACTTATCAAGCACTGTCAAAAAAGCCTTTTCTGATTCTCCAGCATATTCCCTGTCCTCTAACCCACTCTGCCAACACGCCTGTGCCTTTCATTACATCAGAACACGTAGCAGTTTTGTGTACTTGTCTTTTTTAGATAGCAAGTGCCCTGAGAGGAAGGATCCCATCTTAATCACTGTGAGTACCAGGTGGACACTTGGAAAGACTGCAGGATGAGAGTATAGAACTTAACCTAAAAAACCAGCAAGACTCCGACTCCCACTACAGGGTTAGTTCAAATGAACATTGGATTGAAAGTTCAGAGACTGTGCTTTCAGTCTCTATTACCTCAATGTGCTATCTTGGAACAGTCAACCCGTGTGATTTTTCTGCCTTCATCATAAAAATGAGGAGTAACCTTCCTATAAATCTAAACCTATGTTAAAGTTTAAGAAGGAGAAAATGAGACCAAAAAAAAAAAAAAACACAAGAAGGGAGGAAAACTAGGTTTTATCTCAAAGGCTCAAAAAATTCAAAGTGTAGGCAATGTTTTCATCAAGAGCTGTAATATCAACCAGCCATGAAGCTAAAGGTGAACATCAATATTAACCAGTGTCTTTATGAAGACATTAAGCAAAATGAGGAAATCCTTCAAAACCAATCATCTAAGAATTATCTTCTCAGCAAAAATGAACCTATTTCCTGTTTGCTTTTTCTTTTTTCTTCCTACTCAACTCAGACTTGGCTCAAATGTCCACATGAAAACAAAATTCACCACAATGTGCATTCTACTAATAGGAAGAGGTTTCCCTCCTACACATTTCCCAGCTCCCATAAAATCAAACATCAGAACATCAAAATATCAGGACATCAAAATATCAGGAAGATTTCCAGCTGTTTTCTTGAAAAAGCTTTGTATGCTGGCCAGGGTGCTCTTACTCAGCAGGCCCACATTCCTAAGGGAACAAGAGGAAGATGAAGTCTAGGAATAGAAATGACCTACACCCCCAAAGAATCCAAGGGAAAATGAGAATGAAGTTTCATTTCTCAAATTCAGTTAACTCAAGACTTTCCTGCTGGCTATTGTACTACTATGCATTTTCACAAAAATTTCAAAATTTTAGGATGAAGTGACCCATTTTATCCAGGAGGATGGCCTCCTGTTTCCTCCATTCCTTCTTTTTCACCCATTCTAAAATTCTGATTCCATTCAATCAATCTCAATCTAAATTTTTCTGAAGCACAACTGCACCCACTGAGCAGGACTAAATTAATAAGCTTAATCAAATCTCTTAATACCTACAACAACACCTTCAACTTCACCGTGGTTTCAGCACAATAGAAGAAAATACTGAAGAAAAATGAAGAAGCGAAAACTATCCCTCACACCGCACCTCTTACACATATGGAACCAGTATCCTCAAGATGAATACAGTACCCTTACACACATGCCTACAAAAACATGAAGGCATCCTGATTCAGAGAGTCTGAGAAACACGGTGTCAGGCCAGAAAATGTTTCTAGTATACTGCTAAATAAAGCGATATAGAAATATTGTGAATGCAGACTCCTAAGCCTTCTATTGTCAATGTCACCCAGACCCATATTCTGACTATTGGGAAAGAGCTGCTTACCTTCAATGTGCCGACGCACTGTCCAGACAGCATTGGGGTTACCAGGTAACTCAGACACAGCCATTTCTGATACCTGACAGGAGAGGAGACAAAACACAGATGCAGTGAGCACAGAACTTAGCTCCTTGCTTAAAACTATACTAGACAATATGATTCCAAAAAGGCAGTGCTCACACTGCATGTTGATTAAAAGAATGGAACCAGGTTCAGTCAGTAGAGCATGTGACTCTTGATCTTAGGGTTGTAAGTTCAAGCCCCATGTTGAGTTATAGAGATTACTTAAAAATTAAAAAAAATTTTTTTTTAATCTTGAAAAGAATGGAATCATTTTATTAAAAAAAAAGTTAAGAACCAAAAAGGCCTGGAAATACTGGCAATCCCCATAACAAACTTTAGCAAAAAGTGATGGAATATTTAAGATAGCTGCTCCAGCAAACCATACGATTTCTTTCAGTATGACATGCCCGCATCTTCCTCAAAAAGAGAACACATAGAATGAAACTGGCCATCATCTAAGCTAGCATCCCATTTCTTCCCTAGCTCCCTTNAGCTGCTCCAGCAAACCATACGATTTCTTTCAGTATGACATGCCTGCATCTTCCTCAAAAAGAGAACACATAGAATGAAACTGGCCATCATCTAAGCTAGCATCCCATTTCTTCCCTAGCTCCCTTAAGGCCAAATCCCATCTCTCTTCAAGGACCAATTCAAATGCTACATTTTAGGAAAAATCTTCCCTTAACCTCTTGTGAGGAAGTCCACTCTCCCTCCTATAAGCTCTCACAGAAATCACCACCTCCTAGGACATTTATCTAAAAAGTGATTTCAGGAAGTATTCTGTCCTTCCTACTAGATTTTATGCTCCTTACAGTTAGAGTCAAAAATCCTCTGAATATCCTATAGGTTCTCAAACATGAGAGGAAATGAAATATTTGAGATGAACTAATAATGATCTAGAGGGGAAAACTAGGTGTAGGTTACACATGAACTCGCTATACAACCCCTGTAGTTTTTCTTTAAATACAAAACCATTCCAAAATAAAAATGTTACTATTTTTAAATGACCCAGAAATGATCTGCCTAATATATTGTACCATGTAACCACACCTTATAGAGAGAACTCACATATATTCATTAAAGGCATTAACACCCCCCCCTTTTTTTTAACTCGACTAATAAAATAACCTGATATGGAACAGGAATACCTGATCATGGTACAGGAGAATTAAGGAAATAAAATCATCACGAATAAAATCTAAGTGTTAGAAGTGCTATACTCTATACCAAATTTAACATGTGACAGTGACCCTGCTCAAATGAGACCATAACCTAGCTTAACAAGGTTCAACAAATAAATACACAGGAACTAAGTAATGTTTAACAATTTCAAAGTATTTTTCTGTGTAACAGAGATCTTTTGTAAAACTGGAAAAAAAGTGGGAGGGGGTGGAAGACTCAAAAACAACAATTCTTAATTGGATCCTTTATCTCTTACACCGTACACAAAATTTTCTGTTAATGCACGTACACACTTTTGGTGGAGAATGTTAGCTTTTGTCAAATGCTGAATGGTATCTGATGAGTAATCAAAAACTGTTAGTATAAAATGGGTTTAAGTCATTAAAAATTTACTAGCCTGGTGAGTATTTTGGCAGAGCCAAAAAATTTTCAAATACCCTGAAACAGCAGTACTAATAGCTAGCATAAATTAAACAGATACTCTGAGCCAAACTTTGAGCTAAGTGCTTCTTTATATAGCATTCTCTCTAATTCACACAACAATTTTAAAAACAGGTACTTTATTTTATAAAAGAGGAGAAAACAAAAGCTTAGTAATAGCTATTAAGTGGTAGAACCAATATTCAAAATCAAGGTCAGTCACCTTGGCTGTGTTCCAATAAAAATTTACAAAAATAGGCAGTGGGTCACTGAAAACTTATAGTGTGCCAACCCCCAACTCTAAAGCAAACTGCCATAGGAAGCTTTATTTTGCTCTTAACAGAATCAACTCCAGGGAACTTGCTAAAAAAAGCATCAACCCTAGAACCAAGAGGATGTGGGATTTGAGTGTCCATGTCACCTAAAACATACAGTAATAAAGGATTTATTAAATAAATTCTGATCCATCCACTATAATGGAATACTTCGGAAACATCAAAAATAATACAACATATAAAAAATAAACTTAGTAAAATAAAATATATAGTATTAATATACTTAAAAACACATAAATACCTAAACAGTTTGAACACAGACCAAGATTAGAAGAAAATGGAATAAAATGCTCCATGCAGATTTCCTCCATGTTTTAGTTGGTGAGCCTGCAGCAGTAGGGGTTATTTTTCCCCTTTTAACCCTATTCGCTAATTCTTAAAAATGTGTCTATTGTGCTAACATGTTAAAGATCAGGAAATTTCAACTTTGTTATGGAAAAAGAAGAGGAAGAAAAACATTTTTTCTTTCATAAAAACATTAAATAAATCACTGATTTCATCAGAATAAAGCCATAGGCTGCTTTTTCAATGCTTCTCTCCAAACCCTGCAGATGATCTAAAAATGCCCAGCTTACCTCAAGTCCATGCCTTAGGACTCTCAGAGATGATCGGGGTCCCCTACCACAGGCCACATAGAGCTGTGGTGTGTCTTCATTGGCCAGATCAGCTATCTGAATAGAGAAAAAGGCAAAAAAATGTCTACTTGTACCAAGTTTTCAAAACTAAACCTGATTTTCTTGGGGGACAAAGTACTTTTTAGTTTACTAAGCTTATATTGGCTACAAGCCCTGGCAGCATGGAAAAACCCTCATGTTCCAAAAAGCAAACCAGTCTGATGCAATGAATTTTACTAACAAAAAAAGGCTTGTATCAGTTTTTCAGTTAGCAGATTATTTTACAGCTAATAAAACGAGTGTTACAGAATCTCAAACTGAAATTTAGTATTTCAACTAAAAATATAAACTATATTATCAGTATCTGTGACTATCACCAATAAAAATGGCTTTCATTATATAACATTAAAATTTATATACCTCCAATCATTCCTCTCATCACTACTTCAAAATTACACTCAACAGATCTGCCAGACTACACATTATCAAAGTTGCCTTAACTACAGATACTCCTACAATGTAACTGACTAACCACTGAGTAACTACACCTGACTGTTCAGCCACCACATGGGGAAGATATGTGTTATGTTGGTATCCCAGACATCGAGTTGCTTTCCAGTGCATGTTAGTCAATATATAATGAGGCCAATCATTTGTACTATAGTTTTGTCAAACAGGTCAGTTCAAGTGAAAATTCTTAACTGTCTATAAGGCAATACAGCTTACTGTAACATGGACAAACGTGTGTTGAATGCATACAGCCTTCACACTGATCTCTCCTTTAAAAAAATTAACTCGCCTTTTTCGAATGCACCATCTTGTTATTTAAAGCCTTGATAAAGAAGCACATCTATTACCTTTTCTTTCTTTTTTTTAAAAGATTTTGTTTATTTGACAGAGAGACAAAGTGAGAGAGGGAATACAAGCAGGGGGAGTGGGAGAGGGAGAAGCAGTCTTCCTGCCAACCATGGAGCCCCACATGGGGCTTGATCCCAAGGACCCTGGGATCACGACCTAAGCCGAAGGAAGACACTTAATGGCTGAGTCACTCAGGCGCTCCACATCTATTACTTTTTCATAACTTAAAAAATACCTTGCTATCTTGGCTATCTTATATTTATCACTACCTGCATTTAAAAATATCATTCAGAAAAGATAAAATCTTAAAAAAAAAAAAAAAAAAGGAGCACCTGGGTGGCTCAGTTGGTTAAGAGGCCGACTCCTGATTCCGGCTCAGGTTATGATCTCAGGATTATGAGACTGAGCTCCACATCAGGCTCCAAACTGTGCAGTCTGTTTGAGATTCTCTCTCTCTTTACCCCCTCCCCTGCTCAGACATGTGCACACACACACATGCTTTCTCTCTAAATAAATAAAATCTTTAAAAATAAATAAATACGAAAACATTTCAGAAAGAAATCCAGTTGCCTCGCCAGGCTAGTAGACACCATGGCACAAAAAACCACTCAGCCCCACTATAGATACCTGAACTTTCTGTTAATTTTATTCTTTATCTACAAACTACACAATTATTTCCTCAAATTCCAATGGAAGGGGGGGAAAGTCACTAATAATCTCTTCAGGAATTAGTATTTTCCACTGCCTAAAGGCTAATTCTTTCTCAAAAAGAAAGAACAAGAGCAGTTAATGACAGTTAATAATTTTACCGGGAATAGTGACTTAACAATGACTTATTTCCCAAGCACACAGTAAACAAACCTCTCTCCATTAAAAGTGTAATCAACTAGACAGGGTAGGCTGGTACCTAATGGTCACTCAAACCCCAGCAATACAGGATAAAAAGGCATGGCAAAATTCCTGCTATAATTTGAGTGTCACCAGCAGGGCACAGTCCCCATCCTGGGCCACCTTGGGTTCCTCCCTGAGGATGTATTTTAAAAAGTTGTTACTGACTGATCACAGTGTCTCTGGAATATATTAAGAAATGGTGTGTTAAAGTAAGATAGATAGATGTGTTCCTTGACTATAAATATTCATAGACTACTAAGTGCTCAGAGGTCAATTTCAGAACACTATGAAGTATATGAGCCAATTTACATTAAAAAGAAAGGGGTGGGGCACCTGGCTGGCTGAGTGTGTTAAGGGTCAGACTCTTCATTTCAACTCAGGTCATGACTGCAGGATCCTGAGATCAAGCCCTGCATCAGAGCTCTGTGCTGGGCCTGGAGCCTGCTTGAGATGCTCTCTCTCCCTCTCCCCCGCCCCCTGCACACTCTCTCTAAAAAAGTAATAAAAAGAAAAAAAAGAAATATATAACACACACCAACACACCCATGCACCGACAGATGCAGGCAGAATGCCTGGAAGCAAACACAAGTTGTTAATAGCAGCATCCTCAGTAGATAGAAAGTTGAAAATAAGATGGTAGGAATTTTACCATTTACCTTTTGTACAGTGTATGATTTTTATATTGAACACAAGTTATCGAATTAAAAAAAAAGTAAGGATTTATATAATGGTTTTTAGTTCCCCACTTTCCACCTTCCCCGCTTTACCTTTACACTATGGTGATTTCCACAGATATGCTGATGAACCTCATTCTTAGACTATATCTTAATTTAACTACAGTTAAAAGTTTAAACTCATTTAGATACAAAAACATTTGGCTGGCATTGCTCATAGTGGAAGTGACTAGAAAGACCCACACCTGGCAAAACAAAATGGGAGATAGGCTGTCCAGTTCATCAACCAGCACAAGGTTTTTGAGTGGTCTTGGTTGGAAGAAGAATGTGTCTCCTTCCTCCAGAGGCATGGCAGATGAAAACTCAGGTTCTTCATCATCATCTCCAAGATGTGCAATTTGATATAAGTAACTAGGGAGAAGCACAGAAGAATTTAATTAAACACCTTCTTAAAGATTATGTTTACCATAAACATAATGTTCATAAAGCACTTTCCAAAGATCTAATCAAAATTCTAACATGCATTACTGAGTCAGCATCTATAGTTCAAAATCTGTTTATCTGAATGGGGTCTTCTTTCTTAGAATGGGATGAAAAAATTAAAGACTACTGAATTCAGGGGGCATGTGACTAGCTCAATCAACAGAGGATACAACTCCTGATCTCCGAGTTCAAGCCCCACGTTGGGCACAGAATTACTAAATAAATATGAATGTGTGTGTATATATGTATATAAATATATACACTATTTCAGATTGGTACAATGAAGGGCCTTAGCACCACGGTGGTTAAAAGCACCTGGCTTCCACTAGAGTGCCCAGATTTGAATCCCGGCTCTGCTCCTTAACTACCTGCATATTATTAATCTCTATGTGCCTCACTTGTATCAATTTATAAAAACAAATGGTACCTTCCCATAGAATTCAATGAGTACCTAGAATAGGGCATGGAACCTAGTAAGAACAGTGTCAAATAAAATGAAATAAACGAAATCCGCCCCCGCCCCAAATCCCATTTACACTTTAGGGAACTGGGTCACAGAGAATTTGTGAAATTTGTAAACTTGTGAAAGAAATTTGATCAGACACCTATGTCCCTAAAATAAATGACATAAATGAAGCGAAATCAGACACCGAAATCCCTAAAATAAAACGACATAAACAAAATCCAAAAAAATCTACAACCATTTTCTATTTTAACCAAAACCAGGCCAAGTCTAACAGAAACCAAAAACTGGTGGTCACTTTGCAATAACATGCAAATATTACAGTATCATTCCCCATGCCGATATTACAGTATCATTCCCCAAAACAAAACATAAACATGTCAGAGGTAATAAGCAACAAAATCATCCAGTCCTTCTGTCCGTAACCTGGCTAATAATACTTACTGAAATGATTCAGTCACCAAAAAAAAAAAAAAAAAAGAGGTAAAGCAACTTTAAGAGTAGATAATCTAGAACAATATAGCATTGTAAGCTGAGTATGCACTTAGCTTTTGGGAAGAAGCTTAATTTAAAAAAGAAACACCAAATCACTGGTCACATTTACCCTTTAAGTAATAGACTAGGACCTTTAATACACAGCACTTTAAACCACTATAAGTTTAGCTTTATATTTTATTTATTTTTTTAAAATATTTTATTTATTTATTTGTCAGAGACAGAGAGAGAGAGATCACAAGCAGGCTGAGAGACAGGCAGAGAGAGAGGAGGAAGCAGGCTCCTTGCCGAGCAGGGAGCCTGATTCGGGCCTCAATCCCAGGACCCTGAGATCATTGACCTGAGCCAAAAGCAGAGACTTTAACCCACTGAGCCACCCAGGCGCCCTAAGTTTAGCTTTTTAGAAGCAGAATAAAATAACCAAATCAGCATCTGAAATACATAAGCTATTCAAGAAATATTTGCCAAATAAACCTCAGCATTTAACACTTTTGGTAAACACATCAGATTCTATGCTAAATTACCAAAAAAAACAGATTATCCTTCAACAATGTACAAAAGCACTGAAAATATAAGATACACATATAAAAAGTTAATTAGTATAAATTTCTTACTCAGGCAAGAGGTATATAAACAGATGATAAAGTCCACCTGACAAAAGTACCTTCAGTATCTACTAACTGCCAGATAACCAGAAGGATGCTAGGCTCACTACCTCCCATCAGAGGGAAAGTTGGCTTAATCTTGGTAAAGCTGTTTCTGTGACTACAGTGGTGTGCTTCAGAGCAGAACTTTGGAACCAGATGGTCTGGGACTTAGGTGTCTGATCAAATTTCTTTCACAAATTCTCTATGACCCGAAGTTCACTAAAGTGTAAATGGGGTAAGGGCACTGTCTCACTGAAAATGCTATGCATTGATACTATGTTATTTGCAGTGCTTAGAACAGTGCTTGGAAGACACTAAATACTAAATACTAAATGTCTGATAACTAGGTTGCTTTATGACTGAGTTAATACCCACAGTACATATTGCTGAGGGTCCAAATCAGCACATTTTAAGTGTTCCAGACTTCAGCTTCAGTTCAGCAGCAATGGATAATTTCTCACAAGCTCCAACAGATCTCAGTCTGACAAGTACCCACCTGTATACCGCAGTCCTTCTACTCTCTGCCCCAAGAGGTGATTTTCAAACCAGAAAAGTTTTGGAAAATGAGTAAAAGAGCAAATAATAAAAATCACCTATACTCCTAGGAACATCCCAGAATAGTCACATTAACATTTTGTTGTATCTACTTCCAGTATTTTTATTTTCTAATTTTTGCGTGTAATTTTATTTTAAAGAACTGCGTCATTCTATAAAAAAAATTTTTTAAATAAGCAGTGTATCTTAAAATTTTTTCATATCAGTATTTTTCACTTAAAACTTCTATTTATTATGGAAATTTTTAAACAGGTATGTAAGAGAAAATAGTATAATTAATGAATCCATACGTGCCCACTGCTCAGCTTCAACAAAGGTCAACTCGTGGCCAGTCTTGTTTTATTTATTTCCCATTTCTCCAAAATAATATTAATTTCTTGATATATTCAAATAGTTAGGATTCAAATTTCTCCACTGTCTCAGTATTTTATTACTTTTTAAAGATTTGAGAGTGTACATGCATGCAGAGGAGGGGGGCAGAGCGAGGAGACACTTTTTTTTTTTTAAAGGTTTTATTTGAGAGAGAGAGAGAGAGAGAGAGAAGAGAGAGAACAAGCAGGGGAGAGGGAGCCCAATGCGAGACTTGATCCCAGGACCCTGGGATCGCAACCTGAGCCAAAGTCAGACATTTAACCAACTGAGCCACCCAGGCGCCCAGAAAAGACAGTCTTAAGCAGACTCTGCACTGAGTGTGGAGCCCAGTGTAGGGCTCGAGCTCACCACCTTGAGATCATGACCTGAGCTGAAACCAAGTCAGATGCTTAACCAACTGTGTCCCGCCTGTCTCAATACTTTTATAAAGTTGATTTGTTTAGATCAGAATCTAAAAAGACCCATACATTGCATTTAGTATACAGATATGGCTGCATATTTTATGGCTATGTCCCATACTGATGGGATATTTAGATTGTACTTTTGCTTTCACAGAGTGCTATAGTGAATATTGTGGGTGTATCTGTGCGTTAACCGAATGCAGCCATAGTTTAAATTCATACGTGCAGGATCAAATTTTAATAAAGTCAGTGAGGATGAGTAAGAATGTCTAAGAAAGGAAAAACAAGGGCGCCTGGGTGGCTCAGTGGGTTAATGCCTCTGCCTTCAGCTCAGGTCATGATCTCAGGGTCCTGGGATCGAGCCCTGCATCAGGCTTTCTGCTCAGCGAAGAGCCTGCTTGCCCCTCTCTCTCTGCCTACTTGTGATCTGTCAAATAAATAAATAAATAATCTAAAAAAAAAGAAAAACAGTTGGAGAAAGGCAGAAACGGGATAGAATTCTAGAATCCTAGACACACCTTCATTTTAATCATGAGGAAACAGCATTAGTTAAGTGACTGTAGAGACTTTAGCAAATACTGGCAAGACCTAAGCTAAAAATAAAAGACAAGACAAAGTCTCTGAGTAATCTGGAGACTTAGACATTGGTCTTAAATTCAAGGCTAGAGTTTATCCACTTGGCAATAAAAAGTCATCAAACATTGTAACACAGGGATAAGGAAAAGGATTTTATCAAGGTTGTGTCTTGGCTGCTTAATGAGATGACAAGGCCAAGTTTTATAGGAAAAGACAATGAAATGTAGTAAGAAAACTAGTGAACTGTTTAGATGAGCACTATAAAAATGGGATAAAGAAGTAGAAAGAAGTTAGCACTCAAATGAGAATGGCTTTTTGTCCACAAAAATTGAGATGTTACCCTGAAGTTGCTAGAACTCACCCATTAGCCATTAACAGAAATACCGAGGTTGGGAAGGTCAGTGATGTGGCTGTGGTTACTGACGAGCTTCGACTTTAGATTTGTACAAGTGAAGTTTTACTGGTTGAACGAGAAAGTAGTTTCACAAATAATAAAATGTCTAGCAAAAAGCTCAGAAAAGATCACTTCTGAAGTTACTTTTGCAGCTACCTGAAGATAGTGATTGAAGTCATTGAAGTAGGGTAAATAACCATGAAAAACAATGTAAAGGGGAAAGGACGGCAAATTTTTGAAGAAACTAGAACATTCTTTTGGAAAGCTCTGTGGCCTTGGAGCCACATCTCCCTCCTGCCAACTTTTATAGTAATGAGGGTGAACTAGGGTAATAAAAGGATTACTCACTGGTTTCCAAATTCTGATGCTACAAAAAGGAAGCCTGTTTTAAGCACACACATGGCAGCAGCAACAGGCACAGTATCAAAATACTTGAGCCGGATCTCAGTAACCTGGAAGGGGGATGGAAAAAAGATTATACCATGTAGGCAAGTACAGCTAGGCCACAGAAGGTAGCCCAGTATTTTAAGACAGCAGAAGCAGAACAGCAAATAAAATAATTGTCCTTAGTATCTAAACCCAGGGTTAGCAAACTAAGGCCCAATACCAGCCTAATTTGTTTATGTACTTCCTATACCTGCTTCTGTGCCACAACGACAAAGTTGTATAGTTGAAGCAGAGATTATATTGCCCATAAAAGCTGAAAATGTTTACTACTGGGCCTTTACAAAAAAATTTGCCAACTCCTGGGCTAAAGAGATAACCTAAAAAATTGCTGTTGTTTACAGAGCTCCTCCATAGGATGAAAACAGTAATAGATCATGTGTATTACCAGTTTTTAGTAGACATCAAGAACGTTTTCTTGTTACTCATTAGAAGTGGCATTACTCGGTCTCATACATGAGACCACCAGACCAGAAATCTGTTAACCAGAGAAAAACCTACATTTCTATACCAGTTGCAAATTTTAAAAGCTTTAACACCTTAGGCAACCATTTTTTAAGACATTATTTCCAATTTATTAACTTGTAGAATATTAACTGTCCTATCTCAGAGTCGTTTCGAAGAGATGATTTATAAAACCGCTCTGTAAACCTTAAATGTACACATAAATACCAGTTTTAAAAATAAGGTTATTTAAGTATTTCGACACTAGAGTTCCACAGGACATTTTATCAAACCAGACTAAACCTAATGAAAGTGTTTTTTCATTTTTTCCCCCTCTCCATCCATGGTCTGCTCACCATATCTTCATCTGTCTCCAAAGTGATCTTGAAGATATCTCCCTGCTCAGTTTGGGCCAAAAAGAAGAACATCGACTTGGTCTTATGGGTGGCAGAGCAGACAAAAATCATTCCTCTTTCAGGGTCATCCAGGTCATTCTAGCAAGTCAAAATACAGAACCAACAACTCAGAAATGAGTACTTCTTATTTAGGGAATGTAGCAGCTTACCAATAGGGATCATACAGGTCACCCACCCAAGGCCTAGAGGTACCCGCAGTCTCCGTTCATAAGCTTTGACCCAGAGCAGCCTGTTAGTCAAAAAATAAAACAAAGTAGCCAAAATTCTTATCTACTATAGATATGTGACAAAGCCCGTGTATAAAAAACAAGCACAGGGCTCCTGGGTGGCTCAGTTGGTTAAGTGTCTGCCTTTGGTTTAGCTCATGATCTCAGAGTCCTGCGGTTGAGCCCCATGTCAGGCTCTCTGCTCAGAAGGGAGCCTGCTTCTTCCTCTCCCTCTGCCTGCCACTCTGCCTGCTTGTGCATGCGCTCTAATAAATATAATCTTAAAAAAAAAGCCACTCTACATTCTGATCCAATAAGTAAGAAAAAAACTTTCTCCAGAGAAAAATAATATGAAACTTAGAGTCATCATTTCAGACTATGAAGAAAAGTCTTACATGTCCATGACACTACCATCCAAACTATCCTTCATCAGCCATGTTCCACATGATCTTCCTTAACTCCTACAAGGCAGCTCTTCAACTATAAATTTGGGTTGGTTGGTTGGTTTTTTTACTGTTTCCAATATTTTGTATTTCTCCCACTGACTTAGTTCTTCGAGAGCAAAACATGTTTTATACTTTTTTGTAGTACCAAAGCCAAGTACAGTGCATGGCAGTTAGGTGCTCAATAACTGATGAACCAAACTGTACTTTCCACCCCTTACCAAGAATTTAACTTGACAGATTTCTTCTCAGATTTTCTAAAATTCATGGACTCTTACCCAGATATAATATATTAGATCAATTAAGTAAGAACTACAAGCTCCAACCCCAGGACCTATAAATTAATGTTAAAAAGATATAAAACAAGTGGTGAAAGGAGAGACTGAGGAAGCAGAGATGAAATGAGATTAGCTGAAGGTGGATATACAGTTTATTATATTCTACTTTCCATATGCTTAATTATTTCCACAATACATTGTTAAGATTAAAATTGATAAAACACCATTTTCAACCACCAACGTAGTAACTGAACTGAGGGGAAAAGCACTGTGTGAAAAGATGTTAAGGAAAAGAATATTTACCACCTCAAAATTCACCATCTGCTTCCACACCAATTACAAAAAGGAATTACAAAAAGGAAAAGGTACCTTCACAATTAAGAAGCACAGACACTACCTTAACAAAATAATCACTTTAATATCACCAAGTCGAACCAATATTCTGTGTACCCCTAATGTGATAGGGTGGGAAATAAGTCACCCCTATGTAATGATTCTATCAAAAATATTAACACGGATACAATCATATGGAAAAATATGATGGGACGAACTTCAAGAAAATTAGCCTAGACTCAAAAATATGTCAATAAAAGACCAAAAGCAAACAAAGGTGAGACAAAATATTCTAAAAGGGCAGTAAAAGTAGATGAAAGGGAACTTTTGGGGACAATGAGAGAAACTGGTATATGAACTGTACATAAGATAATTGTACTACACAAAACGGTGTAGTTCTTGGGCATGATACTGGCCATGTGGTTTTGTTATAGGAAAATTTCTTTCTTTTTAGAAGCTACATCTTGGGCACCTGGGTGGCTCAGTGGGTTAAAGCCTCTGCTTTCGGCTCAGGTCATGATCTCAGCGTCCTGGGATCGAGGCCCGCATCGGGCTCTCTGCTCAGCAGGGAGCCTGCTTCCTCTTCTCCCTGTCTCTCTGCCTACTTGTAATTTCTCTGTGTCAAATAAATAAATAAAATCTTAAAAAAAAAAAAGAAGCTACATCTTAGGAGATTCTTAGAATGTCATGATGACTGCAGCTTATTTTCAAAAGGTTTATCTAAAAATGTATAAAGATATACCAGTTAAGCTCAGGTCATAGTCCTGGAATCAAGTCCCGCATCGGGCTCCCTGCACAGCAGGGGTGAGCAGGGACCCTGCTTCTCCCTCTGCCTGCAGCTTCCCTCTGCTTGTGTGCTCTCCCTCTCCCCACCCCCGGCCCCTGACAAATTAAATCTTAAAAAAAAAAAAGGAAAAGAAAAAAAACCCAAATGCAGTAAAACATTAAATTGGTGAATCTTCTTTCCGTATGTAAAAGGCAAACAGGAATTCATTGTTCTATTCTTTAAAGTTTCCTGTAAGTTGGAATGGAGGGAAAAAAGACAGTGAAAAACAATCTATGTCCAATAAATATGTCTGGCTTCTTCAAACTAGAAATGGAGGAATTTCAAACTGATCATCCACAGATTCTTCTGAAATGAAAACTGTGTTTTTAATTCCCTTTCTCAAAGAATGTTTTGCTTTCACTAAAATGCCAGCTTTATTAAATACAGCATTTACAAAGAAACTAAAACCTCACAACAAATAAACTAAGAGACTCTGCTGTAATTATAAAAAATAAATTAACTTCAGGGCACCTGGGTGGCTCAGTGGGTTGAGGCCTCTGCCTTCGGCTCAGGTTATGATCTCAAGGTCCTGGGATCGAGCCCCACATCAGGCTCTCTGCTCAGCAGGGAGCCTGCTCCCTCCTCTCTCTCTCTCTCTGCCTGCCTCTCTGCCTACTTGTAATCTCTCTCTGTGTCAAATAAATAGAATCTTTAAAAAAAATAAAAATAAAATAAAATAAAATAAACTTCATTAACATCAGTATCTTTTCTTATGGCAAAGATTTTTACCCGTCTCCTGGGAATTGGACATCGGATATCTGGTTGGTCACCGAAGTTCTTGTAGGTGATATAGTTTTCAGAGCAGATTAACACTCCACTTGGACCATCTGACCCTCCAGGAACTATAAGAAAAAAAGAGAACTTAGCGATGATATAACATAACCATGAATTACAATTTAGACTTCAATTCCTTCTCTCCTTCAGCACAACCTAGATGAAGGTGTAAGTGCCTGAGACTGAGAAACATTCAAAATGTTTCTTTTCCCTGATACCAGCGTAAGACAAGAATGGAGTGCAGTTTGGGTAACCTTAGCCTGTGCAGATATCTGATAACGCATCTAAAATTTCTAGCTCCGACTCCAAAACTCAGTTCTCATCTTTAGCCCTATAAACCCAATTGTCTACTGGACGCTCTTACAAGGATATTCCTCAAGCAGCTTAAAAATACATTGTACTCATAAAGAAACTCAAGTTCCTTCCCAAATCTGTTTGACTTCCTGGGTCCTCCATCTCAGAGAACACCACTATCAGTCAACAGACCAAACCAGAAACCAGGGTGTCACTCTTCAAGTCTCTCCCCTCACAGCTCTATTGAGTCTACCTTCTTAGCAGTGCTCATGCTGCCAATCTCTTGGTTTTTAGTAAAACAGCTTCCTAATCTGGCTTACAGTCTTATCGTCCATTCAATTAGCCAAAATGTAAGCAAGTGATGTTTCTAAAATATTCATCTTTAACAGGTTATTATGCCCCTGCTTAAAATCCTTCACTCACATCAACAAAAAAATAAAATCCTTCAGTAGCTACCTCCCCACCATAGCCCTTTAGTTCTACCCAAGCCCTTCTAGTTCTAGTGATCCATAAGCTTCCAGTTCTTTGAATGAACCATGTTCTTTCTTTGCACATGGGCCTTTGTGCATCTTGCTCTCTTTGTCCACAACGGAAACTACCTCCTCCACCCCCCCTCATATGTAAATAACTAGTCCTCAGGTCTCAGCATAGAGCTCTTCTCCAGAAAGATTTCTCTAACATATTCCTTTCTTTCTCTGGGTTAGAGACCTCTCCTCTACCCTGTCACAGCATTTGGCACACTCTGGCAATTTTGTTACTTGGGCATATTCATCACCAGACTCAATCTTGCATAAAAGGAGACACCACATATAAGTCTACACTACTGCAGACCCAGGTCCCAGGAGACTGACTCTGCACATATTGATTGTAGAGGCTCAGTAAAAAATTGTTGAACGAATGAAGCCCTTGTCAGCGAAACATATAGTAATGTAACAGCAAATAATGAGATGTGAATCTATTGTCCAAGTTTGTTCTGTTTAATATATGGCCTCTTTAATTAAGATTTAATGCTCAAAGACAAGTGCTATCTTATATTATTCCCCAAAACCCTCCCCCAACAGGACATATTTCACTTTATT